>REGO01000110.1:2540192-2576356 GCA_010120015.1 Rhombomys opimus
AATAATAGAAACCAAATAACGTAGTTTTTTTTTTTTTGTGTCGTCCCCCCCCCCCCCCCCCGCCGCCGCTTAGTAATAGTTGGTCTTTAGAATGATTTTGCTTCTCAGGCAGCAAAGCCCAGTCCGATCAATAATCTTTGCTGGTGGGAGAATAAATTTGTAAGACATTTGGCAAAACAGAAAATACTAGTCTGTATTTGATGCTTTAGAAAAGAAGCCCCTTATCCCAGAAAGTCTGCTGCTGATAATCTGTCCTGAGAAAAGTTAGGTGTGAAAAAAGACTTTTCTGTCCTTAAATGTAGCCAGGTAGTCAAATGTAATGAGTTTGCAAAATTAGGCTAACTGGTTATATTGTATATAAGATATATCTAAATGTAGGAGCACTCTCTCTTAGTGACATTGTTCCTTTCTCTTTACAGTAAAGAATCCTGAAATAGTGGTGTTATTTGCTGTTTACTTTGTATTGTGAGTCCACACAGAAGTGACATAAAATGATGTTTCATTCATTACTTCCATGTCACTTAGCTAATTTAAACTTCCAGTAACCCCCCAAAATCTAAACAGCGGGCTATTACAGCTAGTTATTTAATACAGTCCTTCTTTTTCGCTTTTATCTAATTAAAACTTGGGTTTTCAGAGTATTTCTCCCTTAAAGAGAAGAGTGTCCAGTACTCACATGTCAGAGCGTGGCCAGGGCCTCCGTCATGGCAGGCAGTGTTTGTTGGGAGTGAAGTCGGCTGGGCTGGGCATGTTGCTTTAAGAGAAGCCGAGCAGCTGGCCTTTTATGGTGGTGCCTTCTTCCTGTCGCCCTGTGCCCGGCCGAGCTGTGATCACAGCTTCACGTATGCGTGCATGCTTTTTTTTTTCAAATAGGAAGTGAGATTTTTTTTTTTTTTTTTTCTGATACTGATTTTTAAAAAAACTATTCAAAAGCCCCTGGACTTTGTGAATTGCTGAAATCTATGGAACTTTAAAAATTTTCCATAAAGACTTAAGTTTTAAACTTCTTTTGAAGCAGGGGAGGAAGAGAGTGAGGGAGAAGTGTCGTGACTGGTGGCTTTGTGTTGCTGCTTTATGTTCAGTTTGGGCTGGGGAAGACTTTGAGAGTGCGGAGTGGAGTTCGCACAGTCTGAATCTGAACAGCAGTGTCAAGGGCAGGGCTATGTGAGGGAGAAAGACCTCCTTGCCTGTGAGTCACGTCTTCAGCCTAGAGGGCTGGGATCAGTGACTGTGGAGGAGCAAGGAGGGTGGGGACACGTTAGTGAAGCCCAGTATGAAAGAGGACCTGCTCCGTCCCCGTGATCCCTCCGCTCACTTGCTGAAATCCGGCAGTTCGTGCTGCATCCAGTGCTCAGCAAGCCAGAGAGGCGCCCGTGACCTGGCTTGCCACCTGTGCTGCTGGAAGGCCAGAGGACAGTGCTTCTGGGCTGGGGTGGTGGAAGACAGTGGCGTCGCGGACTACAGCCTGTCTCCGCACAGAGTGGGGTTCACACCGCGTCTCACCCTTCCTATCCCAGGACCAGAAGATGGGTCGGCAGGATGAGGTGCTGGAGCCGGTTTCAGGTCAGAGGGAAGAGTCAGACCAGAGTTTACAGCAAGCTGTGTCAGGGCATTCATAAGCCAGAGAACAACGCTTAGGAACTGGCTCGCCGTGAGTCCTGGGGCTGAAGGCCTGATGGCAGGTGCCCACTTAGCCGTCTGGGCAGCCTCCTGGGGTCACAGGCCTTGTTGCCCTAGGGTTCCATGAAGCTGCCTTTTGGTCAAGCTGTCCAAGGTCTGCAGGGGGAACTGAGGCGCCAGCACCGAGCCACTGCATTCCTGGGCATCCACTCTATGTGAAGGAAAGAAGCGACTACGTGGGAGCCCCGGCAATGCTTTATGAAGGGGCACAGGGACTTTGTGAGTTGATAGGTCAACGTAGCAGAGCCTAGAGCTGCTTCACTCTACACACCGTGGAGGACTCGGGGTGTGGCTGAGTCAGAGGGCATAGTGTGTGCCAGGCCCTGGCTTGCATGCCGAGCACTGCACACAAGCACAGTGGGATTGGCACAGGTTGGGAACTTTCAGTTTGCTGAAAGGCCATCCTGGTGGATGCTTTGATGTCTGATCTGGAAGCTCTCAAGGAGACGCCATCCTTGTTTTAAACAAGGTGCTGCCCTGATTCCCAGGCCGGCCGGCCTCTGCCTCCTGAGCGCCACGCCTGGTAGACCCACCCTTTCTTTGGTATAAGAAGTAGTCCTGTCAGTGTGTAGAGAGGCAGCAGAAGCCTTCAGGGGCCGTCGTAGCTGCGTGTGAGAGAGCTTGTTTTGTTGTTGGAGTCACATCGTCTTTGGCTGTGGCCCTACTGTAGCAGTGGAGCCTGTCCCACGCAAGTGAGGTAGACTTCTGTCTGAAGGGTTTTCTTTGCTAAGTGTGGTTGTGAGAGTGTAGTCGGCACTCAGCATTTGGTAATGATCCTGAAGGGATGAATCATCTGCCAGCTTATTTTCTCTCTTCTATGCTTCTAGCTTATTGCTTCAGGTAAGGCTCAGGCAAGTCAGCTGTTGACAGAATGTGAAAGGTCAGTGTGAAAGATTGTTGCCAGTGTAAAGAGCAGATGTTGTCAAAAAATAAGGAAAAGGGAAAAACTGGTCAGGACTAAGGACATTGTGGGATGTCGTGAAACCTTGTGTATATAGAAATGGCAACACACAGTTCTGGCGAAACAACCCAGACAGCCCTTTAAAATGTGCGCCTTTGCGCGGCTCCTGCATGTGGTCTGGTTTTTAGTCACCATTTGAAATGACACAATGATTAAGGAATTTTTACACTTCTTTTCTTGCTGGATAAGATAGAAGCTGTGGCCACTGAAATTACTGCCGTTTTCTTTTCTGGGAGGGTAGGGTTTACGTTGAAATGTCGCCTCTGGCAAGAACTGTGCTTCAGGCTTTAATAGCATCTTCATGCTCGTTTGTTGTTAGGCGTAAGCAGAAGAGCCCCTGAGAACTGGGAACCGAGAGGTGAGCTTTTGGGGAGAGAGGGCAAAGGAGCACCAGCGCAACTGCAACAGAGCAAGGCTGGATTAGGGTTCAAGATTTACCTTTATTATTTTATAGTGTGTGTGTGAGAGAGAGACAGACGGACAGAGACACAGAGACAGACTGAAAGACAGGTGAAACAGAAAGGAGAGAGAGGTGAAAGAAAGAGTGCCACGTAAGTACAAGTGGCCACGGAAGCCAGAAGCAGGTGTGTGTCCTTCGGAGCTGGCATTGGAGCAGTGTGAGCTGACGTGGGTACTGGCTCAGGCCCTGGATAAGCAGCCAGCACTCCTGGTGCAGAGCCTGCGCTCTGTCCCCTGTGCGTTAAACTTCTCAGAGACTACCAGGCCATTGTTTGGTTCTGTGTGTTGGGTTATTTTTTTGGGGGGTGGGGGGGCTTGGTTTTGTTTTTGAGACAGGGTCTTAAATAGCCCTAGCTGCTTCTCAGTTTATGGAGGTCCACCTGCTCTGTCTCCCAAGTGCTGAGCTTAAAGGTGTGTGCCACCACACCTAACCTTACCAAGCCATAGTTTGAGTACAGATAGGAAATTTTGTTTTAATCCTATCAAATGATGAGATGAGGGAAGTTTTTTTTTTTTAAGTGTAGATTTATATATGAGTGTTTCACTCACTCCATGCCTGTATGTGTGTGTTATGTATGGTCGTAAGCGACCCGGGTTCTGGGAGTTGAACTCAAGTTTTTTGTAAGATCAAGTGCTCTTATCTGGTGAGCCATCTCTCCAGACCTGAAAGTTTCTCTGTGCATGTGTGTGTAATGAAAGGTAGGTTCTGCTATGCTATTGTTTATCTTTTCCTTTTCACTGTTTTTTTGTGGCTGTCACACCATGCCTTCCAGTCCCTCTCATCACCTGAGGCCTTCATGTCCTCCCTGTGCTCCTGCAACCTTCCCCCAAACGAAACAAAAATAGAAATAAAATCAACCAAACAAACAAAAATCTTGTGTAAGCTGCAGTGTGTCACACAGTACACCCTTTTGACCAAATACATCATGGAAGCTACAGTGTGTCAGTGTGTCCCACAGTTCACCTTTTGTCCACACTTCTTTCCTTGCAAGTGTCCACTGCAGTGTGCCGTCGGGTGCTTTCAGGTCTCTGGCCTCTGCTGCACCATCAGTCCTGGGTCCTCACCGGACTCCTCTCTGACATCCTGTCGTTGCCCTGTATCATGGAGGTCCTGCAGCTTTGGATCTGCAGGACCAGCCCATTCACACACCCCGCTTCTGTCCCATTTGTGCACTGCACGCTTGCACATCTTAGTGCTTCTGCCTGTGGGCGGCCTTGGGTGTCCTCTGCTGTGCTGCTGGGAAGGGCGCTTGGCCTCGGGTGTCCTCTGCTCGCCCATGCTGCTTGGCGGGGTGCTGGGCCACTGTTCCACCAGGTTACGAGAAGAGCATTTAGTCTACAGACATGTATTAGAACGCTCGGCTCTTGAGAGGGAGATAAAGCAGAAGACAGAAGTGGCCAGAGTCGAGCACTGGGCTGACTGAGTAGGCACAGCGCTGACTGTTAGGCTGGTGACCTGCGATCCGTACCTGGAGCCCACAGTAAGAGAACTCCCGAGAGCTGTCCTTTGACGCCCACACATGCTCTGCGGCACATGCCCTCCCCGGCGGTGCTGCACACGCGGACCCCCCTCTGGGCTGGTTGGGAGGGGTAGCTGAAAGCTGACTGAGTATGTAACGGGGTACAGTGTTGGGCCTTTGAGCATACGCCAAGGAGAGGCAGAGTTGGGCCACATGGCAGAATATGTTTGGTTTTGGGCGAATCTCCACACTGATTTCCATGGTGGCCATACCAGGTTGTATTTCTACCAGCAGTGAGTGAGGGTTCCTCTTTCTCTGCAGCCCACCAGCATTTGCTGTTAGTTGCTTTGTTAATTTTGGCCATTCTGGATGGGGTGAGGTGAAATCTCAAAACTTGTTATACTTTGCATTTCCCTAATTGCTAGGGATGACGAGTATGTTGTGAGGCGTTTCTTGCCTGTTCCATTTCTTCTCCTGACCATTCTTTGTTTGGATCCAGGGCCATTTTCACTGGGTTGTTCTGATCCTCTGGCAGATGGTCTCTGCCGTGTCGCCGGCTTCTTTACTTGCTTGTTTGCTTTTCGATTTCATGAAGCCTCGTGAAGTTGTCAGTTGTGGGCCCCGTTCCTTGGCAAGTGGAGTCCTGCTGAGAAAGTCCTTCCCTCACCTTGTCATGTGGGGCCCTGCATGTGTTCCTCTAGTAATTTACCGTTCAGGGTTTGAAAATGAACTCTGCTGCACTTGGTATAGCTTTTGAGCAAGGGGACAGATCTGGGTCTAATTTCTTTACTCTGCATGTTCCCAGCACCATATTGCTGAAGGGGCTGTCTTCTCTCGCGTGTGTGTTCTTGTAGTTATGACGACGCTTAGTGTTTCTGTTTTATTCCATTGATCTGCAATGCCTTTTTTTTTTTTGTGCCAGCACCATATTGTTTTTATTTTTTAATTTGTTTGTTTGTTTGTTTATGAGACAGGGTTTCTCTGTTAGCCCTGGTTGTCCTGGACTCACTCTGTAGACCAGGCTGGCCTCGAACTCACAGAGATCCTCCTGCTTCTGTTGGGATTACAGGAGTGCAACACTGTCCCTGGCTCCATATTGTTTTTATTATGATGGCTTTGTAATATATCTTGAAGTCTGGAATAGCAATGCCTCCAGTATTCCCTTTGTTCAGGATTGCTTTCTCTGGGGCATTCTGGTTCCATATGAATTTTAGAATTCTTTTTTCTATTTCTTTGAAGAGTGTGGGGATTTTGATTGGGGTTGCAGTGAATCTGTATACTGATTGAGGCAGGGTGGTCATTTGCACAGTGTTAATTTTTGCCAATCCACAAGCACTAGATGTTGTTTTTTTGTTTTCCTAGTGTCTTTCTCAGTCTCTTTCCTCAGAGACTTGAAGTTTTTGTCGTGTAGTTCTTTCACCTTCCTGGGTAGGTTTGCCCCAAGACATTTTGTTGTCTTAGATGCCACTGTGTGTGGGAGGGTGTCTGTGAGCTCGTTTTCAGTGTGTGCTTGTGTGTAGAAAAGCCATTGGTTTTTGCATGTTGTTTTTGTGACCTGCCATTCTGCTAAAATTATTTCTAGAAGTTTTCTGGTGGAATTTTGGGCATTTCATATATAATATCATCCGCAAATACAGATCATTTGACTTCTCCTTTTCCTTTTTGTATCCCTTTATTTCCTCTCTTGCTTTATCACTCCAGCTAGCGCTTCTAACAACATACTGAAAGAACGTAGGGACAGTGGACAGCCTTGCCTAATTCTTGACTTAAATGGGATTGCTTCAAGTTTTTCTCAGCTTAGGATGACACTGGCTGTGGGCTTGTCATTTTCAGCCTTTACACTTCAAGCTGCGTTCCCTCCAGGCCTGCTCTGGGGCTTTTGTCATGAAAGCATGCTGGCTTCTCTCTAAGCCTTTTTCTGCATCTCTTGAGATGATCCTGTGAATTTGGTTTTAAGTCCATTTATGATTTGTTATATTTATTAACTTATGCTTCATATGTTGAACCAGCTGGATTTCCCTGGTAAAGCCAGCATTATTGTGGGGGATGATCTTGCTGGGGTTTTATTGTTTGCTAGTATTTTATTGAGGATTTTTGCGTGTGTGTGTGTGTGTGTGTGTGTGTGTGTGTGTGTGTGTGTTGTTCCATTCTGGTTTATACCTGTTAACACTGCTTTACATTTATATTCTCTATCTGTCTGTCTCTTTCCCCACAACTCCCATTCCGTGTTTGTGCTCATATTGTTTTTATTTTCAATACTATAATTGAGAAGAGAGATTTTTATAACATAGTTGCTATAAGAATCAGAAAATGTACAAAAGACTGCTGTGTCCCAGGGACCGAGAGGTGTGCTGTGTCCCAGGGACCGAGAGGTGTGCTGTGTCCCGCGTGCCACAGTGGTGTGGGGTCGGGTTAGGAGGACTATGAGCGTGCTTCTTAATACGGGTGAGAATTAGCTCTGTGTTTTCGTCATGATTATGAAGTAATATTTGTACTGATGTTGTTTCCAAAATTAGAAAATATTGGCCAACCGTGTGTTTAATGGAAATGGCTGCAAGGATATCCAAACTATTGTGCTGTTACACACACACACACACACACACACACACACACACACACACACACACACACACGGGTGTGGGGGGAAGGCAGACAGACACAGAGAGGAGCATACGGACAGACAGACACATGCATAGCTTGTGCTTGCATACACACACATGGATTTGCAGTGCCGGAAAAGGACTTCTGAACTGAAGGCCTACTTCTTGTTCATGCTGCAGCTGGATCCTGCCTGGCATCTTCCTTGGCACGCTCATTTGGCTCAATCTCAGCTCACCAAACAGCCACACAGGTGCCAGCAAAGAGAAAGCTGCTCTCCACCAGGAGGAGTCAGAGAAACCCCAGAGAGTTGAGAAGAGTTTGCTAAGCCAGGGTAAACGAAGCCCTGGGTGAAAGGGTGACCTGTGTCCATGTGCCAGCGAGTGTCAGCAACTGTGGGGTGTGTGAGCAAGTTAGGGAGAGGAGTGGGGGTGAGGGAAGAGCAAGAGCATGCTGGTTGTGGGCCAGCTGTGGAGAAGTGCAGTGGTTTACATTTCCACTTGGGATACAGGGAGCCTGGGGAAAGGAGGTGTCAGGGGGTCTGGCCACTGTCCTCCCATGCAGGACTGGGACCTCGCAGAAGAGCTCTTGTTTGCAGAGAGTGCTGCTGGCAGCCCGGCATGTAATTAGACAGGCCAGGCCAGGGCAAGTGTGAGGAAGGAACCCAGCTCTCAGAGAAGGTGTGAGGCTGAGCCCCAGAGCCCGGCTGCCTCTGGTAGGACCCACCTTTCCCTGTTAGAGCACAGAGTTCTGCACTTGCTCGGGGAGAGCCTAGAGCAGGAAGAAATGAGGCCGGCAGCCCTGGAAGGGCCATTGAACCCCTCAAGGAAAAGGAGGAAGAAGTTTGAGGGGAAGAACAGGAGTTTAGAAGCGTCTGCTGCCGGACTGTGTCCGATGTGTGTGCTCGGGCGTCTGTGGTGCCCCTCGTGGGAACTGAGCACAGCGTCTACTCAACTCCCCCCACTGCCTTACCCTAGCTGCTCGGTGCCCTGCGGGCCGGTGCTTCCGAAGGAAGGAAGGGCCACGTGTTCTCTTACAGGGTGATTCACACCTGGCCGTTGTTTGGCCTGTGGCGGGTGTTTGAAAACCAGTGTGTCTCTCGCAGTGAAGTGAATATAAGTGCTGTTGCTGCAGATGTCTTTCTGCCAGTGTTTGGAATTCAATCTCATCGTGGTTTTCTCTGTTTGTTTGCATAGCTTGGCGCCCGTGTTTGCTCTCTTTGTACCATTTTACTGCTCCATCCCAAGAGTCCAAGTGGCACAAATTCTGGGCCCGTTGTCCATCACAAACAAGACATTGATTTATGTATTGGGACTACAGGTATGGTATACATTTTACAGTCACATTTCTCTGGCAAGACCTAGGAGGTGGTGTTTTTTGTTTTGTTTTGTTCTTTTACCTATTGCAGGTATCTCGTTTGATCTCCTTAATCTTTTCCCATGAGTTTGGCTTCATGATTGTATCAGATGTTCAGAGGAAGTGTGTAGAGTACGAACATCAGAGTGTGGAAGGTACCAGAGTACTTTTGTAGCCTTTAGAAATCTGATAAAAGCTTTCACTGTAATTTGTATCAGTGGAAAGTATTTCCATTTAATCAGTGGTGTGTAACTACATTGAAGAATCAGAGTTCGAAGTGGAAAAACTGAGAATGGTGGAAATGCAAGGTCAGTGTCTGTGTCAATTTGTTATGTGCTCCATACAATGCTGTGAAAAGACACCCACCGAGCCAGGGCTGCACTACCAACTCCAGAGGCTGACACGGGGGGATTCTAGGTTCAAGAGGAGGTCGGGCTACAGAATAAGCTCAGGAGCACCAAAGACAACTAAGTAAGACCCTGTCTCAAAATTAAAGAGGGAGGGGAGGGAAGGAGGGAGGGAGGGAGGAAGGAAGGAAGGAAGGAAGGAAGGAAGGAAGGAAGGAAGGAAGGAAGGAAGGAAGGAGGGAGGGAAGGAGGAAGGAAGGAAGGAAGGAAGGAAGGAAGGAAGGAAGGAAGGAAGGAAGGAAGGAAAGAAGGAAGGGAAAGGAAAGAGATAGAGGGGCTAGGGAGTGGAGAGATGGCTCAGTGGTTATGGGTGTGTACTGCTCTTGCAGAGGACTCAAGGTCAATTCCCAGCACACCCCCATGCCTCCCACCCCCACCCCGGTCAGGCAGCTCATAATTGCCTGTAACTCCAGCTCCAGGATATCTGGACGTCCTGTTCTGGCCTCTGCAGGTACCTGCACTCATGCATAGATACACATACATGTAATTAAAAAGAATACAAATAATTTTCTAAGTAAAAAGAGGCCTTGAGACACCTCTCAGCGACAACGTATTTATCTAGCATGTCCTGACCCCAGGTTCAGGTCAGCGTGCCGCCCCTCTGCACAAAAGAAGCAACGGTGGAAGCATATCAGCACCTGCTTTGGTGCTTCTGTGTGGACATGGGTGGTGGCAGGGTTCCAGCTCATCTACCAGCGTCCCGTGTGTCCCTGCCACCTGCTGTTCCCTCAGCCTGTGCCAGAAGACAAATAGCGCTCTAGCTTTCTGTCTTCTCTCTCTCTCTCTCTCCGCCCTCCCTCTCTCTCTTCCTGTCCCTCTCCTGCCCTCTCTCTCTTCCTGTCTCTCTCCCTCCCTTTCTTTCTCTCCTCTCTCTCTTCCTGTCCCTCTCCCTCTCTCTCCCCCCGCCCTCCCTTTCTTTCTTCCTGTCTCTCTCCCTCTCTCTTCTTCCCTCTTCCTGTCTCTCTTCCTCTCCCTTTCTCCTCCCTTTCTCTCTCCCTTTCCCTACCCCTCCCTTTCTCTCTCCCTCTCCCTTCCTCTATATCCCTCTCCCTCTTTCCCTCTTCCTCTTTCCCTCTCTCTTTCTCCCTCCCTCTCCCTGCCTCTCCCTTTCTCCCTCCCTCCTTCCCTCTCCCTCTCTCCATCTCTCTTTCTCCCTCCCTCTCCCTACCTCTCCCTCTCTCCCTCTCTGCTTCTCTCTCCCTCTCCCTTTCTCTCTTCCTATCCCTCTCCCTCTTCCTTTCTCTCTCCCTCTCTCCTTTCTCCCTCTCCCTTTCTCTCTCCCTCCCTCTTCCTCTCTCTCTCTCTCCCTCTCTCTTTCTTCTCTCTAGCTTTTGAATAGCTTGTGGCTTCCTGTGGCACCCTGTGTATCTTGGCCTTTTGATCCCCCCAATTCACAATCAGAATGTTCCTTATCACACACATACCAGAGCAAGCCCCAGCTTGGCAGTGAAAGGCCTCCTCCTCCTCCCTGTGTCACCTAACATTTCCTTTAGCTTGTGCAGTCTGCTGTTGTCTGAGGCACATCTGGGTAGGTGTTTCCTCACCGCTTTTATAGTCACTCCTCAAGTGGGTGTCTATCCCTCACCTTTCAACCTCTATGGCATGACACTTGGGTCTTCATTCTGCCCTGCCATGGCTTTCCCTGGCCATGAAATGTGTCACATTCCAGAAGCTACTCTGAGCTCACAGTGACTGTCTGAAGTTAGGTGGGGCCATCAAGGACAGAAAGGACCTTGCCGTTACGGAGTCAGTGTCCAGGGTGGCTTGCAGAGGTCGTTAGGACCTTGGGGATTTCAGTGTGGTGACTCACATCCTCTCAGATAGGCTCCACGCCAGTGTAGACTTCTACTGTTTTTACACACTTGCACTAACTCTGTAAGGTTGATGGAAGGTGGGAGCATTAAGTGGGCAGGGGGGTGCCTAGTGTGGCTCTTGACACAGTCTAGTCCTTCCCCAAGTGATAGCCTGGGTTCTTGTCTCCCCAGCACCACTTTGTCTTTCCCACTGTGAAGTTTTTATCCTCTCTTCTCCTCCGTGCTCTCTGGGCTTTCTTGAAGATTACATGTGCATGTTTGTGTGTTATGCCTGTGACCGTAGGTGAATGCACGTATGTATGTATGGAGCCAGAGGTAGGCTCAGTGTGTTTCATGATTGCTTGATGCCTTTGTTTTTTGAGTCAGCCTCTTTCACTGGGTTTGAATTCATCCTCCATGCCCTTCCGTTCCCCTCATAATGGGCTCACTTTCATAGTGGATGGATGGACAGGTGGGAAGGTGGGTGGGTGAATGGATGGATTCATGGATGGATGATGAATGGGTGGATGGATGGGTGGGTGGATTCATGGATGGTGGATGGGTGGGTGGATGGATTAATGGGTGGATGATTGATGGATGTGTGGGCGGGTAGATGGATTGGTGGATGGGTTGGTGGATGGATGGGTGGTGGGTGGATGGATGGGTAGATGGATGATGGTGGGTGGGTGGATGGATGGGTGGGTGGGTAGATGGATGATGGTGGGTGGGTAGATGGATGGGTAGATGGATGATGGTGGGTGGATGGATGATGGATGGATGGATGGATGGACAGTTGGGTGGGTGGGTGGATGGGTAGATGGATGATGGTGGGTGGGTGGATGGATGGGTAGATGGATGATGGTGGGTGGGTAGATGGATGGGTAGATGGATGATGGGTGGGTGGATGGGTGGGTGGATGGATGGACAGTTGGGTGGGTGGGTGGATGGGTAGGTGGGTGGATAGATGGGTGTTTGAGCAAGAAAATAACTTTAATCTTTATAAGAGCCAGAATGCTTGTTTGAGGGCACAGAGGTAAGTCATTGGATGATGGCTTGAAGGTTGAGCAAGTGTGGGATGTGCACTTGTCCAGCCCAGAGGCACATTTGTGCTCTTTCAGAATGCAAGCGGAAACTTGGTACTAAGGCAGTGGTCGTTAGAGACCGAGGAGGTTATTCTTTTACTCACAGAGTGACAGGCTGCTTTACTTGCATATGAGAGCACATGGGTGGTGATCACAGAGCTGTGGAGGAGCAGACACCCCGTCACATGACCCAGAGCAAGCACTCAGCGCTCTCCCCATTGACTGGTGAGAGATTGGAGTCAGTCTATGAAAATCTTGGCGAGCAGTGCTTGGCTGTGGAGCGTGGTGTCTGGCTTTGGATTCCTCCTCTCACAGCAGAGAACTGTAGAATCCTTGTCTCCATAGGTCCTTCGCACCCTGTAGTTCTGAGAGCTGAGTGCACAGGGGCCTAACTCCATGGCACATGGAAGGTTAGGTGAGCCAGTCCTAGGGCAAAGCCTGCAGCCTCCTTCCCTCCATGTCTGTCTGTGCTCGTGCAGACCCCTGAGGTTTCCGTCCAGCACACTGTCAGTGAATCTGAGCTGTTCTGATTTCCGTTCCTGTTTCTTTCTCCATGATCCTACAGCTCCCAACTAAGCCTTCCAAAACTAAGCACAAAGACACAAACATTTAAACCTTCTAGGGTCACTTGGAGAAACCTTGTGATTTGTTTTGTTTTGTTTTCTAGAACCTTGAGCACATCTTTCAGATGAACATCTGGAAATCAAAAGAAGAGATTTCTAATTTTAATGCCCTTCACACCTTTATGTCAGTTAAAACTGTGTTCCTGCTAGCATGCTTCTCTGTTTTCAAGTTTAACAACTTTATTTTTAATTTTTTAACAAAATCCACCACAATGAAGTTGAACAAAGCGAGCCAACAGATGGAAAAGAGACCCAAGTCACAAAAATCAGAGATAATGTGTTCACACACTCAGGAATCCCGTAGAAGTCCTAAACTGAAAGCTGTAGTCTCTGCACAGGACCTAGTGACACCAGCGTACTCTCGGGTAAACCAGAGGAAAGGTACCGTTGGGCACGGACTTAGATGCTGGCAGGTTCTGCCATCTAATGTAGACAAAGCGATGACGAGAAATTACAGAGTTGTGTGAAGAGCTGTTATAGATCATTACTCAGCACCAATGTGGAAGATGACTCTTCTACGTTGTTAGTGCTAATTACTTATTTGTGGTTGTTTACTGTAAGTCAGCTAAGGCTTGTAGGTCAGCATGAGCTTAAAATCCAGTTCTTTTCTTTGCATGGCATGGGCCAGGTTCATGTATCATCAGCTACAGGAAACCTGAAATCTGTGGAAAAGAGTAACATCTTGTTTTCTTTCAAATGAACAGAAGTGCCCTTCCTTCACTTCAAATTGCTTCTCTGAAGCAAGCCATCATGACTAATATGTCACTCCCGTGGTCACCATGGTAGTGTGTGAAATTAAGTATGCTGTGGCTGACAGTTGGATTTCATTTTTAGTTGCCTTTTGTTTTCTTTTGTAGCTTTTCACCTCTGGGTCCTACATCTGGATTGTAGCCATAAGTGGAATTGTAAGTGTAACTTTTTTTTAACTTCCTTCTCCTAATTTCCTCTCTTTTTTGAAAGGAAGAAAAACGTCCTGCTTAGATTGTGGGTAATACACACCTGTCTCTGGCATCCTTTTACCCACGTAGGTGCAGCTTGGCGTGCCCTCCCTTAGTGACTAAAACCGTGCAGTTACATGGAAAATCAAAGTCAGGGCAAAGGACGCAGCTTTGTCTCAGTTTCACACTTCCTTTGATGAAGGTTTGAGATGAGGTGTTTGCCAGTGTGTTTTGAAATGGCACTAGCAGACTCGTTTATAGTAAGACCGTGACCAAGAATGAAAGCATTGGGCCTGCTGAGCAGTAGAGCCACACCACTGTGTAAAGGACATTGCTGTGGACAGAAAAGACGAGGTGGGTGTGAGGGGCCAGAGAGGGAAGAGGAGAGCACGTTGGAGGATCTGACTTCCTAATCAGTGCAGGGATTTCCTCTCTCCTGTGTCCATAAGATGCATTCTGCTTTAGGAAGCAATTAAGAAAAACCTAGAGCATTCAGCGGAGTTTGATGCTGCATGACTTGCGTGTGAACCTCTAAGTTCATGGAAATGAATTTCTAACTAGTGTGTATAGAACATAGTTGTAATTTTCTCCTTGAAAAAAAGGTCTAAGAAAATTACTGAATGAAGTTACAGGTGTGTCCACAGTGTCACAGGAGGAAACAAATAATTGTGCCCCCAGTCAAGTCTAAGACACTACTGACCCCCGGTCCCTGAAGGTGATGAGGACGCCAGCCTAAGGGCCGTCATGCATCCTCCTTTTTAAACCCCTTAGAGTCATGGCAGCTAGAACATAGCTGCTCGCTCTCCTCAGCTGATGTGCGCCTAGCCAAAAATCTGCATGTCAAACCCAGATTCTTCCCTTCCTTATTTCATCATTTACCAAAAATCCCATCGTGAGGCCGGGGGGGGGGGGTCTGACACAGCTGGTTCTTAGTCTTTCCCTCCCTCCAGCTCCCCTCTCCTCCCCTCTCGCCTCTTCTCCCTCTCCTCCCCTCCCCTTTTCTCTTCTCCCCACTCCTCTCCTCCCCTCCCCTCCCCTCTTCTCCCTTATCCTCCCCTCCCCTCTCCCCTCTCCTCCCCTGTCCTCCCCTCCTCTCTCCACTCTTCTCCCTCTTCTCCTCCCTCTACCCTTGAGACTGGGTTTTCTTTTGTACCCCAGGTTCAGCTTGAACTCATAGCTCTCCTGTGCTGTTGGGGTCATAGTTGGGAGCCATCTCTTCTTGAGCCCTGTGGTGGTTTCTGGTCATTCTGGGATCAGTTTGCCTCCAGGCCAGCAGAGCGAGCCCCCCCCCCCCCCGCCATGGCTGAGCACCAAAGGTAGGCAGCTAGGCCACGAGAGCCTCACAGAGCAGTGTCCTAGAGGTATGCTTCACTGCCGTGGTCTCAGGTCTCACCTCACTTCCAGATGTTCTAGGGCACCACCTTTTTGTGCTTTTCCATCATGCACATTCTTTAATAGCACATTGTAACAATATGTTTAAAATGTCCCGCTTTCTTTCACTGGCCTGTCTTGAGACTTCTGGTGGTATATGCTGGATTCTTGCTGTCGCCTCAGGAAGTCTGGCTCTGTGACAGGCGAGGCTCTGAAACTTAGTCCTCCTGGACTCTCCAGTGCTTGTGCTGAAGTTACATCTGAGCATCCAGGAAGATGACTTAGCTTTTTAAAGGGATTCAGAGCATGCCAAGGAATTTCCAACATAAAATCCCTTTTCTTCAGAGGCATGGGTAGCCTCACACTGTGTTTGAAATAGATTTCAGATTGACTCGGCATTTCGAGGAGGCTGCTGTCATTAACTGTTCATGAACCAGCTGAATCTTCTTTACAGTAATTATCTCCAAATGATAAAAACTAAGTCTGATAAATTTTCATATTAAGCTCGTTCCTATTTTTCCACATACAGATAATTCCTTGTTTATTTCTGACGATTGATCATGAGCTAAGCGTGTGTGGTAGAGTCTCTGGCATTTGTCACCGGCATCTGTTGGTTAGTTACAGTAACTGACTGAAGGCAAGGCTAATCGCAGCTGGCTGAGCATGTTGGTGCTAGGATCCAGCTACTGTCTTCTCTCTGGCTGTCAGGAAAGCTCACGCTCACTGTGAGATGTGCCACTTGGGATGATGTAAAGATGAGGGTGATGGCAGGCGGTGTTTAACCTAGGAGCAGAGCGTGGTCTTGCACATCTATAATCTTGCATTCAAGGAAGAGGAAGGAAGACTGAGTTCAAAGTCGGCCTCGGCTACAGAGTAAGGTTCTGTCTCTAACAAACAAAACAGAACAACAGCCTTCTCGGTGACTGAGTGGCTCGTCAGCCCCTGACGTTAGGTGGCTGTCTGAGAGCCACAGTGCGTCCTGGCCCCTCTTGCTCAATGTGACTTCCCTTTTCCTCTGCCTCAGCTAACTTCCTTTTTCTTCCTCCTTTTGGCTTTAATGCTAACTAAAATACTTAAAAGGTAGAATTCACCACCAGAAAGAAATGTGTAGACAGAATTCATTATTGTGAAGTTATGTCACAGAGTGGCTTGGTGAATCAAGGTATTTGCTGCTAGGCCTAATGATCTGAGGATCCCACATGGGGAAAGGGAGAACAGACTCCTGCAAGTTGGTCAGTGAGATACATGTGGACACACACACACATACACACAAATATAAAGTCATTAGCTGTATTGTATATATATTTTTAAACTTTCACCATTGGAAGACATGTATCAAAAACTGTGTTTATGACATGATTTTATTTACTTCTAGCAATTAATGTGTGGTGTGTTTTATTTGGGGCAGGTGAGAGTAGCTGGGGGTGTGGCTCAGGGAAAGTTGCCTAGCATGTACAAGGCCCTGGGTTAGTCCTGGCACCTGGACTGAGTCAAACAACAGTTCTCAGTTCTCAGCCTGTGGGTCACAAGCTTGTTGGTGGGGATCGCATATCAGATGCCCTGTGTAATAGAAATCACAATAGTTCTATTATGATCCATAACAGTAGCAACAAAGTACTGATATGGTTGGCATCCCCACAGCGTGAGGAGCTGCGTTAAAGGGTCGTAGCATCAGGAATGTTGGAAATGCTGGTGTAAAACCTAAGTTACTTGTTCTTTGCTGTCTTAGAAACTAAAAGCTACTCGTGCTTTCCTGGAAAGCTGCTAACTTCAGCTTGAGTTTAGTTATGTTAATTGTTTCAGCGTGGACAGTTCTTATGTCTTTTGTGCTGTTCATCTTGTGTGATTATCCATGCTTCTGAGCATACAGTCCTGCAATGTCAGTGGTTAGAGGACAGATGGACACCAGAATTCGGTCTTCCACCCGAGGGCCTTCCTCTGTCCTGGGCCAGTCACGGAGGTGGGCATGGACTGACTGTTGCCTAGGAGGAAGGGAAGGCCTTGCTAACTTACCAGGAGAATGGCTGTCGTTTGGTTCCATTCAGTGGCCCATGAGGAGAACTCACCTGCTACCCAGAAGGGTTCAGGCTTTGCGATTACTTGTGTTTTATTGTTTTTGGTGTCGACTTTTTCATAGTTCTGATTAGATTTGTGTTGTTATCAAAGACTGCAAGAGTGGGATTTTGAGGTGTGGCTTAGTTTGCAAGGGGCATTTCAGTTGTTCTGGGTGCTTAAAAATTGTTGTGTGTACACATTTGTGTACTTACGTGTTTGAGCATCCCTGGGGCGGGGGTGCACATGTGTGTGAAGCCCCGGGCTTCTCTCTAGACCATTCTCGTCATGTATGGAGTCAGGGTCTCTCTGTTGAGCAGAGGTCTTGCCAGTCTGGCTACGCTCGCCATCTCACTTGCTCTGAGGATTGCCCATCTGTGCTGGCCTCCATCCTACCTGTTGTTGCGTGCTGGCTGCTGGGCCCTAACTGCAGCCCTGTGCATGCACAGCCGAGGCTGTGCCCGCTGAGCCGGCACTCCACTCCCCTGCTTGGACATTTTTAATGAACTCCTCTTCAGATTTTCTGAATGACTTTGCTGGATGACTGAAAACTTGAGGCCACTGTGTGTATCTCATTCTCCCAGCCTTGTTCTACAGTAGTACTTTATTTCCCCTAGAGCAGATGTTGTTTGCACACTGGACGGGAGAGTTCTTCTGTGGCTCTGCTGAGAGCTTTGCAGCCATCTCTGTCCTGGTACTTCTCCATTTTCTGCAGTTTCATGAATCATAGTAATGAGTCATAACCACTAGGAAGCACCTTGATTCTCAAAACCCTGGTTCGACTCAGCCAAGATTAAAATAGAAAGAACCGCTCTGCCAGCTGTATCTTTTCACAAGTCCCATCGTCATTTGCTCTTTTTTAAAGCTATTTAAGAATAATTTAATGCTCAATCCCCATTCTGAAAGGCAAAGAGGATGGACATCAGAAGAAGAAGAAAACAGGAAACAAGTCAGGAGCCTGCCACAGAGGGCCTCTGAAAGGTTCTGCCCTGCAGACTATCAAAGCAGATGCTGAGACTTATGGCCAAACTTTGGGCAGAATGCAAGGAATATTATGAAAGAAGTGGAAAATAATAAGATCTGGAGAGGATAGGAGCAACAGATCTGGAGTGGACAAGGAGAGCAACAGAACCAAAATATTGAACACAGGGGTCTTTCCAGAGACTCATATTCCAACCAAGTACCATGCATGGAGATAACCTAGATGTAGCCCATGGCAGTTCAGTGTCCAAGTGGGTCCTGTAGTAACAGGAACACAGACTGCTTCTGACATGAACTGATGGGCCTGCTCTTTGATCACCTCCCGCTGAGGGAGGAGCAGCCTTACCAGTCCACAGAGGAAGACAATGCAGCCACTTCTGATGAGACCTAACAGACTAAGATCAGAAGGAAGAAAATAAAACCCTCCCCTACCAGTGGATTTGGTGAGGGGCATGCATGGAGAAGGGAGAGGAAAGGAGGGATTTGGAGGGGAGGAGGGAGGGAACTAGAGGGGGGATACAAAGCAAATAAAGTGTAATTAAAATAAAATTAAATTAAAATTAAAAAGAAAAAAAAAAGAATAATTTAAGTGGTGCCTCATTCTCAGACTCCATGAGGGTGCACTGTGGCGTGCTCACGCTGTTCCCGCTGTCTTCCGTGGACATTTGCTCTGTACACACGTTGAGAAAGAATCTGCTGTAGGGTTTAAGTGCACATAGATGCCAGGTTGTATCGAACCTTGAATGTGGTTTGGGTTTGGGTTGTTTTCTGTGGACGGTTAGGAGCCTCAGAGCTCTTCAAAGCGACACTTGAGATGGTTCAGGATTGTAGCTCTCGCTGGTGTGTGTGACAGAGAAGGGTGCTCCTTTATGGACTTTGATCTGCCTCTGTCTCTTCTTCACATTTTTACATTTAATGATAAAAATAATAGTAATAATAAAACATTGTCTTAAAACTGTATGATGGAAATACAAGGAAATTATGGGGCTCTGGCCTGCTTCCTGGGTGGTGGTGACAATGTTGTGTGGGCCTTCTGCTTGTGTGTGGTTTTCCTCTCTCTCTCTCTCTCTCTCTCCCTCTTTCTGTTTATTCTTTTTACAGATTTCTCCTGTAGACTGACGGAGCGTTGCAGAGTGGCTGGGCCTATTGCTCCTGTACTGTGTAAGGCCTTCAGTTAACCTTCAGTCATTACAAGTTAGAGCCCACGTTTAGCAGTTGATTGAAAACCAAGTCCGAGGCTGCAGGAGAAATCAAGCTAAATCAAGCCAAAACTCTCGGGGCTTAGGCTTTGAAGGCCCACATGGAGAGCCAGGCCCCCGGGAGCCCTGAGGAAACACCCACTTAGAGGGAGCGCTCATCCTTTGGGAATCAAAAGAGAGTTGTGATCGCAGTGCCCAGGGAGTGTGTCACACAGTCACACGCGTGTCTGTGCGGACGGGCCCCTTCCTGGCCCCTCTCCAGTCTGCCTGCCTTGTCCTAACCCCAGGTCCTGGACCTAAGGAAGGAAACCAGCTGACCTGTTTGGCAGCCGCAGTTGGTCTGTGCTGCCAGAGGAAGGTCACACGGGGGCAGGGCCTAGCACACTTGTGTCTCGGTGGCAAAGCTGTTGATTCATCTGAGGGACCCTTGCTTGTCTTCTGACAGGATGTCGAAATGTTATCCAGGCTAGCCTGGAACACGTGGTGTCGTCCAGGCTGCCCTCAGACCTGCTTCCCTCCATGTGTCGACCTTGAAAGTGGACCTGCACCAATCTTGTCTGCCGGCCCTGGGATCCGAGGCGCCCGAAAGAACGTCTACAGTCTAATGCTACAGACAGCCTTACTTTAGCTTTCCTGGACTTTTATACACATGTGACAAAGAAAGCAACGATACAAGGAAGGTTGCTCGAGTTGAGGAAGACGTGCTCAGAAAAACATGGAAGCACAGGAAATTTAACAGAGCAGCCCTGTCCCAGAACTTTCTCAGGAAAAAACAAATTAAGCTCATTTGCCTGGCATATGTAATAGATTCTTGTATCTGGGCAAGCACGAAGGCGAGGCAGAAGGCCAGATCCAGATTCAGGGACACTGAACAGGTTGGGTTCTATAGCTGTGTTCTGACATCCAACAAGAACAACCGTGTCTTATGTGTTGAATGGAAATGTTTCTTACAGGAGGCACAGAATCACACGCAAGAACAATCCAGGGAACACATTGCCCCTGAGATAAAAAGGCCCTCTCTCTTCCTTTCCCTGGAGCCTCTCTTGCAGTGCCCAGGCCTTGTTCACCAGGGCTCATTCTTTTGACCATGGCTCATTCTTTTGTTCCAACACCTCATAAATGGCAGGTGACAGGCACACACCAGAGTGACTGGCTGATCATGATTTGTAGGGGCTCAGTGCAAAATCAATAAAACCATGCTAAAGTGTTTAGCCAGTTTTAGCAGTGCCTTACAAATGCAGCTCTTCCCATTCTCCAGAGACTCTGCACATTCTCTTCTAGCAAGGAAGGGGGCATCATTAATCAATTTTGATTTCTGGTATTGTTAGGTTGGTGTGTGTGTGTGTGTGTGTGTGTGTGTGTGTGTGTGTGTGTGTGTGTGTGTTTAGATTAGTACAATGTTTGTCTCTCTTTGGGGCTAATTGTGCTGATATTTCTCTTCTGTCTTATAACCTCTGAGCCTCTACAGCTGCAGCAACTGCCAGGTGCAGGTCACATGGGTCTTGTAGTGTTTGTTTTGAACTGTAGAATGTGAATGGTATTTTTAATCAGGGTGGCCCTTGGGTTCAGGTGTTTTGAGTGCTGGGTTCCAGCTAGTGGAAGTGTTGGGAGTAAGCTCTGGCCTCATGAAGCGATGTTGAAGGAGAGCTGACATCACTGGAGGAGGTTGTGACTGGGGGTGGACTTGAGCTTTCAGAAGCCCTCGCTGGGCCAGGTGTCTCTGTCCCTCTGCCTGTTACTTGTGGCTCAGGTCAGCTGCTGCTCCAGTACCTGCCTGCTCCCTGCCAGGATCATCATAGCCGGATCCTTTAAAGCGGTAAGAGAGCCCCCAGCTGAGTGCTCTCCTTTATGAGCGGCCTCGTCATCTGTCTCTTCACAACAATAGAGAAGTGACTAAGGCAGGAGTCCTTTGTATTTTCTTTTTCTGTTTTATAATTTATTTTCCTTTTATGTGCATTGGTGTTTTGCCTGCATGTATGTCTGTGTGAGGGTGTCAGAAACCCTGGAACTAGAGTTACAAATAGGTATGAGCTGCCATGTGGGTGCTGGGAATTGAACCCAGGTCGTCCGGTCATCTGGAAGAACAGCCAATTCTCTAAGCACTGAGCCATCTCTCCAGCCCCTTATTTGTTTTTCTTGATGTGGTGGTTTTGGTTTTGGTTTTGAATATATTCATTTATTGTGGGAGAAGAGGGTATATATGTGTGTGTCACAGCTTGTGCATAGAGGTCAGGGGGCAACTGAAGAGTCGCTTCCCTCTCCACCCGAGAGTGCCGTGGATGGAGTCCAGGTTGTCCTGTATGGAGACAAGAGCCCTTTCCTCTTGCCAATCTGCCAGCTCAACATGATGTGTTTGTAGGAAGGGGTTTTGTGGTATTTGGCTGGTGTTTCTATTTGTTTGTGGGTCGTGTGTGTGTGTGTGTGAGAGAGAGAGAGAGAGAGAGACTGACTAGGTTTTGTTCCCTGTAGTGCCCAGACTGGCCTCTGATTCCTGGGCTTGAGTGCTCCCTGGCCTCCTGGGTACTTGGTGACTGACTTACAATGAGTACAGTGTGGGTAAAGGACGCCATGCCTCCCAAGAGTGGGTCACAACAGGTCAGCTGTCCTCTGCTGCTTTCTCTGGGGTCACTCTCCCTTGGGGAAGCCAGCTGCTGTGACCTGAGACACGGAAACTCTCCAAGGAGCAGGCCTGTGTGAGGAGCTGTGCCGACCTCTCAGTATTAGGCACTAGCTTGCCAGGTGTGCCCTTGTCTGGCCAGGTGTGCTCTTGACTCATCTTGGAAGCTCATCTTTAGGTTCTGTCAGGTCTTCAGATGAATACAGCACAGCTAACATCTCGACTGAGTGCAGCCCCTTGAGAGACTTTGAGTCAGAAGCACAGAGCTAAGCTACTTCCAGAGAGGAAGCTCTGTGTGAGTAATGAATGCTTCCTGTTTGGGCCACGCCGCTGGGTGCCTGTTTCTCAGTAGCCGGTAATCACACACCGCTTTAACAGGATGACGTTTTCCAATCCAGAGCGTGGCGTGTGTCCACTTAGCTTTTCATTTTATTCTTGAACTTTTCATCTTTCGGTGTGTAACCCTTGCACATCCTTCACTGAGATGTTTCTAAGGTCCTCTCCGGTTCCTTACTGCTAGCACGTAGGAAGTGTGTGGGAAGCAGTTTGTTTTCTTGCTGTGTGTTATCCCACTGGTTTACTCGTGCTGTTCATTGGTCTTTTACTTCTTCTGTGCCCTCCAGAGGTCTCCTGCATTCACCATGTCATCAGGAAACACATGGTATCTGCATGCCCCATCTATGCCTTTTACCTTTCTTGCTTCGTTCTCCCACCCGAGACCTCCCCTACAGCACAAGATGAATACCCAGCAGTCGGGCGGAAGAGGCGCCGTGTGGGTGAAGCTTGCTCACAAGCATGAGGACCTGAGTTCAGGGCCCGGCTCCACCACAGGAAGGGGTCTTGAGGCTTGTGCACACTGTCGAGTTCTCGCAGTCCCCTGGGCTTCCTAAAAGGGAAGTTCAGGCCACTGTCCAGGACTCAGTAATGGGAGGTCTGCCTGATTTTGTTTTCATGAGTTCAGAATCCCAGTCAGGACAGGCTCGGTGTCTTGTTGGATCCTTGCAGGCTACAGGTCTTTGCTTTGTGACTCCTTTCCTAAAAGTGTTAATGGTATGAAAACCCAAGTTAGTGTGCAGTTGCTGTTCATCGTTTTAGTGGCCTAGAAGAACGGTTTCCTGTTCTCCACTCTCCGGCTTAGGAGGAAATACCTTCCACGGTTGCCATGTGGGGCTCCCGCCTCCACCTGGAGCCTACCCTGGCTCTTGGCCTAGATAGCGCAGGGGTGGCCCAAGTGGTCTCTGCTGGTTCTGCCTGGGTCCCAGTTCCTAAATGGGCTCCTGCCCTTCTGGCTGAGGGCTCGTTCCAGACCTTCCTGCCCTTCTGGGCAAGGGCGAGTTCAGCTGACCATCTTCCTGTGAGCGTTCTCTGGTTGCTGGCCCTCACTTTGATGTTTGCACTTCCAGCCTCAGCAGACCTCACTGGGCCTGGGTTGGTCCCCTGACCTGATGCAGTGCTGGTCCTCGCACGTGGTCTTACTTCTAAGATTGTGTTTGTGGATGCCAGTGCACACACGTGCAAGCGCACGTGCCCATGGAGGCCAGAAGAGAGTCAACCCTTGGACTGGGGTTGACAGGTAGCCTTGAGCGGCCTGGAGCGAGTGCTGTGAGCTGAACCCGGTCCTCTTACCCGAGCCCCCTTCCTTCTGTCCTTCCTGCCTGGTCCTCCCTCCCTAGCCTCCTTTGTTCCCTCCCTGTCTTCCTCTGCCACTGGACACCACATCCAGGGCTGAGCAGTGCTCTGTAGCTTGCCTTGTGCCCCTGCTCCCTCTAATCTCAAAGCCCCGCCCCGCCCAGCAAAATGGCTGTCAGAGCCAGAGACTGTAAATGCCGCCTTGGCATGAGGCCCTGGGGAGAGCTTCAGCAGCACATGAGAGCTGGCCTTGCTAACACACATCTGCAGTGCTAGCACCTAGGAGACAGAGGCAGGGGGATCGGAACTTGGGTTGTTCCGTAGAGAGTTCAAAGCTGGCTGAGCCCAGTGAGCCCCGATCCGGAGCACCTGGAGTGTCAAGCACCTTGGGAAACTGCGGGGCCTCTGGAGTAACTGGGTGAGTGCCATGTTCTCACGGAGTGTGCTGGTCTGACCATCGTGCACAGGACCCTGACTGCTTTATGTTCTGACCCACTGTGAACGCCTGAAACACTCGAGGCGCTGTGTTGTCTGGCAGTCGGGCTGTACGGAAGGGCCAGAGCAAGTGCACGCCTTCCCACTGTCCCTACCACACGTGCCCATCGAGTGTGGGCGCTGCTCATCAGACAAGGATGAAGTCATAAAGCATTTCATCATTTTGCCCGGCTTTATTTTCCCACCATGATGCGTTACAAAGCGTAAACCTTCCCTAGCCCCGGACTCCGAGGACTGGTGTCTGCTTCAGCACGCACCACCTCGTCAAGACTTCACTCCCGGAAGGGCCGGGAGCTGGGCCCTCAGTCAGGAGGGCTGGGGAGGCAGGTTCACAAGCACCGTAACTCCAGTCACAGGAAATCTGTTGCCCTCCTCTGAGCTTCAGGCAGCAGCCATACTTGGGGAAGGGGAGGCACATACATGCGTGCAAAACACTCATGCATGTAAAGCGGAATAAATAGATCTTAAGTACATAAATAAGGTTTTCCTTTTGAAACACTGGCTTTATTTATTAATTGGAGGAAAACTGGTATCTTAACATTTTGATCTCCACTCCACAGGTGGCAGTGACTCTGTCCCTAGGCGATATCATCTGTATTTTTTTCTTACACTGCCTTTGGTTTCCTTGCCAAGGGCTCTCATTTTCCCCGAGTCTGTGTCCAAGGGTTTATTGCCAGCATGCGCTCACAGTCCATCAAGGCCTCCCTCAGGCTGCTGTCGCTTTAAGACTTTCACCTCATCACTGCCACGCTCCTAGAAGTGATCCCAACGATTGCCCTGTGCTTGGGAGTAGTTTTCCATGGTCACGTGGTGGGGGTGGGCTCAGGGGCAGGTGCTCACGTGGGGGTGGTCAGATGACTCTTCCCTCCCTCCGCCAAGTGGGCTCGCAGGCGCACACTCGGGCCATCAGCCTTAGAGGCAGGTGCCTGTGCTGCCACGCCTGACTCCTGCAGCGGGTGTTCAGTCCTTGTTACTTGAATTAGATTCCGTCTCTCTGAAGGCTCTCAGCTGTTGTCTCTCCCTGTACTCACGCTGCCCCGCCGTCCCTCTTTGCTCTGGTTCTGTGATTTGTGTGTGCAGGCTCCATGTTCACTCTGCAGAGGGAAGCATGGCGGTCCATGAGCAGACTGAGGTCATCAGCCACCTCGCTGCTGCTTCCGCACAGCCCCTGGCTCTGGGCTCCGGGCCTGACCCTCAGGAGAGCTGCTGCAGGCGTCTGCATGCCCCGCCATCACTTGTGCTAGTTCCTGAGGCTCAGGGGTATGGAAGCTTCCTAGCTTCACTCCCCACCAACGCCTCTGGTTTCATTCTGGGTTTGGTTGCCGTTTAGATAGGAAGGCCGCAGGACTGGGCTGAAACCCACGTCTCTCAGAGCACCACGGGAGCCTGCTCCGCCCTGCCCTGGGCTCCTGAGGTCAGAGGCCTCCGCCGGCCACACCGCAGGCCTCTCCCCACTGCTGATCCAAAGGTGCACACATTCTCCTGTGGCTCCGCGGGCGCCCTGGCTCGCCTTCCTCACCCCCACATGAGGGTTCCCCACGCGTCTCCCTGGATTGCTGTCTCAGCTTAAAATCTGTGCGCTGGCCAGCGGCTCCTGAGCGCTTCTTTCTGTGCACCTGTTCGCTTGGGCGGAGACTGGCGTCCGCCCCCTCCCTGTGCGCCCTCACTACACCAGTCATCCTGTAGACCTTCACTGACGCGCCCCTGCCAACCTAAAGCACGTGCTTGGTCCAGGTTCCTTCACAGAGCATGCCTGAGGTCACTCCCCTGCCTTGCTGCCTTTCCTCTACGTGCTACTTGTTTTCGCTAAGAGGAGGCTTTCTTCATTTGTGTTGTCAAAGCAGCGTCTTAAGGTGCTCTTGCCGAATTCACCTTAGCTGCACTTCCAAACATGAGCTGAACATGTTAGTGTGTGTGGAACTCTAGGGCTCGGCTGAGGCAGGAGCGTTGCAGGCTCCAGGCTAGCCTGGGTTATGTATAACAAAACCCCATCTCACTAAAACAGCAACAAGTATTGAGGTGCACTCCTCTGATCTGAGGAAAAGGTTATTAAATTCTTCTGTCTAGTGCAAACACTCATCCCAGGAGTCAGAGGCAAAGTTCTGTGGTTTTGTTAATGTTTTGAACGAATATGCATGTTCATTTTTATGTAGAAAGTGATATGGAGACGCAATATTGTGGTTTCTCCTTGCGTATGAATGGCTTTCATGATACAAAATAGATTTGTTTGTAAAGAGAAAATGTTTTTACAGAAGCAGTAATTGCTAATTAGAATTCCTAACTAAACATCTGGAAAGGCCCATGCTTGCCCATATAGTCATGCTGTTTGAGAAACGGCAGGGCTTCAGTTTGCTCTTTTCTCTGGAGGGTTAATCGGCTGGGTCCGCTGTCTGCCATGGCCATCTGCCAGTCATGGACCACAGAGCTGGCACCGTGAGAGAGGTTGGGTTTTTAATTGTGAGGGTGTGTGTATGTAAGCCAGCAGTCAACCCTGTGTCCACCCTGGTCACCCGCCTGCTCCTCAGGTGTCGTGCAGGCCAGCCTGGCCTGGCTTTCACCTGGGGCTGCAGGTTCACCAGGTTCTTGTGCTTACCCAGGAGGCACTGGAGTGCCAAGGCCTCTCCTGGCATCTGGGCCTCTTGTGAAACAGAGACACTGCTGAAGGACTGTGCTTGTGCTAGCTCACTGACTAGGTTAAGTCTGTGCTGGTTGGTTTGTGTTGCTTGGTGTCTGCCACTTGGTAGGACTTGCTAGAAAAATGCCACCTGAGACATGTGCTACTAACAATTCCCTGTGAAATGTGCCATCTCAAGCTCTGCTGCATCTGACCGATCTTTGGATGTTTTCTTGTAGATTTCGGGCCTGTGCTATGACCGCAAAGTGTTCGGGGTCCAGCAGGTGCTCCGAGTCCCTGCCAGGGTGGCCCTGTTCTTCGCCTGGGCCCTGGAGCCCGCCTTCTCGTCGTCAGAGCCCAGCAGCGAGGCCGGCGTCGGCATGGGAGCCACAGTGGACCTGCAGCGGCAGCAGCGGCTGGAGCAGCTGGACCGGCAGCTGATGCTCTCGCAGTTTGCACAAGTGAGGCGGCAGCGGCAACAGGTAAGGCCTGCGTGTCCGAGGTGGGTGTGGTGGCCTCCGTTCCACACTCGTCTTTCAGGGTGTCTTTGTGACGGTGCAAACGCGGTTCTTGGGGCAGCTCTTATCTGGTCTGGGGTTTGCAGCAAAATAAATGCAGCTGAACAGTTGGTCAGATTGGACATTCTTATTCTCAATGTTTCTTCTGAGAGAAACACCACCCTAGTTGGCAAGATAGGGTATTTATCAGTGTTGCTAATCTGGCTACAGCTACGCAGCTTCCTGTTGAAAGCACTTGTCATGTGCTGTGGATGAGGAACTAGTGAGCGCTCCTTGATTTCCCTGGTCTAAGTGAAGACAAAGATAAGAGCACTTGAAGAGAGCAGCCAGCGATTGCATCATACAGGTGCTGTGTTTTCGTATCCAGGAGCCACACCAGTACCTACAGCACTGCCCCAGCCAAGGCCGACACCACCCTTGTCATTCGCGTGGGACACGCCAGTACCCAAGGCCCTTCTTGCTGGCACTTTCTGGACACAGAGCATCTGTGACAGCCATGAGCTTTCTGGGTTGGTTTTGCTGAACTCCATCACCAGAGCTGAGCTTCCTCGTGAGGCTGAGTTTGACCGATATCTTTACGCAGAGCAGTACAAGGTGCTGCCAGCTGCTAAACCACCGTGGAAGAGAGCCCCTGTGTGCATGCGTGTGTGTGCGGGGAGGGCTGTTAACACGTTCTTAACACGTTCCTTCTTAATGGCCGTCATGTGCTGGGCTAGGGCTGCTCTTGAGTGTGAGCTGCGGGACGACCAGCCAGCGAGCCTCACTGTGAGGCTTGGGGCCTCCTCACTTGCAGAATTGCATGTTATTGCTAGCAAGAGCAGCACGTGTTGTGCCAATCATCTGCCCCGGGCACCAGCCCTGATCCACCCTGTTTTCAGAGCCTGTCAGTCTGTTTGGCGTTCCTCCCTCGCTCCATGGGCTGTGGTGACGGCCGATCAGCAGGCAGCCACTGACCCGAAGCCCGGGGCTGTGCTGTTGAGGTTCTGGGCTTCAGTTCAGTCTAAAGGAGGACCTTCCGGCTCCGGCTCTGGCTCCGGCTCTGGATGTGCCCCGAAGGCCACTGCTGCCGCCCCTGCTCCCCACTCCCGCGTCACCAACCCAAAGGCTGACCTGAGGCAGCACATTTCTTCCTTCTGCAGCCTCCTGTGTCTAGGTCCCAGCGCCTCACACCATTCGCTCCTGGCCCCAACTTGGTGGTCTCCTTTATCCAGTTCTTCCTGCCTGGGCCCGTGCCCAGGCCTCATTGGCCTGCTCCTGGCCTGGCCTCCACCCTTGCCCGTTGTTGCATTAGGGGTCTCTGAAACATGGGTGGTGCTTTCACTCCCTGAGACCGTCCAGCAGCTCTGCCTGGCTGTTGAGGCAGCTGTGCAAGGCCCCGCCCTCTTCTTACGTCCCTTGCCCGTAGTGCATCACCAGCCTCGAGGAGCCAGCCACAGTGGCCAGTGCCGAGGCCTCCCGGCTCTCCCACAGAGAGAAGATTGTGCTTGGTTTTGTTTTGTTTTGTTGCCTGCCTGGTTCTCTTTCCTGGCAAATAGCGTGTTCCTGGGAAACCTCAGTCTCCCACTGGGATCTGAGTCTCTTCACCCTGAACCTTAGCCCAGTGCTCCCCGGGGCTTCCCTCCCTGCTAGTGTGCAGGGCACAGAGAGGAGCCGGCCTCTCTGTTTCTCCACTAAGTAAGTAGCACGGGGACTGGTAGGAAGTCAGCAAGTATTTGGGGACGTAATGGGTAAATGTGTGTTCACTAAAGATCTTGACAGGGTCACTTGGAATTCTGATGCCAGCTGGGTACAGCTGGGCAGTCAGAGCTGGAAAGACACACAGGCATCTGCAAGGACAAGATGGAGACATGTCATGACAGACAGGTGACAGCCATGATGAGGCTGACAGAGGATAAAGAGGCTGAAGCCGCTAGGAAGAGAGCAGGGAGCTCAGGCAGGGTGGCAGCTCCTCTAGCTGCCCGGGAGGAGTGGTGGTGCCAGGTGCAGTTGCCTCCTTACCGGGGCTCCTGGCAAAGGCGGCCCTCAGTGGGGTGCCGAGACGTGCTCCAGGAGGGCTGAGGAAGAGAGCCGTGTCCGCCCTGCTCAGTGTCTGTGTGCGCCTGTGCACACGGTCGGGCAGTGATGGTGAGCTGGTGTGGTGCCACTCACCAGCTGGGCTCGAGTGCATGCCCTGCGCTCTGGAGAACAGTGGCGCGTGGGTGTCCCTCAGGCCTTTACTCATCTGGAGTTGGGCCCACTGTCTGCGCAGAGAGGTGTACAGGGAACGTATATTCATGAGCACGGGCATGTGGGGAGAGCCGGCTATGCAGGTCTCTGCACAGTTCTCAAAGCAGTTACGCTCCAGAAGCCCGTGGGTGGGTTTCCCGTGGGCTCTTCGATGCCTGTGGCGTGTCTGTCACCTGTGAATTCATTCAGGGCAGCAATGAAGGCAGAGCTCACGCAGGGTAGTTCTGGGCTTCCAGCCTCATCTGTGCCTCATGTCCCTGTGGTGACACAGTTGCTGGCATAGCCAGTCACACTCCCTTCACTGTTGTGTCTGCTGTGTTGCTGCCAGGGCCAGTGTCTGACAGAGGCTCGTGGATTTTGTGGGTTTGGGTTTTTTGAGACAGGGTTTCCCTGTGTGTGTCACTTTGGCTGTCCTGAAACTCACCATGCAGACAAGGCCGGCCACAGACTCAGAGCCTGGCTACCTCTGCCTTTCCAGTGCCACCATGCCCAGCCATGGGTCCCTGTTCTGCTAGTGCCCACTAGGACATGAGCTCTTGAAGGACAGGACACAGCTCGGGGGCTTTACTCAGTCTTGTCTTTGGGCTCTAGTGTAACGCCTGCGAGTGTGCACGAAACACCTGACCTTGCTCCAGCAGTTTGCAGCTGCTGCAGAAGATGAAGCAGTGGTCAGGCAAGGCCCCTGTTGGGCCATGTGCACCCCTGCACTGCATGGCAGTCTGGGGAGTCTTGAAGAAGTCATTAGTTGGGGTGTGAGAACCCCATGAGGGAAGGCCAGGGTCCCCACACAGCTGAGGACTGAGAACTGAGGAGGCTGTTGTGAGGGGACGGTGACAGAGGAGGCGTGGCCGCCTGTATGTAATCGGCACTCCAGAGGCAGACATTGGACGAGTCACAAGTTATAGGCTACTCCAGGCTCTCCAGTGAGAGCCTGCTTGAAACAAAAACAAAAAGAGAAGAAAAAAGGAAAAGCACACAACAGCTCAGCATGTCTGGAGGTCTGTGTGCCAGCTTCTCTCAGCTCTTGTTGCTTTTCTTCTTGGCGTCTCCTCTTGCTTCTCAGAGCCCTAAATACTACCTGCATGGCCCGTGTGAGGCCCACCCTAGGGGTGTGTGGCCAGGACCTTTCAGCTCAGCTTTCTGTGGGCAACCTGAGTGCCCTGCTTTGTTCACTCACTCTGTGAACCATTTTTTCTGTTCACTGGCGATCCCCTGTAGCAGCACACACTCCTGCAGGTAACCCTTACCCCTGTCTTGGGCTCAGGACTAAGGGGAAGCTGCCATGAATACGCTGTTTGGTGTAAGCCTGCTGGGAAACTTGCCAGCAGAACGGGGTGTCGTGGGTGTCACTATTCCCATGTTCCATGTGTTGGGCTTCCTGGTCCCTCCTGGTTGTTACCACCTGTTTTGGTGATGAGTAGCTTTTATTCGTGCAAGGACAGGTGTTGCTGCTGCTGCAAGCATCTAACCGCTGTTGACACAGGCAGCTCAGTGAGTTCCTCGGGGATTGGTTGAGCCACATAAGCTGCATTCTCTCACCCACCCTTAGTAAAATTCTGTGGCTGTGAAAATTGTTTCTCTCCTCTTCACCCTCAGCAGGCATTGCTCAGGTGCCGTGCAGCCTACATCGTGACTCACTCCCGCCTTGCACACTTGTGGGTTATTTTCACTAATCGAAGGTTTGGTATTTAATGAATATGTCTAGTGCATAAAAAGTATTCTGTAGAGTAATTCACCCACTTGAAGTGTGTGGGCTGCTAATTTTTATTCACAGAATCACCCATCAGCACCACGGTCAGTTACAGAGCATCCTTAGTGCTCAAACAGAAGCTCTGTCTCCAGAGCAGGCCGCTCGTCCGGGAAAGCAGAAGGCACTGGCTGTGCAGAGAGGAGGGAGGAGCAGCAAGAGCAAAGAGTGTGAAGTGGGAGGAAACCCCGTGAAGCCCATGTTTGTGTGTGCTGACTTTAAAAGTTAATTAAGACTTTTTAAAGAGGTAAAGTGACTAAATAAATAAATGGAGGAAGAAAAATAAATGTAAAAAACTTTAAAGAAATATGGTTTCTGTGAGCAGCCACTCCCAAGCCTTCCCGTCTTCCGGGCCGCCTTCTGTCTCCGGAGCTCACCTCTGCCATCTGGGCGAGTGGAGCTGACAGCTTAGCTTCTCCGACTTGCATCCCATATTCAAGGTTCCCACGTGTTGGCAGTACATGCATGATTTTCACGTGCTTTAGAGGGTAAGGCTACAAGTACAGCTGCGTGGCAGGTGCCACCACGGTTCTTTCTGTCACCTGAGCAGCCTGATTCAGAAGACGCTCCTGTCACCTGTGGCCTCTCCGGCACAGCTACTTTCCTCAGCATCTGTCCCACAGAGTGCTCAGAGCCAGGCTCCGGCGAGAGCTGTGTGCCGGTCAGTGAGTCCTGACCTTGATGTGACAGAAGAGACAGTCCCAATAGAGTGTCACACAGCTTTCCTAGAGGTGCCGTCCTCAGGGAGTGTGGCAGTGGCGCCGTTACCTGTGGGCCTCTCAGAGCACGCTGGGCCCTGCGGGGACAGGCCCACATGGGGTGAGCAGAAGCGCTGCCGCAGAGCCAGCACGGCTCATTTGGCTGCACTGTCCCTGTGCTCGTTCGCTTTTTGATGTGACTTGATTTGAGAACAGTTCTCAGCATTTTACTGTGTTGTTTTGTTTTTTTTTTTTGTCAACACAGTTGAGCCTGCCGGAGCTGGGCCTTTATGACTCTTCTCCTGTGAGTTCGTGAGTGTGTAGTGTCAGATGTGGGCCGATAAAAATCTGCAGTGAAATGAGAACGAGGTGCAGGTACCGTGTTTTCAAGTGAAGCTGGAGCTGGAAGCTGCTGACACCGGCCTGTGCCTCCTGCAGAAGCGGCTGCTGTGCCTTCATGCTTTTCTCACTGCTCTCACTGACCTTTTTGATGAAATTCAGCCCCATAAGATAGGATCAGTCAAAATCTAACACTTTTCCAAGCCTGACTCATTAGGTGACATTTGTAAAAATCATTTCTATTTTCCATTCTCTTTTGGTGTCTTCATGAGAAAGAAGACATTGTATAGTCTCATGGCATTTAAGCAGACAGGTAGATGACTGATCCTCTTTGAAGGTATAAAAGTTATAAACAACTCCAGTTCTCTGTTGCATTTTTCCCCGAGTCACTCTTTGGTTGTGTTTGAAGGCCATAGATGAGTTTAGAGATGGAAACCCGAAGCAGCATGTTACTGTGCGTGGGTTAGCGTGAGCACTCTTCCTTCCCACCAGAGCCCCATGTCCATGGGCCTTCAGAGACAGACACACCTGTACTTCCTTCGTGTTGAAAAGCCTGAGATTTCGTGGAACCTCACCAGCACCCCGGCAGTATGAGCCTTCCAAGTGTGCAGAGGGCAGCAGCCAGCCAGAAGCTCAGAGCTTCCAGAGCGTGAGCCACGACACATCTCTCTTCAGAGGCTGTAACCTGGGTTTCCCAGTCACGCTTGGCCAAGGCCTTCTGGTGGAGTGATGGGACCACTGGCATGTTGCATGCCCATGCTCTGTGGCTCAGCACGTCCCCTAGGTGACGGTGCTCTGTGCCACTCACTTCTCCCTCGGTCTCGTGTGAGTGGACACACTGCTTGGACTTGGGATGGCCACCCAAGGAGCTCCCGTCCCTTGCAGATCCCTTGTGGGGTCAACAGCATAGAAAAGGAGGAGTGGGCACACGGGCGCATCTGGCGTGTGGGACCATGCAGGGACGCACAGGAGCGAAGGCGCCTTCAGAGAGAAAGCTGCGCACTGCCGCACTGTCTTGTGATGAAGAAGCACTCAGTAGCTTCAGAACCGTCTGGTCCGCCCCCTGTGGTTCACCCGTGGGAAGCCAGACTCAGGCGCTCTCCTGTGGATCCTGCATGAGACTGTCGATATAGCCTGGGCAGAGAGAGAGGAGGACTTTGATGGGTGAAGCCGATGCGGACATAAACGAAGAACGAGGAAAGCCTCAGGGCAGGGGGCATACTCCGAGGGGTCAGACCAAGTCAGAGTCCACCTGCAGCAAGAAGGGGCACTAAGAGGTGGTGCAGGATTGGACGAGTTTGGACCCCTGAGACAGGACAGATGTTCAGACGTTGTGACATAGGTTTTCCACTGTGCCACTGTGGAAGCTGGGTACAGGCTGGATTGGAGAAAGCGCCAGTGGCAGCCAAGTCATCAGGAGGCTGTCATAGGCCGTTGCAGACTGCACACAGGAAGAACAGGTCGGCTTTGGAGTTGGGGTCTTGAGCTGCGAAGCGGAGAGCTGGCCCGGGAGAGCTGGGCTGCTGATAGGTTAAAAGCTGTCGCTCATCCTGGTGAAGCAGTTACCATGATCAGGAGTGAGAGCCAATGGCTGACGTCACAGAAGTGGATGGCATCTCAGGGAGGAGATTAAGATGAAAGGGGAGATCTGGGGTCACTCTCGTTTTGACAAGTGTCACCTCTTGCTCTGTCATTACTTGCAGTTACAAGTGCCAGAGAGCACTCCAGTTTTGACTTAACATTTAATAATTTTGTGTAGAACTAAAATTAGGCAGGAAAAAAAAATACCAAGGTAAGGTTTCCACATACTTTCCAGAAAAGTCCAAATGAAAATGTGTCATTCCGGATGGACAAAGTCACTTGTGCCCAGGACTTCCAACAGCTTGGAGGAGAAGGAGTGAAAGAAGGACAGAGGGACTGGACAGACACCACCAGCTGCCCCTGCGCTGTGCTTGAACTTGGCCGGAATTACCATGCCAGGCAACACACATTCACATCTCCAGCTGATGGCTACATGCAGGAAGAGGGGATGAAGGGAAGAATTGAGTTTCTGGGCACACGTGCACTGTGTCTGTGCTGGACAATACGCTTCCGTTCATGGTTTTCTGCAGAGTATGTGGGAGGCCTGACCATGCCCAGTCTGTGCCTGTGCGAGCTCTTCATGTGTGCTGAAGCCTACAAGTCATGAGGCCTCAGCCTAGGAAGCCTGCGGTCTCCTGTGCAGGAGCCCACCTCCTTGCTGCCAAATAGACAAGTCAGAAAGGCACATTTGCCACGTGGCCTGGTCCACAGATACACAGTAGCACCCTCCTTTATCACAGCCACGTGGCCTGGTCCACGGATACCCTGTTGTACCCCAGTTCTCACGGCTGCCTAACAGATGCCTGGCCTGTGTTAGGAGCCAGCAGACAAGTGTCCATGCCTGTGGCCAGGGTGACTGAAATTGAATCCACATGGGCTTTACCAGGCCTTCTGCTTGCCCAGTCAAAGAGAAAATATTTGTGACTGAGTTCACAGCTGGCGCTGACCTATGGTGAAAGTAGTTCCATATCTCAGGAGAGAGCCACGGTGGGTGTCTCTGCTCCATCAGAAGAAAGGTCGTCACTGGCCAAGAGTTCGGTGTAAGAACGGGTCCCCATACCTCTGTGCCCCTCCTCGGGATGGCCTTGTCCCCAGTCAGTCTCCAGAAACACTGCCGTAGCCCAGCCCACCAGTCCAAGGCAAAGGCAAGAGAGAACTGTGGCTGAGGGCGGCCATGCTGCCAGGCCACCTTCTCCTGAGCCGAAGACTCCGAGCCCGCCACTATGGAGCCTGCGGGGGAGGCAGCAGTTTGAAGGCTCTCGGCCCCCAACTAGTCAGCAAGATCATTGCACAGAGACCGAAACCTCGCCATTGCAGCAGGCAGGGTCTGTGTCGCTCGTCACCCGGCTCCTCCTGGCTCGCCCAACCCCTGCTGCAGAAGGGCAGTCTGGCTTCTCACATGGCGATTCACTCTGGGCCTTGTATCATCCCTCTGCTCTATATTCCAAATAGCGGATGCGTTGCTAGATTGTGTCTATGTTGATGGACGCTGCTGTCCTTTCCTCCTCCTTCAGGAAGCGCTTGCTGCACAGTGGCCTTGGGGTGGCCGCCTGGCTCCGTCCTTGGTGCTGCCTGCTCAGCTGCCAGTGCGCTTGTCCCCTCAGCTAAGCTCTCCGGGGCCATAGCTGGGCCTCTCTGCACAGCCCTGTTCTCCTGGCTGCTCCGAGGACAGGCGGCATGTGCATGCTGATGAACTCAGCGTGGCATCCTCAGAGCTACGAAAGGATTCTCCATAGTCCGTGGCCTCCCGTCACCTCTCTCACCTCTGTCACCTCCCTCACCTTTGTCACCTCCCTCACCTCTGTCACCTCCCTCACCTTTGTCACCTCTCTCACCTCTGTCACCTCCCTCACCTCCCTCACCTCTGTCACCTCCCTCACATCATGCTATTGTGTGTGTGCAAATGCCCACACATGTACACATACATCAAATGAAAAAACCTTTAAAACATTAGCAATTAATGTGTCTTGTTCATTAGAAACAGTTATTGTTGCTCATCTCAGTAAACAACTGTTCATTTTCATAAGAAACTTCATTTAAAAATTACTTTGGCAATTAATAACTAGTATTTTTTAAAATACCTCTTCAAAACGCAAACTTTTTCCATCCACCTTTGTGAACTATGTGTTTGCTGCTTTTGAAGAAGCCGGCGTAAAGGAAGTGCTTCCTGTTTGTTCAGGCTCACACCTAACGGTGTGTGAGTGACACACAGCCAGGCACTCCTGGGACTTTCTTTTTAAGTTCTTTCCTGCATCCTGGGGAGAGAGGGAGCTGGTTCCTGCCCTTATCCTGGAGCATCTCCTGGACAGCTTCCCACTGGAGACCGAGTGCTGAATGTTAGCATGGGAAGCACACACACACCGATCCTGACAGAAGTAGACTGTGGGAGCAGCCGGGAGAGCTCAGGGTTCAGAGAGTGTCCACAAATGCTGGTATTGGACTTTTGACACTGTCTCATTAGCATGAGATCACGGTTTCATTTGCATTTCCCCAGCAGCAGTGACCTTAAGCCTATGTGTCAGGTATTTGTTGAGGCAAGGCTACTGTAAGTGTTTGTATTATCATTTTTTTTATTGTTAGTGTTTTGTATGTGTGTGTGAGTGTGCGTGTGTCTGTTATATGTTCTGAACAATGTTTTTGTTTTTTTGACAAGGATTTATCTGTGTTGCTCTGGCAGTCCTTGAACTCACTGTGTAGACCAGGCTGACCTTAAACTCACAGAAATCTGCCTGCCTCTGCC
>REGO01000110.1:2578662-2605220 GCA_010120015.1 Rhombomys opimus
TATGTGTGTGTGGTGGTTCTGTGTGTGTGTGTGTGGTGGTGGTGGTGGTTCTGTGTGTCTATGTGTGTGTGGTGGTTCTGTGTGTGGTGGTTCTGTGTGTATGTGTGTGTGTGTGTGTGTTTGTGTGTGTGGTTTGTGTGCCTGTGTGTGTGTGTGTGTGTGGTGGTTTGTGTGCCTGTGTGTGCCTGTGTGTGTGTGTGTGTGGTGGTTGTGGTGGTGGTGGTTCTGTATGTGTGTGTGTGTGTGGTGGTGGTGGTGGTTCTGTGTGTCTATGTGTGTGTGGTGGTTCTGTGTGTGTGTGTGTGTGTGTGTGTGTGGTGGTTGTGGTGGTGGTGGTTCTGTGTTGTGTATGTATGTGTGGTGGTTGTGTGTATGTGTGTGTGTGTGTGTGTGTGTGTGTGTGGTGGTTTATGTGCCTCTGTGTGTGTGTACGTGTGCCCCTGGCTCCAGTGAGGTCAGAGTCCAGTGTGTCAGGGAGGAAAGGCAACAGAAGCAGGAAGGTGCATGCTCACATTTTTAGACACAAGCACAAAGCAGAGAGGATGGACGGGAGTAGATGAGGCATCTGATCTCATGTTCCCCCTCTTAGCGGCTTCCAGACTGTACTCCTAGACCTTGCCAGACAGTGTCACCAGCCGGGGACCAAGGAGCTCAGATGCTTGAGACTGTGACAGACCGCCGTGCTGGTGTAAACATAGAACACATGGAAGAAAATGCATTTCCACATAGTTAAAAAGGACAGGGTCTTCCTAAAAACCCACCATAAACATTAATTCAAGGAAAAGTCACTAATGTATGAAGACTTGGTCTCTTTCTGCCCTCTCAAACTATCTCCCTCTCAATAAGGTTCTTACTCATTACACAGGAAATAATAATCACACAATAAAGAAGTTGGGCACTGCCCAATTATCAAACGTAACATCCCAACAGTGAGCAAAGCACTGTGTACACTGAAGGGACTGAAAATACCAGAACTTTGCTCAACCTGAGGGAACTCTGTGACGGCCTAGCCTTTACTCTTCATAAATAAGACTACTACAGGTGACAGGGCCGAGGAAGGCGCCCCATAGCTGGAGCCAGAGCCTGACTGGGCACTTTGGGAAAGCTTTCAAGGTGGCAGCCATTTGTTAATGGCTGCTTGAGGCCGGAGGAGAGTGCGGTGTCAGACTCCAGCTTTGCTGGAGGTGATGAAGCCGCTTGACAAAAACCTTGGCTGCTGACCCTGGGTGAAGAGTCTCAGGGTTCTTAGGGATCTCCTGAAGCTTCTCGTTTGAAATTATTTCAAATGAGAAAAACGTTTTACGTTGTGTTAAAGTCAGAGTCCGGTGTGGTGCTGCACACTTTTAGTCCCAGCGTTCAGGGAGGCAGAGGCGGGAGGACCACTGTGAGTCTGAGGCCAGCCTGTCTGTGGTCCAGAGCACCGCACTGGTGATGTTTGCTTCCACAGCTGTTTCCACACTTGGTTACAACAGCCAGGCCATTTGTTCCCGGCCTCTGCTGTAACTCGGAAGGCTCTGCTCACGCCCCTGCTGTCCTGATGTCAGCTAACAGCTCTCCGTCAGCCCCTTTGCCTGGCAACCCCTTCCTCAGGCTAGTGTTCACTAACACTTAGGTTAGCAGCGGGCCAGACTGCGGCCAGAGTCCTTTTCTATTTGCTTGTTTTACCTTTTAAACAGGGCTTCGCTTGATGAAGGCTTGCTGACTTTGTCAAAAATTCCCTAGGCAGACATCCCAGGGAGGAGGAAGAAAAACCTAAACAGCGTGGTGCTTATTAGATCCTTGTAATGACAGATTAGAAAGTAAGACTGTCATCTGAAAGTAAGCCTTCATCAAGCGAAGCCCTGTTTAAAAGGTAAAACAAGCAAATAGAAAAGATGACAGTCATCCATCTTGGTGGAAAGAAACACTGGCATTGTCATGTGACTGCTCCCGTGACCCAGCTGTGAGTTCTTCCCAGGCTACCTCCAGCATGGGAGGTGTTTACAGGTGAGGTAGCTCTTGCTCTCAGCCGTTTGAGGCGAGGGGAAGATGTCAGAGGAAGAGGGGAGGCTGTGAACATGTCAGTTAGTCTGTAGGGTTTTCTCTTAATGAGTTACTTCTCAGTCCTCCCAGAGTGACACGGAGGTCGACACGCTTTAAAAGAGCTGCTGAGTCCTCCCGGCTGTGCTGTGAGGTCCTCTCTCCACCCGGCTGTCTCTCCTTCCACCCTCCCCCATCCTCCTTCTCTGAGTTCCTGATGAGGTGTGTGACAGCAGGTTTCTCACAGTGTTTGTGGTACAAGCTCGCGGCATGCTGTTACACAAGAATAAGGAGGCGTTGGTTGGTCGTGGTGGACCTTCAGTCCCAGCACTGGCAGATCTCTGTGAGTTTGAGCTAGGTCTACACGGCAGGTCCCAGGATAGCCTGGGGCTACCCCTGTCTTTAAAGGGGGGGAGGGGTGCAGTCTAGAGTCTTACAGATGTTCAGAAAGTTGTAATCGATGGTTGAGCCCAAGTAGCTTCTTAATACTTGCCATCATCAGACATGTTGACATATTTAAACACTGAACTTTTCATCCTTAAGTTTTTGTTTGTTCGAGACAGAGTTTCTCTGTGTAGCCCTGGCTGTCCTGAAATTTGCTCTGTAGTCCAGGCTGGCCTCGAACTCACTGAGATCTGCCTACCTCTGCCTCCCGAGTGCTGGGATTAAAGGTGTGTGCCACCACCTCCCAAACTTATCCTCAGTTTCTCAGTTAAGTACTTTGGTGTTTGTGAGCGTCAGGGTCCCACGTGTTTGCAGTGTTTGCGGTGCTGGTGAGAGCAGCACCTGGAGCAAGCTGTGAGCACTGTGCACCGTGCTGTGTCCTCAGCCTGGGTCATTCCAGCAATGTGCCTGTGTGCGAGTGTGTGCTTGTGAGCGTTGGGTCTGCAGAAACCAGCGGTGGCTGTTGGCCAGAGTGTGCTTCCGGGGGCTGGGAAGCACGCTCCAGTCCCTGTGAGGGTGGTGCGCTCCAGCCCTCAGCCTTCTTCTGACCCTTGACTTTATACAGGAAAGAAACAGGAGCTTTCTAAATCCAGAAAAAAATACTTTTAAGTTTTTCTACTATTCACATGTACTGCAGGAATTTTAGAGAGAGTTCTACAAGAAAACCTAGTCCATGGGAACGGTGTCCCAGGGCTTCAGAAGCGGGTAGTCAAAGAGAAAGTACACGTGGCGAGCACCCTGCCACAAGCTGGCGTGCAGCACACGTGCGCTTTGAGAACCCATCCTTCCTTCAGCGTGTGAGCCACGCACCTCTGCTGGCTCATCGCCCACTGGAGGTGGCATCCCAGCTCCTCTTTCTGTTCCCGAGAAGAGCATCCAGAGGGAGCTGGGGTGAGGCTGGAGCGTACTTCCCCGGGTCATCTAAAGGTGACCCGAGAATCCCAGGGGCAGGACAGCCGCCTTTCTGGAGACATGCAGAGGAGCCCAGGCAAGTCTCGTGGGAAGTCGCTCTGTTTCCCGGAAGTGCTCCGGGCTGTTGGTAGACATTGTCCAGAAAAAAGCCAAAAGTGACAAGGCCGCAATAGGGAAGTGAGCATTCTAGAGCAGGAGGGAGAAAAAAGAAGGCTGCAGCCTGCGGAAGGCCTAGCTCCTTCCTGCTCTGAGGACAACCGCACCCAAGTCATGTCCACAGACACTGGCTTGTCTGTTGCAGGCCGGCCGTGGGCACACGATCGTGAGAAGGAGGGGTGTGACAGCAGCTGCAGGCTGAAAGCCGGGGAGCTCCCTCGGTGGGGGGAAAGGGTGGAGTGAGGAAGCCAGGGTCTTTTACACAGAGCTCACCGAAGCAGTCTGTCAGATAACCTCACTTCAGTAGCCAGGTGTGCTACAGCGTCTGCCTGCAGAGTCGCTTCCTCTCCTCTCTCCTTCCCCACACTGTCCTCTTTTCAGTGGTTCCTAGTTCTCCTTGATGACTTCATTCAGGTACATCAAGTGTTTAGAACTCCCCAGCTTCCTTCTTCTCCCTCTCCCACTTTTGGGGGTTGTCTTTTTCACTGGTCCCCGAGAGTGATGAAGGCTGCCTGCATTATCGTGGGGTGGGGTTGTTTTCCAGGCCTGGCCACACCACCTCCACCCCGAGAAGTGGCTCTCTCCCCTACAGCCCCACCTGCCAGCAGCGAGAACAGGGTCTGTGCGCTCCCCGCTCCTGGGTGCAGAGCTGGCGGTGCTGCTGTGGGGTGCTGTGGCCGGGTCAGCACTCCTGAGACGCCTCTGCTCCCTTAGACGCCCAGGTGGAAGCAGAGAGCCGACTCCCACCTCCACACAGACACCGTGCCTTACACACAAACAAATACAACCTCAGACCACAAATAAGATTTTAATTGACAAGTAATGGAATTTGGTCAAATTTACTTCTGATTTTTTTGTTTGTTTTTGTAAACTAAAGGGGAAAAAAATCAAACCCGACCCTTGTGCCCTCCCTAAACATAGAAGGAAGCCCCTCAGGTGGCACCATGCCAATGACCTGAGCATGCCGAAACCAGAGCTGACAAACGGTGAACTGCACTTTTTCTCCCGGCATGTCTGACTTCATATAATCAGCCTGCCCAGCCCTGACGGCCCTGCCGTGTGCCAAAGACAAGGGGCCCTGGCAAGGCTGTGGAAAGCAGAGGCCCCTGGAGACCAGGCGTGCGAGGAGGCCAGAGTAGAAGAAAAGCACTGCGTTTCCCAAGGGGGTACACAGAGGCGGGGGGGGGGCGCTAATGGACAGGCAGCTGTGCTATTGGAAGGGAGAGCCCTGGCCTGCCCTCACACTTGTGCATTTGGCCAGCACAGGGGGCAGCCCAGCTGCGCCTGGGCGGGGCCGCCTTCTGGTGGGCATCTTGATCTAGAATCGTCGGAATTTGGGAAGTTAAAAACCAAGACACTGTTTGTTTTTGACACTCTGAGCTAAAGGGAAGTTAAGGCAAACCACACTCTGTTGAGCAAAGCTAGCAGCTGTCACTGAAGTGTGAGCCGATGGAATGGGCGTCCCGTTTGCCGTGTCGCTCCGACGAGGTGGAAAGCTGAATGGAAGTGTGCAGGTTGTTGGAGAGAAGTGGTTAAGAATGAGGAGAGCCGGGAAGAGCATCTCTGTGTCAGTGTCCTCCCTCGCCGTGTAGTCGTGAGGGAAAGGGTAGTCCACCTACCACTGACGGTGACGGCACCGTTGGTGGCTGCGGTTCCCTTCTCAGGTCAGCAGCCATGAGGCTTCCTCGAGTCACAGGAGGCTGCGTAAGGCCGCCCACGCCTGCACTGCGCCGTGATGAAAGGCTGACGGCTCACGGTCTGCTCCTGTGGTGGGGACTGCACGCCAGCACAAACACACTCCGGGAAGGGAAGAGGGAGGCTCCCTAGTGACCTGTGGATTCTGCCGGGTATTCACCCCAGTCCCAGGAACAAGCGCTGCATGTTCCAGTTGGGGAACTTGGGTGGCTGTGAGTAAAGAGTTAGGAAAGGTTGTGAAGGAGCTGGTGTTATCCCCTGCCCTTTGGGGGCTGAGGATCGTTGCAAGTGTGAGCCCATTACACTACATTAATACCAGCCAGGGCTGTGTGACAAAACCTTATCTGGAAAAGACAGAGCCTGGTTTACAAAGCAAGTCCTGGACAGCCAAGGCTACACAGAGAAACCCTAACTTGAAAAACCAAGGGAAAAAAAGAGCAGAGTAGCCTTGTTGGACAGTGATCCCCATGGTTGGATTCTGAACAAAGCTGAGCAGAAGGGTGGGTTAGAGTCTGGGCTAGAGCCTCACTGCACGCCCAGACGATGGTTCCCTGGGGCTTTTAGACGGTGGGCTGAGGACGGCAAGGATTGAAGGGAAGGCTCCTCAGCACGCTCCCGTGAGGGGCTTCCTGTATTTGCCCTGCAGGTTGCCATCAGCCCGGCTTTGGTGGGGCTGGGCGCAGCTGGTGGCCTGCTGGCGGCTCTGCCTCAGGTGGAAAAGGTGCCCCCATAGTGCGTGCTTTGAAGGGCTCTGGTGTCTTATGTCTCTGTCTTGTCCATCACTGGGCCTCGACTGCAGTCCTCAACTGACCTGCTCTGGGCCTCTGTGTGTGTCAGGCTCTCTTTTTGGTGGTGAGAGATTGGCCCAGACATTGATGAGGTCATCAGCTGTCGGCAAACAAGACAGCTGGTGGGTTGCCAGCCATCACCCTTCCCACAGCTCCACAGTGGGTCCCCAGGTTCCGCCACACGACACTCAGGCCGTTGGAGGTCCAGGAGTGGGCAGCAGAGCATGACACCATCCCGGATGCCTCGTTACTGGCAGGAGGACTCTGGGAATTTCAGATCCCAAGTTTCTACCCATATTTCAAAGGAAGGTCTGAGAGGCCTACAGCATCTTCACCCGAGCAGGTGGAGGCTGGCAGTGCCAGGGAAGGCGGGGGGCGGGGCTGCCCTCCAGCCCAGGCCCAGCGCTCAGCTGCAGTGCGTCCTGCTGGGCTGCGGCCTTCATTCCGTCCGGCACGCCTGTTGTTGCTGGTGCAGTGGGGTGTTCATGCCGTCTGTGTCGGTGCTAGAGAACTCTGTTTTAACAGGACTCCCAGCAAAGAGTTTGCACTAAGTCTCAAAGAGACTTTGGACCTTTGGACATCGGTGGGATTACTAAGGCTGCTGGCACACAAGATGAACGAAACCTGTTTTGCTGGATGAGATGGCAGTGAGCTTTGTGGGTGAGGGGTGGATTTTCCTTTTTCTAAGATGGAATCTTAGGCCTCCCAGGCTGGCCTCAAATTTGTTGTGTAGTCACGGGTGGCTTTGAGCTCTGACCCCCCTCCCCAATCTCCTAAATACGGGGATTTCAGTGTGTGATGTCCTGCCCACTTCATGCACTGTGAGGAGTTGAACCCAGAGCTTCATACATGCTCGCCCTTTACCAGCCGAGCCACACCCCAGACCTAGGCATGGAGTGTCCTGGCTTCAATATAAAATGCCCATCACAGGCACCATGTTAAGGCCTGGCTGGCAATACTGGGGGTGAGCCTGTCTGGAGGAAGAGGGTCTTTGGGTCCAAGTCCTTAGGATGCCCTGTCCCTGGCGCCTAACCATCCTTCACCTGTTTCCTTCTGCCATGAGCTGAGCTGCTCCACAGTGCGGTTCCTACCCTGATAGACCAAAGTAAACCAAAGTTCTCTCAGGAGATCCTTCTAGCCCAAGACAAGGAAAAGGCAGGCGTCCAAAGCCACATGGTAGCCCTCTGGCCAGCAGCAGAGGGGAGAGGCCCTGCCTGGCGGGACTGCAGGGCCAGCGGAGCCACCCCCAGTGACAGGGTCTGCCCGTGAGCAAGGACCGCCCGTGTGGACCTGCAGAGCCCTCGCAGGGAGTAAAGCGCCAGCAGGGAATAGAAGAGGGCCTTGCTGGCCCCACAGCAGGAGGAGCTGGGCTGTGTCCACCCTCCTCTGTCAGCTGGGGCAGACGCACGGTCCTGTGTGTCACTCAGACCACAGCAGGTGAGAAGTGCAGCCTGGGTACGGGTCCTGGACTGGGACCCCAGAGGACGCTGGGCGGCACCTCCGCTGTGCTCTAAAACCTGCTCCTCTCCAAGCTCTTCCCATCACAGCTGAGGTGACGTGCTGCCGACCTGTGGGCGTCTTTGCCCCAGCTCTGGCTCCAAACCTCTTCAGGCCCCTGTCCCGCCCCTTCCTCTTGGCAGCAGTTCCCGTTACATGCATGCTGCCTCTTTCAGCTCCTCCCAGGCTAGAGCTGGCCAGAAAGCAGTGCCGAGATTGTGTCGGTGCGTGTGCTAGCCGGCACACACTCTTCAACCACAAAGAAAACGTGGAATGGTGCCTGGGCCCTCAGGCCTGCCCCTGGCTAGCAGCAAAAGGCTTGCCATTGGGAGTCTGGTTACTGCAAGTGTGTGTTTTATCAGTACAGAAAGTCGTGGATTCCTGTAGGGAGCAGGGCAGGAAATGTTTCTGTGGTTGGTGTTGCCAGACTGTTTTAGAGACAGAGAAACGAAGTCTTACGGAGCCTGGGCTAGCCTTGAGTTCACCATGATGGGGTGGATTGGCGTCCTGGACTGTCTCCCGAGTGCTGAGTTCTGGGCTCTGCTAACCTGGGAAAGCAGGTTACGGAAGGTTGGGAGATGCCACGTGCCTCAGCGTTGGAGCCGCCCGTGCACAAAGTACGGGAAGCCTTTGCACTCACACATTGGAGATGCTGTCTATGTGTGCCTGGTGCCTCCTGCCCCCAGTGGCCTTTGGTCCCAGCCGTCCCCAATGGCCACTGCTGCCTCTGCAGAAGACAGCGGATTGTGGCCCTAGCACGGGCAGGAATGGCTATGCCAGCAGCTGAGCATGCTGTCACCACCAGGGCTAAGACTACTGGTGCACTCATTGGCTGTGTGCCCCCTGGCTGTCCTGAACATCCATACAGGGTCACACAGCATGTGGCCATGTGCTCAGGCCTTCTCACAGCCTGGCCCTATTGCGCGCACGAGTGTGCTCTCATATATACACACTCGCACGTGCACAAACACACACACACACCCCTGCATCAGGGCCCAGAAGCCCTGGCTCCTCATCTGTCAGTGGGTAGTAGCAAACACTGACAGACCCTTAGGACATTAGTGGGGCGTTCTGGGTGTGTCTTCGGGCATGTCTCCAGAGGCTTGCCCGAGGAGGGGCGTCCACCTGGCTATGCCAGCACCCTCTGTGGCAGGGTGCCAGGCTGAGCACAGGGAAACGGGAGGAAGCTCTCGAGCTCCGGCATCGCGGGCGCCATGTGCTGGTCCGCTGTGTGTGGAGCCCAGCTGTGCCTCCCGCCCCGCAGAATACTGTGTCGTCCCCCCCCCCCAGTCACTTTCTGTCAGAAGTTCAGCCACAGCACCCAGAGAGTGAGGAGCACGTCAGGCTCACGCTGGGCCTTCCTGGTCATGCATAGTCTGCTCTTGAAAGGCTTGCCTTTGGGAGATTGGGAGATTTCTGCTGCCTTTTTTTTTTTTTTTTTTTTTTTTTTTGAGACAGAAAAAGAAAGGGATGGCTGGAGGGAGGTCAGAAAGGAGAGAAGGCCGGACCAGCCTCAGGCATCGCCCTGGGAATGCAGTCCACTGTACTTGGCATTTTTACATGTGTTCTGGGGGATCAGGCCCAGGACTTTGGACTCACAAAACAAACGATTTATCAGCTGGGTCCTCTCAGCCTCTGTTTTGGTTATTTTTTGAGACAGGGTCTCATGTAGCCTAGGCTAGACTCAGATTCCCCCTGGAGCCCAGGATGACCCTGAACTCTTGGTGTTCCTGCTTGCACAGTCCAAGCGCTGGGACGGCCGCTCATGCGGCCCGGACTTACCATCTTCTATCTTCTGACAGGTTTGAGAGGAGGGGAATGGAGCTAGGTCTGATTTAGGGGCACTGGGCTTTTCCACAGTCCTGTGAGGAGCGCGTGCTGGTGTGCGCTCTGTGCTGCTGACCTGGTCCCCTGTCTCTCTGCAGGTTGCCCGACTCATGGAGATGGGATTTTCCAGAGGGGATGCCTTGGAGGCCCTGAGGGCCTCTAACAATGACCTCAACATGGCCACCAACTTCCTGCTGCAGCAGTGACAGCCAGCCCCTGCTGAGGGACACTGGTGTGCGCCCGCCCCACAGCCTGAGGGCAGAGCAGATGAGAGGGCGGTTCCCTGCTCTCCACTCCAGGATGGTGACGTGTATAGCAGCAAATGAGTTTGCCATTAAATTAGCATGTATTTTCTATATTTTTATGGGCGTTTCTCAGTTTGGAGAGTCGTCATTCTCTGTTCAGGCGTGTGGCGGTTGCAGGTTTCTGTGGCAGTTTATGGCATTGCAGACGGGGACAGGTCATGTGACCTCAGAACGGCTGTGTCACACTTCTCTTTATGGACTGGTTTGTTCTCATAAGTTTGTGCTCACATCCCAGAGGCTGCTGCGCCCACACTGCACAGGCCGTGTCCTTCAGGCCTCAGCGAGGGAGGGAGCAGGACCTCAGCCTCCCGCAGCCCAGGGTCTGTGCCAGCGTCTCCCGCTTTCAGTAAGGCACAGGTTCCGGGAGGTTCCCAGTACTTCTCTGGGGGTTATTTCGCTCAGAATGCCCTAGAGTCGCTGCTCAGGCTAGGGAGGATGCAGCAGAAAAAGTTGTTTCCCGGAGCCTTGTGCTGGAGCATGGCGCTGGCCAGCGGCTCAGCCCCGGAGAGAAGAGCTTCCTCCAGCCTGCCTCCGGTTGCCACAGGCCCTTTGCACACACCAGCTCTTCTGGCAACGGGTCTCCCCTGCCCCATTCTTGCCCTGTTGTGGAGGAGGCAGTGCCCACTGTGGAGACACAGCGGGAGGGGTGGCCCTGGGAGTGAGAGCATCTCCAGGAGGTGACCATTGTCCTGTAAGCAAACTGCACTGCGTTCGTGCGGTGTGTCGAATTGATGCAAACTTGGGTGTGTGGTACTTACAATAAAGTTTTTATGTGTTTTGCTTTTCAGTAGTCTCTATTAGACTTCCCTAAACAAACTTTACTCTAGGCAATGCCACCGAACAGAGAAAGAGCGCATGGTCCCGAGAAAGCCGAGGCCTGCGGTGCGCTCCCCCCTGCCACAGCCTGCCATCACCCGGGCCCTGCTGTGCAGAGCAGGTTCATGGCTCTGCAAGCCTCGTGCGTGAGCTGCCGAGGCCGGCCCGGCGTGTGAGGACCGTGGCCTCCTTCCTCACCAGCCAGGGCCCGTGTGACAATGCGCCTGGACAAGGCGGAGCAAAGCGAGCCACTGAGCCCTGCCGTGCGGTGACTGCGAAGCACCGTGCAGCACGCAGGCGTGGAGTCCTCACCCTCCCCGGCTCGGCAAAGGAGGGCACTCCCAGCCGCAGCTCGTGCTCCCGGCAGCAGCACCGTGTGCCCAGCCTGTGCACACCCGGCCAGCCTCCCGCCGATGGGATGTCGGCGGGGCCAGAGAGCTCAGGCCGTGGGCTCGGACGGTGCAGGCTAGCCCCCGTTTTCCGGCACGCAGCACACTGGAACGGCAAAGAGCAGAGGAGAGCCATCCGTACTGAATGGACGCGTCCTGTGGCCGGGGTGGTTCCTTGTTGCTGTTGACAAAATCACTGTCAAGACAACTCAACGGTTTATGCCGGCTCACACTTGCAGGAGCGGGAGGCCACACTGTGTGAGGAAGCTGCCGGAGCGGGAGGCCACACTGTGTGAGGAAGCTGCCGGAGCGGGAGGCCACACTGTGTGAGGAAGGCACGCTGCCGGAGCGGGAGGTCACACTGTGTGAGGAAGCTGCCGGAGCGGGAGGTCACACTGTGTGAGGAAGGCACACTGCCAGAGTGGGAGGTCACACTGTGTGAGGAAGGCACACTGCCGGAGCGGGAGGTCACACTGTGTGAGGAAGGCACGCTACAGGAGCGGGAGGCCACACTGTGTGTGAAGGAATATTTGTCGGAGCCCTGGGGGAGGCTGCATTCAGCAGAGGGCAGCCCCTTCCAGACAGTGTTCGGGCAGCATGGTCAGAGCAAGTTCCTGAGAGCAAGGGCTGGAGCGTGAGGAACCCCGGGACATGGAGTCATAGGACAGCAACCCCGAGATTGGGAGGCCGGAAGAGGTGTGCAGAGAAACAGTGAGCCAGGTTCACCAGGAGCTCAGGACAGGGCCCTCTATCTCCAGAGCTGGGGGAGGAGTGAGAGTGAGGGCTGAACTAGTGGTGGTGTGTGTGTGTACCCCAGGGCTCAGGAGGCTGAGGCAGGAGAGTCTGCCCCAAGTGTGAGGCCAGCCTGGGCTACAGAATGAGTTCCCAGCAAGCCTGGGCTACAGAGCGAGACCCTGACTCCAGAAATGGAGGGAGGGAGGGAAGTTGAAAAGGCTTCTCTCTGCTTTACATTTTCCTGTTTAGCAGAGAAGAACTGGTGGGCTGAGGCTTGAGGAGGAGCAGCAGGCTGGTCTGCAAACATGAGGATAGCCAGGGCCCATGCTCCCGCCACTCACCAGCTCTGGTCTGGTCTGCCAACCCTCCCCACCAGTCTGAGAGGGTCAAAGGCACCTTAGGGATCCCCCCTGCTTCCCAGGGGGCCAATACTGTGGCCTTCCCAGGGTGCTCTGAGCTAGTGTAGGCGTCTGAGGAGACTCTGAGGGAAGAAGATGAAGCTAACCCTGAGGAGCACAGAGGAGGAATCCTCTCAACCAGGTTGTTTCAGGGTCTTGGTCCTTATCTGAACACGGAAACACCTGACAACACTGAGAAACTGTTTCCAACTAACCAGACTCGGGCACTCCAGGCCATCACCTTCACCAGAACAAAATGGCAAAAGCAGCACAAGTGTAGTGTGGGCCCAGAATATAGAGAGAAGACCTCTGCGTCCCTTAGCATGGTCTCAGATCTGACTGACGCCCACTGCAGAGGCTCCTGTGAGCCACACTGAGGTCACACCCACACAGGCACATATACACACACACTCACTTTCAGGCACACAATCTTTAAAGAGGCCCTTATGGGAGCCGTGTTTTCTGTGAGGGAAATGGAGCCTGGTGGGTCGAGGCTGAAGCCAGCTCCCCGCAGCCCTGCTGTCCCCAGCTGCCCCTGGCCTCAGCAGCACCACGTGCTACAGACCAGGGTGCTGGAGAAGGAGAGGCCTCCTGGGCAGCCTTAGACCCCCTGGAGTCGTCTTCACCCACAGCCCCATTCGCTGTGAAGGGAGGGCTCACCAGCTGGCTCCCAGGGCTAAGGGCGAACGTGACAGCACAGGAGACCTGGCTCCTCCTGAGCAGGCCTGTCCCCAGGTGGAGTCTTCTGTTTGCAAAGATTTTCTTCAGCTCTTCACTGTATCCAGGGCCAGAGGGATGAGGAACAGAACTCTCTCTCTCTCTCTCTCTCTCTCTCTCTCTCTCTCTCCCTCTCCCTCTCCCTCTCCCTCTCCCTCTCCCCTCTCCCCTCCCCTCCCCCCCTCTCTCCCTTTCTCTTCACCTCATCTCTCCTTCTCTCCTCTCTCTTTGTCTCTCTCTCCCTGTCTCTCTGTCTCTTTGTCTCTCTATCTGTCTCTGTCTCTCTGTGTCTGTGTCTCTCTCTCCCTCTCTTGAGGGTGTGTCTCAATGGCTTGGATTATCTGCAGACTTTGTAAAACCTGCCTGTGGGACCCGAGACTGGGCCCAGTCTCACATGATAAAGCTGTAAGGACTCAGGGGGCTTCCTGGAGCCTTCCAGGAGTTTGGGTGTGCGCAAAGAGGAACGTGCTACCTGAAGGGCTGCCTCAGAAGGGAGAGAGCCTTTGTTTTAGTTAAGCAGGAAGAGTCTAGCACACACCTGGAAAAGCCAACCCTCTGGCAGCGGGCACCACGTCTGGGCTCCTGTCTCACATGGATGGGTGCTCCAGCTCGGGGAACACACTAAGCCACGTGTGTGATCATTTTAAAACTTGTTAAAAGGCAGACTGCCGATACGGCGCAGCAGGTAAGGACCCCTGCCACCATGCCTGAGAACCTCTCAAATCCCTGGGACCCACAAGGAGAAAACCAACTCCTGGAAATTGTCCTATGACCTCCACATGTGTGTCATGGCACACACACACACACACACACACACACACACACACACAATCAATGTGAAAGATTAAAATAAATAACGTTAAAAGAATAAAAACCAATGCCTACTCCTAGCTTATGTTTGACTCTGTGAACAACTTTCAAACCAAGGAATTTCTTATTATCAAACGTCTGAATGTGGCACTCAGAACCAACCCAGTGTGTGAAGAACTAACTTTAGGATGTCGGTGGGAGGGAGTCGAGGGCCACGGGCCATCCCAGATGTGGCACCATCTGTGGCTGCAGCCTTGGGCCTGGCATCTGCAGCCAGACCGTTTCGGGGAACACTTCAGACCTCCGGGAAGGCAAGGACCTGAAGTGAGACCCGCGGCCAGCACGGGTGCAGGGGAAGCTCCTGTGGCCAGGGTTGCTTCCCTCAGCCCTGCCCACACTCAGACACGTATCCGGGCCCTTTGAACGGCAAGTATTCAAGGAATGAGCAACCAAGGTACTGAATGGCAAATTTTCTTCCCCACAGTCACCACCGCTCTGACAGCAGGGAACCCAGTGGACGCACTCACAGGCCTGCCTGTGCACTGGCAATTAGTGAATTTCTGTTCATATTTTAGACAACCTATCTCTTTCGTTAGTTGTTGACGTGGGTTTAAGTGGTGTTTCATTTTATCTTGTTTGGTTGGGTCTCAAGTAGCACAGGCTGGCCTCAAATTTGGTATGTTGCCAAGAGTGACCTTGAACCTCTGACCCTCGGACCCAGGGCTTTCTGCACACCGGGCAAGTTCTTCTGTTTCCCTTAAAGAAGGGGCCTGCTCTGTGGCCCAGGCTGGCTTCAGGACCCCGCATTCTCTTCAGCCTCCTGCGCGATGGGCACAGAGGTCACAGTCCGCAACACAGTGCAGCACTGACATCGGCCGGGATCTATCAAAATCTGCGGTCTCCCACACCACCCTCCGCCCCTTCTGGGTGTTGCGCTCCTGTTTTGATGGCAAGTTTGGTTTGGGGAGCCATTTGCCAGCACACTCCACTCAGCTCTCAAGAAAGCACCCTCCATCCTCTTCCTTTTTTTCCTCAGTGCCAGGAATCAGAGACAGGGCATCACACATGGTTAACAGGCCTGATTTCCCACCCTCATCATTCGTTATTCGTCAATTTCCATAACCAAATTATTTTATGTCAAAGGAGCCAGCTCGAGTGAGTTAGCGAGCCTTGGGCAGTCTCCGCCATGGCTTGGTGAGACCTGTTGTGCAGAGAGCCAGTGCCTGGGCCACTGCCAGGCCTCACCAGCTCTCCACATTGGCAAGTGAGCTAGTGAAAGAATTCCCATGGGAACTGAGGGATGAGAGCGGTAGAAGTTGCTCAGGCGAACACGGTGAGGAGAGACTCCTCAGTGAGGTTCGTTCGAGCAAAACGACTCGAGCAGCTCTGTGCTAGCCCTGTCCTGGTGTGACCAGCACGCTTGCCAAGGATGGGCCCCCACCCAGAGCCGCTTGACCACTGCAGTGGAGCAGGCCGATCCGCAGGGCCACGTCCCTGGCTGGGCTTCCTCCCTCCTCTAGGTTGAGGTAGCCCCAGCCCTTGCCTGGTTCCTCGTGAGAGTGTCCCCAGAGAGAAACCAGTAGCAGACTACTCGGGTGACTGGGGTCAGACCTCCCACACAGAAAGCCAGAGGACTGAGCAAACTGACCTCACAGGGAAGCAGAGCCCTGACGTACTCACAGTTCCCTGAGCTGACAGGAATGTCAGAGGCCTTGCCAACTGGTCCTCGCCACACAGACCCATCTCAGCACCCAAAGCCACTGGTGACTTGCTGAGGCCAGCTGGACTCCATCTTTGGACATCCTGTCCTGAGAAGGCCCCACGGCGCACCTGCCTGGCAGGAGATCACAGGGAGCGACTGTCCGCAAGGACTTGGCCCCAGTCTCTTTTGTCTCTCTGAGTCGCCTGGTTTGCCACCTCTGCCAGAGCACGTGTCCATGTGCGAGAGCAGGTGTGCATGTGCATCTGTGGAGAGGACTGGTCTCGTCATGTCCCAAATGAAAAACATAAATGCAGGAGGCAAGGGATAAAACAGGAGACAAGACCCGCAGACTGCTGCAGAGTTGCTTGGCAGAACAGCACCAATGAGCCAGAAAAGAAATCCACTGTCTGGACTTGCAGAGCATGCCCTTGACCCGGAGAAAAAGCACAGCGGAGCTGTAGGGCACAGCAGGCCTCAGGTGCCGAGCTCATGAGAACAGGCCCTCCACAGCTCTGGCTGGCCAGGCACGTGGAGGGTCTAGAGATTTCACAGGTCTGTCCCCGCCAGGAAGAGGGAACAACAGCATCCAGACAGAGGAGGGACAACCACCGTGGACCTGCCGGCTCCACCAGCCATGGCCTCTGTGCCCACTGAAGCCCCAGTTCCTCACTTCTGCTCCCTGGTCCCCAGAGACGGGGCCAATGGCTCCCAGAATAAGGGTGAGCCACTGGGCTGGAAGGAGGCCAGTGGCCTGTGTTAGCACCCAGCACAGCCAGGGAACACGCAAGCACTGCAAGGAAGTGTTCACAACCGCACCATCGCACCAAGGAGCTGCCACCCCAGGACACCGTTACCTCAGCTGCAGAGCCACTTGCTCACGCCGGAGTCTCCTGAAGGTGGCGTTGTCCTGTGCCCTTGCGTGGTCCCCTCTGCCCTGTCAGTCTCCAGATCTTACCAGGACATTAGTCACTGGGTTAGTGCCACCCTAGTGACTATCTTAATTTACCTCCTTACAGTCTGCATATCTAAACACGGTGACACTGTGGGGCTCTAAGGATCACAGCTCCTGAGTAGGAATTTGAGGGGACTCTCAGGCCACAGCAGATCCCTGAAAGTAACGACCCCGCTACGGCACAGCCCTTCAGGGCTCCACAGTGGCAAAGGGCTCAGGGTTTGAAAGGAGCTATCTCCAGCCTTCCAGGCTGGTTCTAGGCTAGGCTATGGGCTACGCTGGTCCTCCCACCAGGCCTTCTGTTCACATAGGTTATGTGGCTTGAGACATCATGGCCTTGAGAAGTCTCCTCCCCATCCTCCACCCATGAAGGGTGCTGTGGGGACCCAGGGACTAGGAGCCGAAGTGCGTCCCTTACACGCTCCTATTTTTTTAAGTGTGTACTATGTGTATGTGTGTGCCTGTGTGCGGAGGTGTGAGGACACCTCTCCCATCCTCACGGGGTTCCTGAAAACACCTTCACCCACTGAGGCATCTCCAAGAATCACACTTTTTTCTTAAACACTATATTCATTGTATCTTCTCAATACTTAGAAATGCCAATGAACTAGAATCTCATTTTGAGGATAAAAACATTCCAAAGTATCTTAAATGACATGATACATAAGTGACTTTAGTTACATGTGCCCACAAAACCTGAAGAGTCCAAGTGACGTCTGAATACACCCTGGGCACTTCCAAACCCCTGTTGTCGCCTGTGGTGGTTTGAGTCAGTAAGGACCCATAGGCTCATATATTTGAATGTTTAGTCAGCAGGATGTAGGCATAAGGTTATAGTGTAATTCAAATGCTGATTTCTCTTTCCTCCCCACCCACTTAATCTGGTTGCAGTCCTTGTTCTGAGAATCTCCTGTCTCAATTGTGTAAACAGTGCTCCCCAATAAAGCAGCTTGCAGCCAGTTACTGAGCAGGAGAAAGAATAGGGCTAGACTTCCTGTCAGCCAGGGGAGAAGGAGTTAGAGGAGGAAGGGGATTCAGCCATGGGCAGATGTTTAGGAAGGACCAGGAGAGAGAGCAGAGCAGAGAAAGCCACTAAAGTGCAAAATCTCAGGGATTTTCGTAAAGCAGAAGCCAGACCAGCTTATAACAGTTAAGAATAGAATAATGACTGCTCAGTTATTGTGTTGCGAGGCTTATTATTAAACAAATATAATAGTCTCAATTATTTTAATGATAGCTGGGGTAAGAGAAAAACTGAGAAACAAATACAATTTTATAAAAATAACTAACACCAGGGAGTAGCACTGTTTGAAAGGATTAGAAGGATTGGGAATTGTGGCCTTGTTGGAGGAAGTGTGTCAGTGGGGGTGGGCTTTGAGATTTCAGAAGTCCATGCCAGGCCCACTCTCCGAGCTTCTCTCTCTGCAGATCATGATGTAGCTCTCAACTCCATACCAAAGGCCTGCCATGCCTGCTACCGTGCTCCCACTATGATGATTGTTGGGGTGCACTTTGGGAGGTTATCTTTGTATGTTCAGTTGTTGGTTGCTGCACTAGAAGAGAGCTGAGGATGGGCTGGACTTTGGTATTGTATTCTTCGGCCCATCACTGGCCTCGTGCTTTATAGACATTCATCCTCCTCACTTGCTGATTGGCTTTAGTAAAGAACTGACAGCCGGTGGCTGGGCAGAAGGGGAAGGCAGATCTTCTGGCAGAGAGAGGGTCTCTGGAAGAAGGAAACTCAGTGTGACACAGGAAGGATCAGTGTCCCTGGACTGAGAGAGAGAGAAAGAGCCAGCCATGTGGCAGGATGTAGGCCAAGATTAGGTTAGCTGAGCTAGCTGAGAGTCCGCCCAGCTAAAGGCTTACGTTCTTATAAATATTTGTCTGTGTCTTTATTTAACCGCCATGGGTCCCGGTCCAGGTGATGATGGGGTAACCCACTGCAGCTGTAAGCAAGCCTACAACTAAACACTTTCTTTTTATTAGAGCCGTGGTGTCTCTTCACAGCAGTAGAACACCACGACACAGCCCCACCCACAAGCGACTTCCTCTCCCCTTTTTACAGATGCTTGTTTTTTGACAGGCACGCTTCACAGTCGACCTCTCTCCTGTGTCCTTGTGCATTTCCTGTGCGTTCAGCTTGCTCACTGTGTCCATTGCATCGGCTGTCAGCTGCGGCAGCTCTCTGTAGATCAGGCATGCAGGAGTGCCACACGGGTGGGTGGTGTCATCACCTTCCACCCGAGACTCCTACCCCCACCCCCTTCCTGTGGCCTCTGTACATGAGCTATAACTGGAGAGGGTCCCCACCAAGGTCTGGGTGGGACTTTTTTAAAGTGATGTTGTAAATGAGCCCAGTAAGCTCACAGGTTCAGCAGGCGTGGCGTGGGTGGAATCATTTGTTCTCGCTGCTGTCTCTAGTGCCATCGATGGGGAGAATGGACATTAGTTCACCTCTTCCAGGGAAGAGTTAGGAAACAACTCTTCCGCCATCCAATGGTCATCAGTTTCTTGTATTTTATTATATGTGCTTCCTACCAAGGGAAGTCACATCAGCATGCCTGTGGGCATACACACACACACACACACACACACACACACACACACACACACACACACTCCTAAAGGGCTCATTACTCCCTAGGCCAGGCACTTCATGTTCCCTGTCCCATTTCAGAGCCACCAGAAACAACACAGCTGTGTCAGAACCCAGATACTGAGGGTATCTTGGGCCTTGGACAGTTAAAAATGCAACTTTTGGGGACTGGAGAGATAGCTCAGTGGTTACGAGCGTTTGCTGCTCCTGAGAGGACATGAGCTTGGTTCCAGTGCACACAGTAGCTCACAGCAGTCTGTAACCGCAGTTCCAGGAGTCCTATGCTATGCTTTCTTTGGACTTCCTTGGACATTAGGTGTGCACACTCAGACACATAAATAAATCTTTCAAAATTAAAATTAATTAGTTAGCGAACTACAAAACCACCTGCAGCTTTCTGGGTTCCCACACTGGGGAGGAACAGAAGTGACCATGTCCAGAGGCGCTGCAGACACCTCAGGGCGAGGTGTACTCTGGGTAGCATGGCCTGCCTCTCACGAAGGCTGCCAAGGCACCACACAGCAGATCCCGCCTCCGTGCCTGCCCCTTAACCAGTCACCTGGCCAAGTGAGAAGGAAAGCTGTGGAGAAAGCAGGTGTGGCTGCCTCATGGAGCAAGGCCATGGCCAGGAACAGGGCTCCCAGTGGGCACCCAGAGCTCCTGGTGTCCGAGTGTGGTGTCATTTGTGAGACTGCCTCCTGCCCCCCTCAAAGTGTTAGCTGCTAACGGCAAGATTCCCCAGCCATCCCTGGGCACCGCAGGCCCTCCCCAGGGAGTGAGTTGGGGCTTCATTTTACTCCTTTGGCCATCATCATCTGCTCTGAGCTCACACACATGTGCAGGGCACAGACCCTGAGGCTCAGGATCTCTGCAATCCTCCTCCTTCCCGTGGGGCCATTCTGATAGGGTCTGAGAAACAAGGCACTGAGTTTACCTGCTTTTAGGCAATCAGTGTTTAAATCAAAGTCCTCTTACTCCTCCCCTTGTCAGTGGGGCCTGAGGCAGTGTGGGCAGAAAGCTGGAGAAGGGACAGGGACCAGATCGACCTCAGGAAGGTATCTGAGAACAGTGCTGGGAACGGAGGCCGGAAGGGTGAAAGTATGTCCCCAAGGCACCAAGGCACAAAGAGCCTTTGGACCTTGTACCTGTAGGTGTGGCCTTAATTAATAGTAGGATGTCTGCAGATATTATCTAGTGAAGATGAAGTCATTAGTGTAGTCAAAGATGGCTGATGTTGGTATAAAAACGATAGAAGCCGCCTGTGAGCAGAAGTTCCCCGAAAGAGCCATGCTCATGCTGAAAGGCCCTCTAGACGGTTAACTTCCTGTTGTGGTGAGCTGGCGTGTGGCAGATGGGGAAAAATCACCCTGGCTCCCCTTCGTTCCTTTCCTTCATCACCATCTTGGGATCTGACCTAGCAGCTGCTTTGCCTATCAGGTAAAATCTGCTGATAACGTAGTCTTAGCAGACCCGTCACTCCCACCCACCCCCAAACTAAGGATGTTATCGAAGAGCATCTGAGCTCAGAGATTGCCCGGCCTGCCTCATACCCCCAGCAACGTGTGTGGAAAATGCCCACGTCTGTAGCTGCCTTTTGTCCTGTGATGATCAAAGGTCACACAGCCACTTTGACAATGAAACACATCACTTGCGACAGATTAAAGCGTTCTGTGGCCATGGTCACTTAGCCCTGACTCGGAATAAACTCTCTCAGTTCCTTTGGAGTGAACTGTGCTCTGGGACAATACTCGGAGTAATGTTGGGCCGAGATGACGTGACATGCTAATACCAATGGCAGTGAGGGGAGGCACACACCTGACTCCAGCTTCCAGGCCCCAGACACGGAAGAGCGAGCGTCTGCGTCTCAGGTCACTGCTGCTTCACACAGCAGCTTCAGGAGAACAGCACAGCGGGAGCCATGGTGAGAGTCTGCCAAGGTCTTGCAGGGACCCTGGGCCTGCTATACTGTCTCTTGGCCTCGAGAGGACGGGCAAGGATGTGATGGGACCAGTTTTTAAGATGAACCCTCGGCATTGGCAGCCTAGCAGGCCGTGTCGTCAGGATGGAGCAGGCCTCTGTCTGGTTATCCTCAGAGTGTGGTCAGATACCTAGATATATCCCTGTGCAGGTGGTCTCATGCGCTGTGTGCTCAGAGGTCTGGTCACAGCCAGGACACAGGCATTGTCATTTCTCTGAAGAGTCTCCTGGCTCAGTGTTGTGTACAAATTGTTCTCCATCATCACTGATTGGTTAATAAGGAGCTGGACAGCCAGTAGCTGTGTAGGAGAGAAGAAGAGAGATGAAGCAGGACTTCCAATCTCAGTTAAGGGGTCCCACGTGAGAGAGAGAGAAAAAAAGAGGGTTGGGGAGAAGGTCACCATGAGGACAAAGATGGAGCAGGAGCAGCCAGGTAAGACTACATGGCAGGTAACGGGGCCTGTGGCTGGGAAGTGGCTCAGGCCATCATGGATGGGATAGAATGGAAGAGTATCTTCCCAACTATAGCTCCTTGAAGCTTATTAATAAATGTAATAGGAGCCGGGTACGGTGGCTCACGCCTGTAATCCCAGCACTCAGGGAGGCAGAGGCAGGTGATCTCTGTGAATTCGAGGCCAGCCTGATTATAAAACAAGTCTAGGACAAGCAAGGCTATTACACAGAAAAACCCTGTCTCGAAAAACAAAAAATAAACGTACTCGGTCTGTGCTGTACTGGAACAGGGTCTAGCTCTGTGGACAGAGGGAGATGGGTACGGCTTAGAGGCACTTGACTGGCATGAGCAAAGCTAGGTTCAGTCTTTGATACCGGAAGAGAAATCCCTGGCAAAGCCCCACTCCTCCCTTTCCAGCGTTCCCGCTTACAGCCTGCCCTCCCCACTCTACTCTTCAGCTCTGGCTTTGTTTAAAACTTGCACGCGCGCACACACACACACACACACACACACACACACACACACACACACACGGACGCACGTACTTGCTCACAGCCCACCCCCACTGCCAGGTCTAAAACAGGGCCACATGGGTATACAGGCTGACTGGAGCCTTGGTGAGAGGCTGGCCCTTTGGAGTGATCCTGTCTTTGGAGCACACCCTATGCACCAGCGTCTACCCCGGAGTTTGCCAGCTATGACTAGGAGCTCTTCTTTTCTACCCTTCCTTCCCTGAGTAGTCTGTCCTCAGACCACACTGAGTTTCTGCACAGAGTGTGGGGAGGAGGCCCGGTGTGGGGAGGGGAACCACTCAAAGGCCAAGTTCGGCTCAAGAGGATCTAAGCCACAAGTCAGTTCACCTTCTAGACTCAACCCAAGCGCCCACAGAATGCTCTCTGGTGCCCATTGGATATTTCCACATCTCGGCTTGGCTTGGGCACACCTTGGTTCAGATTCACTGCTCGGATGCCTGGACTCTCCAGGGGTCCCCCTTTTGAGTTTTTCCCGAGGTTTGTCCTGCCCACGCGCCACTTCCTAGCCTTAGCAATGTGAGGCCCTCAGAGTTCACTCGGCACTGCTGTTCCTCAGCCTGACATCCAGTGCCCTCCTCTCTCTGGCCCCAAGGCTCCTCCTCGGATGCAATCCCCTCTGCAGAGCCCGCAGCCCTTGCCCCTCCTTGATGTCAGGCCCTGGACGGGACCACGAGGCACTCGGGATTCTGCTTCTCCAGCAGACAGAGCCTGAGGGCAGGCCACGGCATGCACAGGTACTGGAAGCACAGAAAAGCCACACCCAAGGAGTTGCTGGCCGTGCTCTCACAGCAGCTGCAGGTCTAGGGACGTGGCGTGGGTGCACAGTCCCAGAGATCCAAAGCAGAAGCCATTAGACCACCCCGCTCCTGGGACCTTCTCCTCAGACAGGGCCACCTAGCTCTCACCGGGGCTTCTGCCTCTGTGGGTCTCCATGTTGGTACAAACATCAGAAGGGAGAGTGGCCAGTTTCGGGGCCAGCCTTCGGGCCGTGTGCTGTGAGCCCTTGCACGCTGAGGCGTGCTCTGTGGACCTTCTTTGCTCACCTCATGTTCTTTCCTCACAGAGCAGTGTCCAGCCCTTCCTTCCAGCCTGTCTTAGGGAACACTGCACACTGAGTTGCTCTCATTTCCTTTCCACAGAAGTCCCTGTCTTTTGAGACCCACAGAGGTGTGACTGGAAAGGGTTAAGGTCCTCCTCAGAGGCAGTCGGCTGTGACTTACACAAGCACATGTGGGAAGGATCTCCCCAGCCTTTTGAAGTGTCTCCAAATACAGGCCAGACAGCCACTCTGGAGGTGACATGGGTTCGCTCAGTGGCATGAGGAGGGCTCTGGTCTGTGCTTCCTGGGGGAGTGGCATGATGAGCAGAGGAAGGTTAGGGGGCATACAGTGGTGGCAGAGGAGGTGGGACAAGCGCCAGCCTGGCAGAGGGGTGCGCAGTCTGACCAAAGGCCTTTCATACCCAAGTCAGTCTCTGATAACTAACTTCCCGAGCTCCCCAGGGGCAATCAGCCACTCGCCTATCTGCAAGGCACAGAGGGGTGCCCGCATGCTTGGCCACCTTCTGTGGAGAATGAAGCAGTTCCTGGCAGTAGACTCCACAGCTTCCTCCCTGTCAGCCCCCCTACAAAACAAACAGCAGGCTTCCAGCCAAGGTGACCTCCCTGCACAGGCCAGCTCTGCGTACAGGCTCTGCCCAGGCAGGGAGGGCGAGGGAGGAGTCACCGGGGGGCCTGCTTCATTTCAGCTCCATCTCTGTGCCCACAGGTTGATTCAGACCAGGTGTGTGACAACCAAGCCATCAGCACCAGCAAGTTCTGTGCTCTGGCAGGGAGCAGTGAGGCGAGGAAAGCATGGAGGGCTGCCCGGGGACTGAGTGTCTACTCAGCCTTCAGGAGAGCAGAGGGAGGGGAGCCATCTCCCAGCTCCCGGGGCTGTGCGCTTTGGGCAAGGCTCCTTAAGAGAGTTGGAAAGACATATTTGCCAGCCGGGTAGGCATGGCTCCCAGCGCTTTGGCTCACGGCTCACGGCAACTGGCCCGCTGTTGAAGATCACGTCTTCCCGTGGGGGCAGGCGGGGCTGGGCCACCACTGTTCTCTTTCCATGTCACAGGAAATGTTCCCCTACTCTATCACTAGCTAGTGAGCGAGGACCTCACATAGCCATTGGCTAAGACTGTGCCTCAGCTGTGAGGTCATTGTCACTGTGGCTGTTCCTGTTTCTTCAGGGACTTGCTCTAACTGTAAATGAAGCCCAGTTCTTTCAGCCGCCAGCTCTGGAGCAGCATGCCCATGGTTCCCTGTGACTTGGCATGGCTTCCCACAGGTTAGAATTTGTGTCAACACACCCCAAACTTGCCTCCTCCTGACAGAGACAATCATACCCAACTTTTCCCATGTGTAAACTGGGGCCCTAAATGACGCGTCCCAAATTCCAGGTCTGCCGAAGACGCCTTAGGTAAAAGAGTTCTATTTTACCACAAATTTCCTTCCCTTCTGTGCACGTAATGAGGAGCTGAAACAGTTGTAGAGATCAGTGACTGCCACGCAGATCGAAAGCTCCAGGAAGCAGTGGCCTTCGTGTCCTCAAGACATTTAGAGAAGTCCGAGAGGCAAGCCGTCAGGGCATGCAAGCTGCCGGGCCCCCTCATCCTTCGAACTCCCGTTATTCACTTGGTAAGCGCTCACTGAGTTCACGCGTGTGAATCTTCTTGCTAAGTGCCTGTGTCCGTGTGTGTACGCAAGGAGGAACCTGACCGGCCAGCCAGGGCACACCAGGGAAGAGGACACGGTGTTTGTTCCAGCCACGCAGGGAGAAAACCTGGACCCTAATTCCCAGGAGAAGCTCCCAAAGGGCGCCCAGAGGCTCTTGGTTTTACAGGGGAAGAGCCAGTCATAGGCTCAGGGACATGTGCTTGGGTAGCAGGCGCAGCCCTGGCCTCAGACACCAACCCTGAAGATGAAGCGGCAGGAGCTCGTGGGCACAATGACGGCTTCACCTGGAACGGCAGCGCTTCGGGACAGAAGTGGAGGACTGACAGCTCGGTACCAGGCCAGCCTCCCTACCACACTCAGGCCAGTCTTCCAGCCAGTTTCTTTAAAATAATAGATAGATAGATAGATAGATAGATAGATAGATAGATAGATAGATAGATAGATAGATAGATAGACAGGTAGATAGATAATGTTTAAAAGGGGGCAAAAAGGGAAACAGCAGCTGTGCTGGTGGAGGGCAGCCTAGGGCATGGGTGCCTGAGGACCTGGTCCTTCCTTCCACACCCCAGCCAACAACAGGAAAAAGCTTTGGGTAGGCACAGTTCTTACCTTGTGGCATCCAAGTGAGTCTCCAGAAAACTGCCCCTGGGCCTCTTGCCCTCATTCTTATGACATTTTCTTTACATTTTTCCACATGTTTTTCAGTGCTTACTAACACACACACACACACACACACACACACACACACACACACACACACGCCTGGTGTCCCGGGAGGTCAGAGGAGGGTGCCAGATCCGGTGAGCTGTCATGTGGGTGCTGGGAACCAATTCAGGTCCTCTGCGGGAGCGTTGGTTGCTTTTAATGTCTGAACCATCTCTCCAGCCCTCTAGTGACATTTTCAATCCCTTTTTATTTCCCGTTTTTGACCAGAATCTTCTCAAGGGTTAAAGAGCTGAAGGTCTCACATCACTTAAAATGCTTATTTCCAGTGGTCACGTCCCTCAGGGACCACAAGGCCAGAAGCAAGTGTGTGGGTGGCAACATGAAGTCACACACGTGTGTTAGGCTCTTGGTGTCCATTCGTTGGGCCTGGCATTTCCCTTCTCCCCCAGTTTGGAATGTTGTAGTCCCCAAGAACAGAACAAGCAAAGGCAGTCTCAAGCCCTGGCCTCAGGAGCGTCTCACCTGTGGCTCCCACCCTCTTACACTGAGTCTAGGAGCTGGCTGTAAGGAAGATGATGGCCTGGCCCGGGGTGAAAATGGAGGGAGCTTGGCCATCTGTTTGGACCTGGTGGAAGTTAGGTCCAGTTAGAACCCAGAGCCACTCTGCAGGGCACTAGAGGATGACGGGAGAGGGCCCTCCGTGCTGCCTTCAGGGACTTAAGACTAACGGTCACAAAACATGTCTTCCATCAGTTAAATCGCTGTCTTCTTAACATCTTCTTAACACTCGTTCAGCCTGATTTGGATTTTATAAACCTATCAGTCTGTTCTTTAGAGATTTGGAAAGCCTTAGGAGTCTATTAGTGTTAATTCAAGAGTCATTTTTAAGTCTTTACTTAGAGCCGTGCGTGGTGGCACTGGTCTTTAATCCCAGCACTTGGGAGGCAGAGGCAGGAGGATCTCTGAGTTTGAGACCAGCCTGGCCTACAAAGCGAGTCCAGAACAGCCAGGGCTACACAGGGCTTTCCAAACAAAGAAACAAATCTTAGATAAGCAGATAGGCAAAGCTGAGGCAGCCCAGGGCTCCTGTCCCCAGTCAGGACACAAGGCAGGCAGCTTGGTAGGAGCACTTCTGGTCCCCAGGCTTGCCACTGTGGGGACACAGAGGCAGAGGTGCGCTGCTCCCCATGTGGCTGAGCTTTGCTGGGAGAGGGCATGGTGGGTGAGCTCACCAGGAATGCAGTCGCCATGTTCTCAGCCTTTGCCTCTCACCTGGCCTTTCCCTCTCATCTCAGCCTTTCCCTCTCCTCTAGCCTTTCCCTCTCAAGAAAAGGGAGGCAGGTTGGGAGATGTGGAGGTCAGGGTGTGATATGGGCTGTTTGTGTGTGGAGGTCGGGGTGTGACACGGGCTGCGTGTGTGTGTGTGTGTGTGTGTGTGTGTGTGTGTGTGTGTG
>REGO01000110.1:2613007-2640446 GCA_010120015.1 Rhombomys opimus
TGCCGGCACACACCAGGGCAGGTGGCACACTGTGTGCCGGCACACACCAGGGCAGGTGGCACACTGTGTGCCGGCACACACCAGGGCAGGTGGCATTGGGTTCCCTGGATGCCCTGCAGCTGGAGTTACAGGCAGTTGTGAGCTACCCAGCCTGGGTGCTGTGAACTGAATTTGGGTTCCCCACAGAAACAGCTCATGGCTGTTTAAAATTGTTGGTCATTTTCCCAACAATTTTAAAAACACATCTTAAAATGTCGTTATTTTGTGTGTATGCGTACTTTGCCTTCAGTCAGGTGTGTGTGTCGCGTGTGCGTGGTGCCCACAGATCAGAAGAGGACATCAGAGCCACACGGACTGCAATCACGCATGGCTGGGAGCTACCGCTGGGCACTGGGAATCACGCTTTGAGAGAACAGCAAGCGCTCTTAACCCTGAGCCAACGCTCCAGTCCCTTAGGACACTTTCTGAGTGTGAAAGGCGCCCATGCTCCTCACAGAAGGGTGAGCTCAGCCAGTGAAGACTCAGACTCTTTCTTCCACGAAGCCTGATGGTCTGAATTCGCTTTCCACGTGGACGAAGAGAACTAACTTGCCCAAGCTGGCTGTCCCCTGACCTCGCTAGGCGCCGGGCCTGGCATGCAGCTCTCCCTGCAGAAAGCGAAACAAGGGATAGATTTTCGCACAGTCACAAAGAGGGAAATCACACTCTAGCCAAAACCGGCGGCCAGGACAGATAGATTCAGCTCCGGTCCACCCTGCTGCTGGGCGTGCTGGGAGGGGCCCCGGGCACCGTGGCCATCAGCTTCCTCACAGAAAGCCCCTCCTTGTGCGTGACCACCTCTGGCAGCCTTATGCTCTCACACGGTGAACGGCTGGCCTGGCCCTGCTGGCATGCTTTCTAAACCTATTTTATTTGGGTTTCCTCTCCTCTTCCTCCCTCCTCCACAATTCCTCCCCACACTCCGCACCAGGCAGGAGAGAAAGGCGGCTTCCCGCTGGTTGCCGCAAGTCCGGCCTTGTTTCAGGATGTCTCCAGCTTCTCACTCTCTCCAGAGTCCTCAGATCTAAACTATCTGCAGCTGGCAAAGCGCCCCTCTCAGAGCCCGCACGAGGCAAACAGTCCACTGCCACGGACCATCTGAATCAGCCCCACATGCTGGGATCAAAACAAAAACACGCTCATTTACATGCACACCCAAACCCACCTTGTCTCACACCTCTGCCTGGCTCAACGCTGTGACCTGCCCCGATTTAACGCCGCAGCTGAGGTGTCGGCTCGGCCGTCCTTGTGGCCGGGTAAGCTGGACACACCACACAGAATTCCTCGGGCGGCTGAGCCCAAGGTTTTGCGCTCTGTTGGCTGATTGAAGAAATACAGTGGGTTTGCTTTTATTCTTGCTGATTCTGGTAGTGGGCCTCACAGTGGGCCTTTTCTCATCACAGTTCCACAGAAGCAGTCAAGGCACTGTTGCCACTGTTGCTGGCCATTAGGCTCCTGTAGAGCAGCAGTGGAGGCTTCGGCGTGTGCCCTGAGGTACCCAGGAAAGCCGCTTTGAACCTGCTGTCCCGGCGGAAAGCACCAGATTGGCTTTCTCCATCTGCGTCCACCATCCGCCCCCTGGTGGCATGAAGGGAGCATGACAGCGACATCTCAGGAGCTGGCAGTCACCTTGCTGTGCAGGTTAGCCGAAAATTCGAGAGACTGGCTAATTTATTCACGAGGGAAACATAACATTAGCCTGTAGCCGGGCAGTGTGCTGGGAATTCTTCCATAGACTGCTTTTTCGTAAACTAGTTACAGCAGCCTGGACAGCTGGCCCAGCCGCTCAGGGAACTTCCTGGCCTTGCAGTAGGGTTTGGCTGCGGGCACCCACCTGCAGGTCATAACCGTCTGTGTGCAGTTCACAGGCTCTGACTCCATTTCTGGGCTCCTACACGTCTGTCTACGCAGTCCACACAAGTACTGCCTACACACGATACCCGGGCAGATATGTAGACAAAACACCCACATACATAAAATAAAAATGCATTTACTATTTGTTTGAGACAGGGCTTCCCTGTGTAGCCCTGGCTGTCCTGGAACTTGCTCTGTAGACTAGGCTGGCCTCGAACTCAAGGATCCACCTGCCTCCGCTTCCTGAGTGCTGAGACTGAAGGCGTGTGCTGCCACCAGCTGGCTAAAATAAATTTAGAATCTCTTAAAACAACTCTAACACTTCCATTGAGTGACTGTATGTTTCCATGTGGAAGGTGGAAAGCTTTTACTCGGGGTGAGGACTGTTCAGACTCACTCAGCCGGCGCTTCACAGCAAGCCAAATCCCACACGCTCAGCACCGACAGCAGCTCCTCCGGCAAGCTCCAGGCGGGCTCTTTGCAAAGAAAATTCTCTTAGTTAATAACATGGGCTCAGCTTAGTGGGGTGCCCTTCACTGGCGGGCACGGGGTCCTGGGTTCAGTCTCAAGCGGTGGCGTGAGAAGGACCTTCCTCGTGGGAAACTACAGTGTGAAACAGTGAAGGAGAGCGACAGCCAGGGTGGACCTTTCAGCACACGCTCCACGGACAGCGCCAGCCAGAGGGACCGCGCAAACCTGTCTCTTAGTTGCCCAGGCTCGGCTTGAACTCACTCTGTACCCCAGACAGGAGGTGAATTTGTGATCCTCCTGCCCCAGCCTCCTGAGCAGAAGGGAGTACAGTCCTGGGCCACCAGACCCGGCCATTTTCTTAGATCATCACCGAGAAGTCAACAGAACTAAGTTCTCAAGGAACCTGTGACGAGGCACTGCCTCCTGCCAAGACACCGTGCCTGCACGTCATTGGGACATTGCAGCTCGGCCAGACGTTTCGAATGGACTCCAGGATCTGGCCAGAATGTGAGGAAAGGATTTTGGCAGCCCTGCAGCTGCTGGGACCTCGCTGCTGAGAATCTAGTGACAAGTGAAGCTGGGGCTTCCGGCCAGCGCAGCCCGGGCTGTGTGCCTGCCAGGGAGCACAGCCGGAAAGTTGCACATGCAAAAGCTTACCCAGAGCCCGCATGGCGGTGACATCCCTTTCGCCAGCACTCAGGAGGCAGGAGCAGCTGGCCCTGCTTTGAGCACAGCTTGGTCCCAGAACAGGTTCTAGGCTACCAAAGGTGCACAGACCCTGTCCCAAAGATGAGCACATCCCCTCCAGAAAAAACAAACAAACAAACAAACAAACAGCAAACAGCGTTAGTGCTGGGGAGCTGCTCAGCAGCTCAGATCACTCACATTCACACACAGAGAATAAGGTAAAAAGTACATCTTTAAAAATCTCCCTCAGGCTGCCAACGGCTCTGTCAGGGAGGTGCCTGCCACCCAAACAGGAGCCCAGATCTCCAGTTCCCATGTGAAAAGCATCCATGGTGGCGTGTGCCTGGGCTCCTAGCCCTGGGCTGGTAAAGCCAGCGGAGTCCCTGAAATGCTGGGCCCCAGGTTCAGTAAGAGGCTTGTCTGAAAACCTAGAGAAGGGGACTCAGTGTCAACCACCGGCTTCCATACTCACATGCACGTATGTGCACACACACACGCACAAATAAATATTTTAAAATTTATACAAACCAAGTCTGCTTATTGTGTAGGTTATACACTAAGGTTCAAAATACAGAAGGGGGCCTCTTGCCGGATGCCAGTAGTGCCAACTTGTGTGTCCTTTCAGGGCAGTTTGTGGCTGTGTGAGCGTGCTCAAGTGTCTCCTTCTCGCTCTCCACACCTGAGCACACGGGGACGATGTGCGCTCCTTCCCGCTCCAGTCCTTAAGCCCCAGGAGTATGTGAGGGGCAGCGTTCGGGGAGGGCCTTCTCCCGGAGGGGCCGGGAAGGTTTCCCCACACCCAGGGAGAGAGGCTGGGGACAGGGCAGCAGCCCTTGCCCTCTCTCTCTCTGGGTTGACACCCTATCATGCTGGCCCTTCTCTCACTCCTTCCGCTCTCCCTGACCCAGCCTAAGAGCTCAGGCTTAGCAGGCCTCTCCTGTGTCTCACTTCCTTACAAGGCCCTCACCTAGGTAACACAGCTAATAATCTATTTGCTCTTCCTGACCTACCTTGTTATCAGGGCGTCTGCACGGAGGGTAGGGAGAGGAGGCTGGCTCTCCGCCCTGTGGCTGGTATCTGTTCACCCACTTTCTTTCAGAGGTGTGTTTCACCGTGTGGGTGCAGCAATGAGCTTCAGCCGGCCCCCGCTTTCTGCATTGGGCCCTTAATCTCCTTTCTCAAAAGCAGCTCACAAAAGCTCAGAAAGAAGGTTTCAAAAGGTCGGTGTGCGTAAGATATCCACAAATTCTGCTGGGACGGCCTCCAGAGAGGCTGTGTCCCATGACCTCCAGCACGTGTCTACTCTGCAGCCACCAAGGGCTGGGTCTGTGCCGACCAAGTAGCTAAGAACTGCATCTTTTTAATTTATGCTTTCTCTTTTATGCAGTGCGGGGAATTGAACCCAGGGCCTTCTGCATGGTAGGCAAGCAATCCACTCTGAGCTACCCCAGCCCCTGTGTTTTTATTTTATTGCATAAAAGCCACATTAAGCACATTTTTGTCTGTTGACGAGTCATCTCGCTTTCCTATCTGTGAGCGGTTGGCCATTTTGTTTGCTTTTCCTTATTGACTTGCAGAGCTCTTGTTGAGAAAATTGGATGTTTACATAAGTGATGTGTAGAATGAAACAAAACTCACAGCGTTAAAGCGGGACCGTTTTCATCTTCTGAATAGGTAAGTGTAACCGTGATAGTACGGGTGGTCCCTCAAGGCAGTTTCCGCGCGGCTTCTGGGACTCGGGTTAACCCACGGGCTCTAAGTGAAGGAAGCCTTGTTGAACTGTAGTTTGGCTTCTATTGTGGTGATAAAAACTTTAACCCAAACCAACCCGGGGAGGAAAAGGCTGGTGTGCTCTTCACTCATCAAGCAGAGGCATGAACTTGAGAAACACTGTTGACTGGCTCTCTCCTCTGGCTTGCTCAGCTGCCTTCCTACACATCTCTGGACCACTTGCCTAGCGTGACACTGTCAGTGTTGGCTGGGCATTCCCACATCGGTCATTAATACGAAAATGCCCCAGAGCTGCTGGAGGCCAGTCTTTCGGAGCCACTTTCTCATCGAGGTTCTCTCTCCCTCAGATGACCCTAGCCTATGTCACATTGGCCAAAAGAGGGGGTGGGGCAGGAGAAGGAAGTCGCTAGAATAGAGTAACTTTTAGCTAACTCCCAAACATCTTGCTTAGGTTTTATGTCATTGTACTCTGCTCCCATCATCTGATATTTGTCTTGGTGCTTCTCATTCTTCCAACATCCTAGACCCAAACCAAGTCCCACAGGCCTCAGCTGCCTGGCTCTTCCATCTACTTGTCCTGTCCGCCTTGATCTCTGGGATGCTAGAAGCCTGGGGTTGACATTACCAAGCGTCCTGCTGCCTGACGCTGTTGTCCGGTTGTCGGGTCCTGCTTAGGGCCCCCTCCCTGCTCGCAGCAGGTGTGAGCACGGTAATTCTTGTTGCCTTGAAATAACCTGTTCCCTGGGTACAGTTCAGGATGTGCCCAGAATAAAGAGAGCTATGTAGACAGTTACATGACGACAAAGCTAAGGTCGGAGCATTCTAGCTGTGTGCCAGGGACAAGCGGGAGGCTGGATGACACAGGCACAGGGATGACACAGGGGGAGCGGTCCTGACTGCGCCTAAGTCTGGAACCCCAGCTTCCAGGACGGAGAATGAGCATCTTGCTTTCAGCCGCCTGTTGTGGTGTATTGCTATTGGCAGCTGCCAGTGTGTCACCAGCGGTTTACATGCCAGGTTGCTGCTGATCCAGAGATGGGAAAATAATTACAACAGTTACTAATTATTTAATAAGGTATGAAATAACAAATTTGTTTATTCAGTATCTCGGTGCCAGTGGCTCTTCACTGCAAGACAAAGACTCCACTCATTCTCTTTACTTACTTTATGCATTTACAAACATTAGTCCAAGGAAAGGTCCTGCAGCCTTTACCAGAACTCTGTCCACACACGATCCAGCTCTCACCTCAGAGGGAATAAGAGATAGTTTATTCTGGAGCCAAATATGAGTGACTAAGGCCTGTGAAGATGGGTTAATCTTGCCTCAAATACCTGTTCAAGCATGGTAACGGTTCCATGTTTTTATATGTACAGAGAAACCCATGTAGAGCACTTTCCACTGCTGCGTAAGTGCGGGACAGCGAAATGGGGGCCCCGCCGCTGTGGTCTGTGTCCCGCGAAGGGAGTGTGACCTGCTCTGTCATGGCTTTCCTAACCTCTGGGATGATGCAGAGTAGCGCGCTCCTCGAATATCGCGGCTTCTCGGGAAGGTCGCAGGTGTTAGGGCAGACACATATTGCAATGAGGAGCAACTAAGCGGGGACGACACCCCAGGGAACCGCAGCGCTCCACCGTTCACCCGCCTGCAGAACTTCAGCCTGAGTGTGGCCTTTCCGGAGGGGACGCCCACAAACCGAAGTGGCCGTCAGCTGCAGCGGGAAGCAGAGCCACACGGGGCGGGGCCTGGCTCTCTCCTCTGGCTTGCTCAGCTGCCTTCCCACACATCTCTGGACCACTTGCCTAGCGTGACACTGAAAGTGTTGGCTGGGCCTTCCCACATCGGTCATTAATACGAAAATGCCCCAGAGCTGCTGGAGGCCACTTTGACACTGGCTAAGCTGTGCAAAGGCAGCGGATGTGGCTGGTCCTGTCACTGGGGCATTGCCTGGAGACCAGGGTGAAGGCAGAATCTTTGTCTTCCTCCATGTGGCTCATCAGCCCACGCCCAGGCTGTGCACGAACAGCCATGGAGCGTTGCCTAGTTCTACAGCCGTAACTAAAAGGCTGCAAGGCTGTAAAGTACCCCTGTGTAACACTGACTTTTGTCACGAAGCCAGTTTCTGGCAGGTGAGATGCACATAGTTAAAAAGACAGCTGGACAATTTTAGAGGTGTATGCTGCTGAAAGCAAATTTTACACTAAAAGAAACAGATACTGAATCCTAAGTAAAAAGGCTTTTCTTTCAAAAGGTTTTAGGTTTATTGCTTTTATTTAATGTGCATGAGTGTCTCACCTGCATGTGTGTGTATGTACAGTGTGTATGCACAGTGTGTAAGCCTGGTGCCTGCGGAGGTCAAGAGAGGGTGACAGGTTCCCTGGACCTGGAGTTACAGAGGGTTGTGAACCACCATGTGGGATGCTGGGATCCAAACCCAGGTGGTGGCGGTTGGAGTGAAAATGGCCCCCGTAGGCCCATAGGAGAGGCGCTATTAGGAGGTGTGGCCTGTTGGAGTGGGTGTGGCTTGCTGGGGGAAGTGCGTCACTGGTGGTGAACTTTGGGGTTTCGAATGCTCCAGCCAAGCCCAGTGTCTCTCTTCCTGCTGCCTGCTGGTCCAGATACAGAGCTCTCAGCTCCTTCTCCAGCACTGTGTCTGCCTGCAGGCTGCCATGCGTCCTGCCGTGATGATAATGGGCTAACCCTTTGCATGTAGGCCAGTTTCCTTATAAGACGTTAAAGGTGCCATGGTCATGTTGTCCCTTCACAATCTAATCCTGAGCAGGACACGGGCCTTCCGCAAGAGCAGCTGGTGCTCCTAGCTGTTGAAGCGTCTCTTCACCCTGTTAACGGTATGTTTAAAGAGAAGCCTCCCATTGCTTATAAATTGCTATCAACAAGAATACAGCATGAGTGATGGGAAGAGAAAAGGCAGATATAAAATGTGAGCAGAAGATTCTAGGAAGTAGGTATAATGGAAGTTTACTGTAAATTTCTCCTATTTTGTTTGCAATTGTTAAAAAATAAAGTAATCCAGCTCCTTGCACAATTAATGTGCAGCCACAGCCCCGGACTGAAAATACTGACCCTGTTACTCATCTTCTGCAGAGGAATTCTAATCCAGCAACATGGCTGCTCTGGCAAGGGATCACAGCCAAAGACCTGTGTCTGTGTGGTCCAGCTAGAACACAGACACACCCTTTGTGCACACCTTTAATCTCTCTGGCTGGAATATAGACATGACACACTTTTAATCCCAAACAATGACATATAACTGAGGCAGGCAAAGTGGTGGATCAGAAAAAAGATTTGACAGAATGAGTCCAATAGCACAGGCCCAACTCCCACAAGAACAGACAGAAGGAGAAGCTACAACAGCACAGATCGAGAGCAGGAGGGTTCATGGGGACAGTACAGTGGAATTTGGGGGTACAGTACAGTTCAGTGCAGCTTGGTGCAGTGCAGTTGAGTGCAGTTGAGTTCATGAAGTTCAGTTCATGGAAGTCAGGGGCAGTTTTTCCAAGCAGAGCAATTCAGTGGGAAGCAAAGAGAAGCCAGTTTGAATCAGTCAGCTTGGAGAGGAGTTTTATCCAGAACAGCCGAGCTGAACCAGCCAGCCAGAGTTTAGAAAGAACTAGAAAGGGTGAGCTTACTCAGCAGTAAGTCTCAGAGGTTGAAACATTCTAGGCCTAGATTAGAAAACAGAGCTGGAAGCTGAAGCTTTCAAAGGCCTGGCTCGCAGAAGATTAGATTGTATGGAGGCTTCCAGGACTAGGGATAGTTAGACAGAAGCACTCAGGGATTAGCCCAAGCCATGTATTCATAAAACGTGGGTGTGGCTGTCATCTCGTCCCCTCATCTCAGGACGTAAAAACATTTACAATCCTCATCCTTTAGTAGTGTGTCTGGCCCTGGTGACACGCATTGTTCATATGTCAGCAACAAGACACCAGTGGTGAGAACAGGCACGGTGGGGGGTAAGGGGCTGATCCAACAGTCAGTCTAGAGCACTCGTCTGTGGTCTCCACAGAAGTGAGGGAGCAGGCGCTTGTGTTCTGTCCTACAGTTTGCAGCTTGCTCCCGCTGTGGGGAGCTGGTTGTTCAGGGGTGCTGCTCTCTTGGGAGGCTCTAGAGGTTCCAGAGGTGGAGTCTTGCCTCTGGGCGAGCGTGCACCCTGGGGTGACCACTGCCAAGTGCTCAGAGGCACCTGACTAATGGAACGCCATCTGGTCTGAATCCCCCAGTGCTAAGCCTGGTCTGTAGACAGCGCCGTCTGGTTAGGACAGAGGGGAGGTCAGAGTCAGCCACACATCCGGTCAGTCGGGTGAGTGAAAGCGTGCTGGGCTCCTGTGACTTGTCGTGGTCACTATCTGTGCTTGTTTGTCACTATCGCTTTAGGCAATCTGTCATTTGTGACGGGAGAGATTTGTGTTGCCAAAAGCCCTCTCTGAAATGTATGTTGAACATTTCTGAGCCATGAGGACAGTCCTGGACTGCATTTCTCAGCAGGAAAACTGCACCATTGTGAGTGCGAATGGCCTTCTTTCAAAGTGGAATGGCTGCCTGAAGGACCGTAGACTCCCTTTGGGTTAAGGCAGTCTGGAACGCCGTGACCAGCTTTTCCAGATACCTACATCAGTTCACCCATGCCGACCGTTGGTTGACCTCGCTCTTCATCCCCTCCCCCCAGTTAAAAACTTGTGCTCCATCCTGGGCGTTATCAAAACATTTGGAGAAACCAAAAGCACCACCAGTTCTTCGTGCTCTAACTGAGATGGAAATTCCATCTTCATATGTGCAGACCAAATCTGTGGGAGGTGCCTGGGAGGCCAGGGCAGATGGACCCCCTCAGGACAGAAGCCAGGCGGCAGACTCTACTTTACCTGCCCCTTTCTCCTTGTACTCCAGGAGTGGTCACACTCACGGGAAGCCAGACATACAGATGAGGGTGGGAAGGCGATCACCCAAGCCTTGTTCATAGCTCACCTACCTACTAGTGACTTATGTGATGGGAAGACACAACCCCCCTTCTCTGACAAGTCCTGGGCCCTTGTCAGTCTCTCCAGCTGACCTGGGATGACTGTCAACAATTCTGGGCCACCTTGTTCATGGCTGGCCAAGGAGTAAGTGAAACAGGATGGGGCTGGGTGGGGATCATTGTCAGACATGGAAACCCCAACAGAGAAGACCTTCCTGTCTATCAGCCTGAGTGGAACCCAACAACATTCAAGGGGCTTGAGACGCTTTTCACCAGATGCTGTTAGACTAAAAGTAGCAGCCAGAAAAGCCAGCAGTTTATCCAAGGTTACCAGGTTCTCAGGGAGCTGATGAATCGCCCACTGGTGTCTGAAGAGCTCTGTGAGACATACCAGATGCCCTGGAAAACCAGCCAGCCACAGATACTGCCTTTGTCATTGAGCCAGCCATGGGCATAAGGAGAAGGCTCGAGAGGCTAGAGGTTTGAGGAGTTGAGTCTGTCTCAGCTTTTGCAAATTGCTCAGAAAGTTACAGCAACCAAAGTTGGAAAGAAACTTGTACATGGTGGTTTCCACTCTTAGGGAGACAGGCAAGAGAGGAAACAGGGGAAAGAGACCAGGAGAAAGGGAAAGAAAATGTTTGGGAAATAGACGCCAATACGCCTCTTGTCAGTAGAAGGGAAAAGTGACTGTCCTAACAGAATGGAAAGAGAAAACAAAAGCTGCCTCATCCTTCAGCTAAGTGAAAATTGCTGGGGCCAGTGCTCTGTGCATCTCAACCCCTGGGAACCCAGGATGACGCAGGATGGGGATACACCTGCCAACTTCCTGGTGGGCACTGGAGTGGTCCTGCTCAGTCCTGACAGAGCCCCGTGAGCCCCTCACTGCCCAGAAGACAGCAGACCACAGAGAGACGGACCAGGCTGACTTTTTCCATGGATGCCCTCCCGGTCTGCAGACTTAGGATAAGGTACTGCAACTCACACTTTTCTGTTTGTGCCAGGCTCCCCATGCACACTGACTGGGAGAGCCGCTGTTTCTCTTGGGAGAACGTGGCCATTGTAGCTAGACTCAGGCCAAGCCCCTCCCAACACTCCGGCCCACTGTTCTCTACCCGAGGAATACCTCTAAATGAGGACCAGCCACGAGGAAGGAGAAGCAAAGCTCAGGCCACCTACGAGGGAGGCAGGAGTCCTCATTTGCCGCCACTGCCCATGGAGCACTCTCTTGCTTCCTGTCCTGAACCCACAGGAGGTTAGAGAAGTCAACCAGCGGTGGCACCCACCCACTGTACCAAGCCCTGTGCCCCTAAGCCTGTTGCTCCAGAGGAAGATCTGAACTGTCCTGGATCTAAAGGCTGTTTTTTTCTGCCTCCTGTTGGACTAGCCAGCCAGCCCACATTTGCTTTGGAATTGACCAACCCCAAGGATGGATATACCTGTCAGCTAACAGGAACTTGATTGTCACAAGTGTTCAAAAAAAATCAATGGCATTGCTTGGCGAAGCTTGAAGTGCAGATCTGTTAGAATTAGACTGAAGTATACAGAAAGTTCCCTGCTCAGTACTTAAGTGACCTCCTCCCACCCCCCGGCTCCAACCAGGAGACTTAGTTTGGATGAGAGTCCCTGCCCAGCTCCTAGGGCCTGTTTGAAAGGGACCTTCCCAGTCACCTCACCACACCAATGGCTGTCAATGCAGCTGCTGTCATCCCATTTAAGGATGGCTCATCACTGCCAATTAAGGAGGCAGCAGAGGATGACTGATGCACTGCCCACAGAGCCTCTGATTCCAAAAGAGAAGTCTGCCTTGAGTCCCTAAAATGGGGTATCGGATTTCTTTCTTCTCCCTGGAAGATGGGCCTCTAACCCCATAGAGAGGAGGTCTGGGACCAAGAAAGACAGAATGGAAGGATTCCCTTTAACCTGACTTTGGATAATCAAACTGCCTTCCTGTTGAACCTTTGTGCCATCATGGCGCTGCTTCCTAGGTGGCTAACACAGAAGGGGTCAGGGTTGTGGCTCTTGCCTTGGAGAGGGAGCTTCAGCCCCTTCATCGCTGTGCCTGTCCCATGATGGTCCATCCTCCTGCCAAGGAGATGGTACTTCTCACTGTAGCATAACTTGGGGTTGTGAAACAGAATCTTCCTGGGGACACAGGGACCCCCTACATCCAGATAGAGAGGAAGAGACCCTATCAGCCTGTCAGACTGGAAGACCTAATCTTCAGGACCGTTAAGGTCCAGGCGTGGACCAGGACAGATGCCACCATGGGCTCACAGGAGAGCTGGCTTTACACCGTCGGAAGGAACCCAGAGAGACACACCCACTCGAGAGAGTAGCTTCCATCAGATCCAGTTCTGGTCTATTCCTCCCAGTCCCACAGGAGGACCAAGCTCTAGAGACACCATCCCATTTCCTGCTTTGACTGTGTGTCATGAGTACCCTGGTTCCTGTAAACCCGCCCGGGGCAGTGTTGGAGTGAGTCCAGCTTTGTTTCTGGAAACGAGCCAGATGCCAATAGCTATGAGCTGGACAGGTCGTCTACCCATCGGGGGCTTTGTTTTCTTCACACAGATTGCTCTGGTGTTTTCTAAAGGCCACAGGAGGCCTCAGGCCCTCTGAATCTGATGTACCTGTTAGCCAGGCAGCTTTGCTCTTACCAGCACTCTGCGGCACAACGCCAGTGCCAGAGAGCCATCCACACACAAACGACAGGAAAGCGTCCCAGTCCCAGGGCACTTGGTGAAATGAACATGATGTTTCAAATGAATGATAGAGCAGAGCTAACGAGGAGAGTGCGGCCAGGGAAGGGCGCCAGGGGCAGGCTGCAGCTGCAGCTCAGGCGCGGGCCTCTGAGCGAACTTATGCCTAAAAGGCTGCCCGGCCTCGGGAGGCCTTGCTGATGAAGAGGACAGGCGTTGACATCGCTAACTCCCGCTCTTATTCAGTCCTGATGCAGAAACGAACGGAAACTCCAGAGAGTCTTGATGTGCCCCAACTGCGCAGCTGCGGCAGCTGGTGCCATTAGGGCCGCGTGAAGGTGTCTGCTTCGGCGGAAGTTGCTTCCACGCCTAGTCTAGAAGTTTCCTTTGCATTGACCATCTGTTGGTGGCTGAGTGTTCTATCATAATTTCCCCTAATAACTTTATGAGCAGGTGTATTTCGACCCTGACTTCCTAGGATGTCAGTCGGCTAATGCTATTATATTGGAGAGAATTTCATAAAACACCATTTTATGGGATTCTAGCACTAGAATAAAGCATTGAAATATGGCAGTCCCTATCATGGCCTCACTAAAATGGTTTTACCTAGCAGAAGATTGGCTTTGCTGGTGATTTGTGTGATTTTTTATGACTTTATACTCTAAACCCAATGGTATTGTTTTGCTTCATTCTTAGGCATGTCAGTTTGCTCGTCGTTGCTAACCGACACGTGACTATGTTCTCCTAACAGAAGACCGGAGCACCGCTGGAATCTGAGTGCTCGGTGAACTCTCAGCCACGCCAGCTCCAGCTCTGCCCCTCAGCTGCGGGCACTGCAGCCTTGCTTTCGTTGGTGCAGGGACCCGGGAGCTGGCCTGGCCTAGTCTTTGGAGGCACGCATCACAGGTTTTTCAGGTCCATGGCTCCTGGGGTGCTGTGGGCCTTGCAGCTCCTGAGACATGGAGGCACTCCCCCAGGCTTCGAAGTGCTCAGGCCTCTGTGTTTCTCTGTGTGTTCCCTCTGGTAGTCAGGAGAGCACGGAGGCTTGACAGGCAAATGCTCTAGACAATGATCTTGTGTTCCCTGTGTAATTTGTGTGTGTCATTGTATCTTGGCAATAACTGGATTGACCCTGGCCATTGCCATTTTATTCTGTTTCTGATAAAGGTATAAAAGTCTGGTTGCTCTAAGCCAGGCACAAAGCTGCACATCTGTAATCCTAGCACTCAGGGAGTCAGAGGCACGTGGATCTCTGTGAGTTTGAGATCAGCCTGGTCTACAAAGCGAGTCCAGGACAGTCAGGGCTACAGAGAAAAACCTGTCTCAGAAAAAAAAAAAAAGAAAAAAGAAAAAAGAAAAAAAAAAAAGTCTGATTGCTCTTGATAAAGTTGTCAAAGCCTCAGTTTTGCTGTGGCCCCTCTAAGCAGCCTGGGTTAATTCCTCACAGTCATATCAGGGGACCTTGAACTGGGAAGTAAGCACAGGGTCTTTCAAGTTGGGGTCTCCCAAATGCCCATGGTTAAAGGCTTGATTCCCAGCATTGGTGCTGTCGAGAGATGGCGGGCCTGAGAGGAGGAGGAGAGGTGGGCCGGGGCTTACCCTTGACGGGGAGACGGCCCTGCACACTGGCCTGCGAGTCCCTTTCCTTTGCTGCCCTGCCCCTGTGAGGTGCAGCTCTCTCTGTGGGGTGCTGCGGCCATACTTCCTCGCCTCAGGCCCCACACAACAGGCAAACTCCCCACAGGCTGAGCCTCTGAGTCGGAAACAAACTTTTCCCTTAAAGAAAAGTTCTCTTTTAAATGTGGTTGGGGTTGTTGTGTAAAGTGCCTGTGTGTTCCAGTGTGTGCAGACCATCCTGCAGGGCGGTGCGGTGTGCGCTCCGTGTCAGGCTTGCTGGCACGTGCCTTCACCCGCCGATGCGGCTCACAGTCCCCCCTTCCTCCATGGCGGCAGCTGACTAACCTTACATTCTGCTAAGAAATCCAGAATGTTCTCTATTTTTTTAATCTATTTTAAAGCTTTGCTAGTCAGATGGACAAAAAATAACCAGTTTCTTGAATGAGAATGAAGTTGAACGTAAGGGTAGTTTCCTGTGGGTTCGGTACAGGAAGCAAAGGAGTGCTCTGTGGGCAGTGGCGGCAAATGAGGACTCCTGCCTCCCTCGTAGGTGGCCTGAGCTTTGCTTCTCCTTCCTCGTGGCCAGTCCTCCTTTAGAGGTATTCCTCGGGTAGAGAACAGTGCATGAAGTCAGGAGACGGTGTGCATGGACGAGGACTTGGCGGCGCTGTGTGGCCTCCTGCCTCGGGCTTTTAGCCAAGTTTATAGCACCAACCATGTATTTCCTCCCAAGGAGCAGCCCTCACAGTCCGCATCCTCCCGGCGGGTGCGCAGCGCCCAGTGTTGACAGCTGGGCCTCTGCCGTCCTCCAGCGGCCCGGACAGGAGCTGGGCGCTGTGAAGCAGAGCAGCAGGGAAGCAGCGCCCAGCTTGGCTTCAGCGAGAGTCCTCCGTGTGTGGCATCTGCGGAAAGGTCTGACTGGTTGGTTCCAGCCCACGGCGGAGGGTGGTGACAGCTGTGTGGGCCTCTGCGACAGATCACGCGAGACTCAGATTTTCATCTAAAAACCTGTGGTTTCTCCGAGCGGCACTGCGGCTCGGAGCAGGACACCTTCACTCAAATGTTTTAAAATTAAATCTTTTAGTTAAGAAGAGAAAAAGAACTCCTACTTTATAAGCTGTATCTATATTTTAAAGATAGGGTCTCACATGTCTTCCTGGCTGACCTAGAATGCTTGTGGGCCAGGCTGGCCTCAGACTCACTGAGATCTGCCTGCCTCTGCCCCGAGTGCTGGGATTAAGGGCGTGTGCACCATGCCTTGCCGAGTAGGGGGCTTCCAGGGGCCTTTTTCCCTATGTCCTTATTTTGGCTAACCCTCCACACCCCCATTTAAACCGTTTCTGCTTACCAGCCCACCCCCATTTTCATAGCATGATCTCAACAAACGAGAAAAAGCACCTGGTCTTTACACTAAGGCAAACTAGACCTAAAAGTGTGTTTATAAAAACTCAGCGACTTAGCGAGCTGAGGAGGACACTTTGTCCTGGGATTGAAGCCTTCTCATGTGTGAAATGGGGACAGAGGCTGGGCTCAGGCGTCGGGGTGCCTGGCCTCTCCCCAGGGCGTTCTTGTCCTGGATCCCGCTTCTACACAGCGTTGTGCTTCTCCAAGTGCTGTTTAGCAGGGACATGCTGACACTGAAGCACTCGGGGTCGAGCTCCCCCCAGGCTCCAAACCTCTCCTCTGCCCCTGTCACCCACCAAGGGCCAGAGGGCTCCACTGTGGGCCAGAGTGGCCAGCAGGGTGCTCAGGAGCTGGTTCCTCTCCTGGGGGCCTTTAGGCTTTGTCGTCTTCTGAGCACAGGTGTTGCATAGACGCCATGCTGCTGCCTCAGCCCCCGTGGCGCCATTCCCCTGTGCGATGCTTATGACCATTCCTGTCAGGAGTCTCCTTAGTCTCAGTTTTTGTCCCCTCATCGGAGGGTACAGACAACCCAGTGACTAAAGTACAGAAATGCTACAGACCTCACCGCTAACCAACGCATGTCTCTTCCCGCCTGAATAATGTTCTGCCCCAGACAGGACACCCTGAGGGGTTGCCTTGCCATCCACCCCTCAACAGCCGGCTCCAATTCCAAAAGCTCTCGGCTCCACTCATAACCTTGCCAGACCGAGACCAGGCCCTCAGGAGGAACGGGTGTTCTGGATCCCCTGTGGGCAAACGCCCTGAGCCGGCCTGGTGTTCCAAAGCAGTGTTCACTCACCTCTGTCAGGCGCCCCTGTAATGCTGCAGAAATAGTGTTTCTCCCCCTTTCTCCAAGTGTAAGATAAAGCAAAACTAGCTTAAGATGTTTTAACCATTCTCACCCAAATGGGCCCTTGTTCATGTATACCTGTGACTTACACGGTTGTGAGAGAGACGCGTGTGCACTGTGTGTGCCAGTGTGCACCCTGTGAGTCCACAGGGAGGCCAGATGCAGTGCCAACCCCACTCCCCGTCTTGCTCTGGGCCTTTCTGTTGGAGGCAGGACCTCCCATTTTGTGCAGAGCTGGTGTCGTTGTTATTGCTGCTGCTGTTAGGCCTCCATGCTCACCCGTCCTCCTGTCTCTTTCTCCTGCTGGGCATTATGTATTGTTAGGTTTTTTCCAATTTGACAAAGCTGCAGCTGTCTGGAAAGACAGCATCTCAGCTGAGGGATTGTCCCTGTCAGATTTGGAGAATCTCAATTCATGACTGATGTGGCGGGCCCAGCCCACTGTAGGTGGTACCATAGGTGGGCAGGGAGTCCTGGGCTGTGTAAGAAAAGCAGCCAAGCAAGTCAGGGGCTAGGGGGCTAATCAGTAAGCAGTGCAGCTCCGTGCTCTCTGCTCCTGCTAACATTCCTGCCCTGGCTTCCCGTAGCGACGGCTCTGATCAAGGCATGTTATGCCAAATAATCGCGTCCTGCCCTGAGCTGCTTTTGATTAGTGTTTATCAGCAGCAGAAAGCAAACTAGGACATACCACAGTGTCATATCTAAGTATGATGCAGTTGTCAAAATTCCTCCTAGAAATTGATTAATGGTGCAAGATGGTTAGGAATTCAAGGTCAGCCTGGGTTACATAGTAAGTTGGAGGCTAGCCTGGGCTACGTGAGACCCTCTGTGAAATGGAATCCAGTCTCAAAACTTTCCGCTAACAGGTGTCAGATAAGTAGACAAAGTTTTTGTACTAGGCTGAACTCACAAAGCTTGAGAGGATTGCGGCAGGCTGTGTGACCTGCAATCCAGGGCTTCTATATTGCTCTTTTATTGCCCTTTACACAGGGCAGCTGGATCCCCAGGATGCTTGAGCTTTACTGCAGGCTGCAATAAAAAAAAAAAAAAAATTAGGGCATTGAGAACCAGCTGTTAGTTTTGGGAACTGATCTCCCCATTGTGTCCCAGGACAAAATTGGTAATTTCTCAGACATCACTGAGTGAGCTAAAGGGTTTGTTCAGGAGGACAGTTCTTAAATCTGGGTCATCGTTCCCGTGCCTCAAGCAGCTATCCTCTGTCCTCTCCCAAGCTGGGAAAGTAATCAAGGAAATCGAAAGGGGGCTTGGACATGTTGGGGTTCACTGCACTTGTCTGTTGCAAAGGCTTTGCTCTGTGTTGAATTCTCTAGAACACAGTATTAGCCCATGCTTGGTTGCTGGAGGCAACTTAGCAACAGGATTTACCTAACTGCAGGTGTGGCTTGATCTGATTTTAGGTAATCGCCTGCCTTTTTGGAGCTCACTTCTCTATTGGCTCCAGGTTACCACACCGCGCCATTTACTGCCAGGATCTGCTGCTCTTGGGCAAGAGAGAACAGCTCAATTTCCTTCATCAAATATCAAGTGTGAAATATAAGTTAATGTGTAAAATAAGGAATTGATGTTAGTCATAAAAGCCACCCACAAACAGGTGGTGAATGGAAAACACACACACACACACACACACACAAACAAACAAAAACCCCAGAATGTGTAAGTCAATAAGAGATTTCATCAATGCAAGCTAACACTGGCTCTGACAGCTGGATGGCTAAAATGAGTCAGTCCAAACAGGATGACCCCAGCTGCATTCACCCAGTGCTGTGTGACGAGTTCAAGAGGCTGGGCTTTCCAGAATTGCCTTTCTTTACAACTTTATAATAAGGTCAGTCCCTGGAAATACAGAAGGGAGATCAGGCTGGGGACATGCAGGAGGGTGAGGCAGGAGGATCTGGAGTTCAAAGAAAGCCTCAGTAACTGAGTGAGCTTCAGGCTAGCCTGTGCTACAAGTGACAGTGGGGTCGGGGAGTGTTGGCTAGCTGTGAAGTCGCAGTTACTTCCTTGCTTCACTACAGTTTCATGAGGACCACATTTGCAAGAGGACGAGGGAAAGACTTGAAACTTCTGAGAGTGGTTTCCTGTGCGAGGCCAGGCCATTCTCTCCTGTAGGTGCCTATGATGACTGCATTATATTTGAAGAAACATTCTATAAACATTGTGTACTGAAGTCTTCTTGGGTATAAAATACCATGTAATTGTATGCTGCTCACACTACATGGAAGAGTCCACTTAAGTCTGAAGTACTTTCTGGAAATATCTTTTTTATTGAGTTGGTTATTTTCAGCATACACACTGCCACCCACATATCATTATTAATCACTTTCATCACGTGAACAAAGATCATTTTTAGTGGGACAGCAAAAGATGGAATTAAGACATTGGGATATTCCCCCAAGCCGGTGATAACTGCTTCTCTCCTTTGCTAAGAAGACCCCAGCTTGTGTAAGAGCCCAGCCTCGATTTGAGGCTGGTAAGTGCGGCTGCTCTTCTGGCTGCTTTGTGGGTTCCCTCCTCCCTTCCACCCTTCTCCACCCTTCCTACCCTCCAACACTAGATTGGAGGGGAAAAAGGAAGAAGGCAAAGGGGGTGAGGTTTTCGCTAGACTGTTTTCTGCTGACTAGGGGTGTCAAGTTCCTTGAGGAACCTTTGTAAATTGTCTGTGGCCAAATCTAGAATATTAAATCTCCTATGCTGAGTGAAGGGTTTTCAGTCTGCTTGTCACTCTTTGGCTGAAACTTTTTGCTCTCGGGCATCAGCCAGGCCCCCAAGCCCGCTCCCAACACTGAGACATTGCCTTGGATACCTCCCGGGCCTGCACTCCCTTGTCTAACGGCAGGCCTCACCACATCGCCCGCACACTGCTGTAATGCCAGGCCTTCTCTCTGGCTTAGGAAACACGTTGCTGCCAGAATTGGCTTGTTCACTTGTCCACACGTATTACCGTATTTCTTGCAGGTAATTCTCATTGCAGTTGAGTCCATGCTGCACTGCAGCCAGGGACCTGACGATTCTGTTTGCCTGGACTGCTTTTCTCCTCCCCAGCGTTTCCCAGTTCTGCTTCTTCACCCGAAGTCTTAGCTCAGTCCTTTCATCTGCTGCCACCTCTTCTCTTCCTCCTCCTCCTCACCTTCTCCTCCTGCATTTTTACTATGATAGTGCCCTTGGGGGCCAGGGCTGTGGGGAGCTGGGAAGACTTGGGATTGGGGCGCAGGCAGAGAGCTCAAGCCTGCCACCAAGTCAATGCAGCATGTCCTAGGAGTCGCAAGAAGCTCGTGCAGGTGCCTCTGTGTCCATATCTTGTCCCTGCATGCTGGTCTTTGGCGTCTGAGCTCTACCTGGTGTCCTGGGCTCCAGCCTGGCGTTCTGTGTGCCCATCTTGGGCGTCTGAGCTCTAGCCTGGCGTTCTGTGTGCCCGTCTTGGGTGTCTGAGCTCTAGCCTGGCATTCTGTGTGCCTGTCTTGGGTGTCTGAGCTCTAGCCTGGCGTTCTGTGTGCCCGTCTTGGGATCTGAGCTCCAGCCTGGTGTTCTGTGTGCCCGTCTTGGGTGTCTGAGCTCTAGCCTGGCATTCTGTGTGCCCGTCTTGGGTGTCTGAGCTCTAGCCTGGCATTCTGTGTGCCCGTCTTGGGCGTCTGAGCTCTAGCCTGGTGTTCTGTGTGCCCATCTTGGGCGTCTGAGCTCTAGCCTGGCATCCTTGGAGGCCTTCTGCAATTTCTCCATCACCACACTGGGCAGTGGCGTAAGGGATGCTTGTTTTTAAATTACTGAAAATTATTTTGTAGACTCTCTCAGGCCTCATGGTAACCATAACTGTGAGTGCCCAGAGGACAATGACAGTATCAGGTGTGGAATCTCCTGCACAAGCCCAGAAAAACCATCACACTCAGTTATGTGTGCCATCTAACAACAACAACAAAAAAGCTAAAAACCAACCAACAAACAAGCACAGCCCTTTAAAAATAGAATGGAAATCAATCAGAAAACAAAGGGCTCATTCAAGTAACCCAAAGAAAGTAACTTTTCCAGATTAGCCTTGCTCTCCAAACTCTGTGCCCCTACTCTGTCAGATCTGTTCCGAGCTGACACAGCTGGCGAGACTTTCCTCAGTCTCCGGAGTCTACTTTATCACTAGGCGGACCCACACAAAAGAACCCGGAGCGAATGAGCCTCGTGGGGGCACCTGCAGTCCCAGCGCTTCAAAGGCTGAGGCAGGAGGATCGTTTGGGCCCAGGAGTCAGGAAACAACTGGGGCAACAAAGCAAGGAGACTCTCTCGAAGACTGAATTAATAAACTCACTGAAGGAAGACGTTTTTTAAGTAAATGTTTTCTGGCAATCAGAAAAATGTTCCATTACTGCTCTTCAAACTTAGATTTGTTTTAGAGTGTATATGTGTGCATGTGTGCGTTATGCCTGTGTGGCGAGGAGACCGCAGGTGTCCTGCTCCGTTGCTCTGTGCTTTTTTTCTCTTGAGCTGAAGCTGTAGCTTGTGCTGGCAGAGAGCAAACCCAAGCAATCCTCCTGTCTCTTCCTCTCTCCCGCACACTGGGTTTTCAGGCCCTTGCTGCCACAGCTGTTAAGTGGGCCCTGGAGCTTTGAACTCAGGCCGTCACTATTCACAGCAAGTACCTGTACTGTTTCTGATCATCTTTATCACTCTGAACCCTTAAAACCTTCTCCACCATCAGGATTGTTTCTGGTCCCGTGGTCATGTTCGTCAGGTCCTCAAGCCAAACCTCTGCGTGCCTTGGCCACATGTTAAAACCTTTGCGACACTCTAGATCACCTGCCAACGTCTCTTCACCGCTGCCTTTGCTCTTGCTGCCTGTGCGCTTTATATGTTGATTTACCATCGTCCTTCTGTCTGGCTTCCTCAAAGACAAAGAGCCCTGTCTTCAGTTCAGCCCTCCTCAGCTTGTCCTGTCATGGCACTTTCCACCCAGGAAATGCTGCCACCTTTGGTGAAAGGGGGTTGTTTCTCAGGCAGCCCAGTGCGGCTTCCGGTCCTTCACCTGAGGTCTGGGCCTGGCGGGGTAGGGGGTGCTCTGACCTGCCTGCACTGGTCCCTGCTGGCTCCCTCTCCTGGGTCCTCCATGGTCCTTTCCAGATCCCTCCTTGTTTCTAGATGTTTCTACTTCATGTTCACTCAGCAGGAGGAGGGGCACATCTGCCTGACAGCTGCTTCAGAGCACTTTGTGGGGTGGTAGCTGTTTTGTTGGGGGTTGCTGACTCACTGTGTGGGGGCCTCTGCTGCTGAGGTTGAAGTCTCTGAGCTTGGTCTGTAGGGTGAGGACTGGCTTCCTTTCTCAGCGGGGTTCTCCCTTCCCGATCTGGGGAACCCCAGATCCTGTAAGGAGTTTCGCACAGTCCTCAGGGAAGACCACAGGCCCGACCCTTTCCTGATAAGAAACCTGCTCAGCAAGCACCAGGGGATTCCTGGAGAAACCTATCCCATGCTAACAAGATGTTTGGGTGTCTTGCCTTTCAGCCAGTGGCCTTTAACCGCACCTGGAGATTCCCCCCACCCCTAGGATGACTAAGTACTGTGTTCTTCTTGTGCCGGGCTAAGGGGCTGAACCTCTGCATGTAAATCACGTGTCCCTGGCACCTCTACCCCAGTGACTCGAACACATTCACCCTCAGCTTTTCCCATTGCCCAAGGTTTATAAGTCCTTGTTTCACAAAATAAACGTCTCACTCACTTCCCCACCATGGCCACCTGAGACTTATCATTTATTCTGGGGGAGGAAGGCTCCTCTCCTCTGTGAAAATTCACTGCGGAACTCCTGGGTTGGCTGCTGGTCAGACGGCCACTTGCTGCTGGCTGCTTTGAGCTTCAGCTGTTCTCCGCGTGTCAGTGTGGATTGCTGCCGCCATCTTTCTAGTGCCGCTCTGCGGGCCGCAGGCCTGTCTGCGGGAGCCACGGCTCTGGGTCAGGCCAGGCCACCGTTGCCGTCTGCCTCGGGCTTCGGAGCCCTGAGCCGCTCACTGCCATCTGGCCTGGTGCTGGCAGCTTAGCCTAAAAGAGTACAACACTTATTTGCGGGGAAATCTTTTCTCCCGCTCCACACCCCCTGGCTTGGCTGGAGATCTTCTGCTGTGGGATTTCGGTCCCAGATTTCATCCTGCAGCACCGGGCCTTCCAGCTCAGTGAAACGAGGACGGACAACTGTGCAGCTGACTGTCCTGGAACTCACCGTGTAGACCAGGGGGCTGGACCTAGTGTGTCGTGCACGCTAGTCTAGAGCAGTGCACTACCTTCAACTCCAGTGTGCGTGTGCGTGTGTGTGCAGCACAGTGCTCGTGTGGAAGTCGGAGGACAACTTTCAGGACTCACTCCCTTCCACCATATTGGTCTCAGGGATCCAGCTGAGGTCATCAGACTTGGCAGCCAGCACCTTAACCCTCCGAGCCATCTTCCCTACCTCCCTTAGAGTCACGGTAAGTGTCACAGGTAGCAGAACCTATTAAACCTGGGCTGGCAGGAGGGCTCAGCCCTCGGTATCTGCCTCCCAGCCTGATGAGCTGTACTCCACCACCACCCCACATTCATGACTCCTGGACGTCGTCCTTTGATCGCTACCGACCTATCAGGGGTACATGCCCCCCACCCCCATACACACAGATGTAATTTTAACAAACCTTAAGATTTCTGGCATGCTAGGCATGGTGGCGCACACCTTTAATCCCAGCACTTGAGAGACAAAGACAGGCACATCTCTGAGTTCAAGGCCAGCCTGGTTCACAGGACAGGACAGGACAGCCAGGGCTCTGTTATACAGAGAAACCCTGCCTCAAAAAAGAAAATAGGGCTGGAGAGATGGCACAGAGGTTAAGAGCACTGTTTGTTCTTCCAGAGGTCCTGAGTTCAATTCCCAGCATCCACATGGTGGCTTACGACCGTCTGTAATGAGATCTGGTGCCCTCTTCTATCCTGCAGGCATACATGTAGTCAGAACAGTGTACACATAATAAACAATTCTTTAAGAAAAAACAAACAAAAAAAGATTTCTGGCAAATGCCGAGCTCCCCTGCCTCAGTCTAGACTGTTTTAACTAAGTGGTGTGTTTCTTCCGGCCACTCTGTTCATTTACGTGTGTGTCCGAGTAGCTTTGGAGCTCCAGCACGGAAAATTGTTTGGTTTCATTCTGAGTTCTGGAACTGTTGTGGGAGTCAAAGGCAAACCCGTCTTGGAAATTTGAAGCCTCTTAGAGCCTCACGTAAGAACAGCCTCACGTCTGGGGCACAGAGCAGTGGCTCACCACCAGATACCAGCTGCAGGCAGAGGTCTGCTGTTAGCTGAGCTCCTGGGACAAGCATCGGGGCTGTCCAGTGTCTGTGGCCCCTTTCTCCGGTGACCCTGACTGGGATGGGGGAAGAAGGCTGCGACCGTGAGGACTCAGTGGAATCAGGGGTAGCTGTTCTACAGGAGAGGCTTTCCCTCAGAATCCCAGACCCTGTCATGAAAGCTGCAAGAAGTAGCTGAGTAATCCCCGTGCATTTGGCTTAAGAGCTTCCCTCGGGGCCTCTGCATTCAGCATTTCCACTGCCTCCAGCATAACTTTGATTCCTTCAAAAGTGACATCAAGTAGGCCAGGGCCCCTGGAGCCTCCGGCTGCTCCTGGTGTTAATAATGAGAGCATTAACTGCACAGGGGTGGAGAGGGAGGAGGAGCGCACTTACTCTTCCCTCATTGCCTGCGTGGTAATGGCTGCTAATGGCCAACCCTACGGTGCAGCCAGGGCTGGTCTCCACACTCTGGCCCACAGCACAGCACAAGGAGTCAAGAGGGGACAGCTCTGAGGTTCTTATAGCTATAAGGAAACAACTTTCCAGAAGACACTTTTCTAATAATGCAGAGACACTCTCTTGTCTGCAGAAGGCTGACCTGATAAAATGCTCGGCACTGCCCGTTTTCTGCAGCAAGATACACTTGCATGTGCACTTATGTGAAAGACTTGCACCTCAGCTGGCTGTGTAAGAGCGAGTCACAGGGAGGCGCATGGTGAGTACTTTTCAGCAGGGAGGAACCCACTTGCATCTGCTGGTGCAGTGAGGTGGTGGAACACTTGCCTAGCTTGCACAGAGCTCCGGACTTGATTCCTGTGAATCTTTGCTGGTATGTGGTCTTCCAGCCATATATATATATATATATATATATATCAACTTGACTGTTTTTGAGAAGTCTCTTCACATGGTGAGGCTGCTCTCGAACTCATGACCTTGCTTTAGCCTCCTGAGTGCTGGGATTACAAGGCCTGTACCTCCCTGGCCAGCTTAAAAATGCCTTTGTCCAGGTCTTAACGCACACACAGATTAGTATGGCGCCTACCAAATCCACTTCCATAATAACAGTACCACCACCTCCTCCAAAAACGCCGTGGTGGCTCAGTAGAGTCAGCTATATCTGCCAGTGGGAGCGCCTGGCCTCCTCTCATTAGCATGTTGCCATCAGATGTGGTGCTCGCCTTTGATCCCAGCGCTGGGGAAGCAGAGGCTGGCGGTTCTTCACAAATGTGAATGCAGCCTCGTTACATAGAGTTCCGGGCAGGCCAGGGCTGCTTAGCAAGATCCTGTCTAAGAAAAAAATTCATGTGAATGGATTAGAGTGTGTAGCCTCCCGGGACCGCACTCCTTCCGAACTGTACGTGGGTTCCTCAGGATGCGCTGTGCACTAATGCTCAGTCCTTTTCATTACTGACAAACGTCCTAGTTGGTCTGCATGTTTGTTTGTTTGTCAACTTGAAAACAAGCTAGAGTCAAATGGAAAGAGGAAGCTTAGCTGAGAAAACGCCCCGCCACGTGGGCCTGGCAGCCAGTCTGAGGCGTGTTCTTGATGCTCAGTGATGGCAGACCCAGCCAGCGGAGTAGAGCCACTGAGCATGTGGTCCTGGGTGCTGTTAGAAAGCAGGCTGAGCAAGTGTCCTTGTTAGGGTTTCACTGCTGTGAGGAGACATCGTGACAGTGGCAGCCCTAGAGAAAAGCATTTAGTTGGGGCTGGCTTACAGTTTCGGAGATTTAGTCCATCACGGCAGGAAGCATGGCAGCATGCAGGCAGGCGTGGCACTGGAGGAAAAGCCGAGAGCTCTACATCTGGATCCGCAGGCAGCAGAAGGAGACTGTGTGCCACACTGAGTGAAGCTTGAGCATAGGAGACCTCAGAGCCCGCCCCACAGTGACAGCTTCCTCCAACAAGGCCACACCTCCTAATACTGTCACTTCCTGTGGGCCAAGCATTGAAACACATGAGTCCAAACCAGCATAGCAAGCCAGGGGAACATCGACTGTTCCTCCATGTTCTCAGTTCCTGCCTCCAGGCTCCTGTCCTGCTTCTGAGGATGACAGTCTGTAACCTGTAAACCTTCGAGTAAGAAAAATCCTTCCCTCCTCAAGCGGCTTTTGGTGATGGTCTTTATACCATGGAAACAAACTAAGCCAGTGAATGTAGCATTATACAAAAACACTGTAGTTTATTGTACAGCTTGAATGAGATTCTTATTGTTTCCAGCGTGGATGATTACAAACAAACTGCCACAGATATCTGTGTGTAAGTTTTTGTGCTCAGGTAAGTTTCAGTTTCTCCAGGGCTTTAAATACCTGTGAGTGGGCTTACTGGGCCATAAAATAAGTGCAACTGTACCAGCCGGATATGCTGGCATGCGCCTGTGATTGCAGCGCTTGGGAGGCAGAGGCAGGCGGGTCTCTGTGAGTCTGAGGCCAGCCTGATCTACAGAGTGAGTTCCAAGACAGCCAGGGCTACACAGAGAAAGCCTGTCTTGAAAAACAACGACAAGAACCTGTGCCGTTTTCTTACATTCTCTGCAGCGACCTGAGATTGTGGTGTTTCCCAACCTTGTCATCACTTAGTTCTCAGCTGTTCCGATAAGCAGGTGACGGCATTTTGTCAGGCTTAAAATAAGTGTTGTTTGCATACACTAATGATAAAGGGTTGGCTTATTATGATGTTCTATATCTCACAGAGCATCCACATTTCTCAGGTCTCTGACAACAACCATCTTCTGCACTTATGACTATCTGCACAACGATTTTTAAATTTTTTTTATTTGTTACAATTTATTCACTTTGCATCCCAGCTATAGCCCCCACCTCAATCCCTCCTAATCCCTCCCTCCCTCCCTCCCTCTCTCCTTCATCTCCTCCCATGTCCCTCCCCCAGTCCACTGATAGGGGAAGTCCTCTTCTCCTTCCCTCTGACCCTAGCTTATCAGGTCTCACCAGGACTGGCTGCATTGTCTTCCTCAGTGGCCTGGCAAGGCTGCTCCTCCCTTAGGGAGAGGTAATTAAAGAGCCAGTCACTGAGTTCCTGTCAGAGACAGCCCCTGTTCCCCTTACTAGGAAACCCACTTGGACACTGAGCTGCTGTGGCTACATCTGTACAGGGGTTTTAGGTTATATCCATGAATGATCCTTGGTTGGAGTATCAGTCTCAGAAAAGACCCCTGGGCCCATATTTTTTGGTTCTGTTGTTCTCCTTGTGGAGCTCCTGTTCCCTCCAGGTCTTTCTATCTCCTCCTTCTTTCATAAGATTCCCTGCACTAGGCCCAAAGTTTGGTTATGAGTCTCAGCTTCTGCTTTGATACCCTTCTGGAGTTCTTTCAGAGCTCTAAGATCAACAATCAATAAATGGAACCTCATGAAACTGAAAAGCTTCTGTAAAGCAAAGGACACTGTCATCAGAACAAAACAACAGCCTACAGACTGGGAAAGGATCTTCACCAAGCCTACATCTGACAGAGGGCTGATATCCAGCATATATAAAGAACTCAAGAGATTAAACAGCAACAAATCAAGTAATCCAATTTAAAAATGGGATACAGAGCTAAACAGAGAATTCTCAACAGAGGAGTATCGAATGGCAGAGAAACACTTAAAGAAATGCTCAATGTCCTTAGTCATCAGGGAAATTTAAATCACCTTACACCCATCAGAATGGCTAAGATCAAAAACTCAGGTGACAACACATGCTGGAGAGGATGTGGAGAAAGGGGAACCCTCCTCCATTGCTGGTGGGAGTATAAATTTATACAATTACTTTGGAAATCAATTTGGCGCTTTCTTGGAAAATTTGAAATAACA
>REGO01000110.1:2640508-2663154 GCA_010120015.1 Rhombomys opimus
AACTGCTTTGGAAAGCAATCTGGCGCTTTCTCAGACAACTAGGAATAGCGCTTCCTCAAGATCCAGCTATACCACTCCTAGGCATATATCCAAAAGAGGCTCAAGTGCACAACAAGGACATTTGCTCAACCATGTTCGTAGCAGCTTTATTCGTAATAGCCGCACATCCTCTTTAAAACAGCTATCGTTCAAGTCTCTCACTTTTTTAAAAGTGGGGTCTCACTCTGTAGGGTATGGCCTGCATGCTGGCCTGAAATTTGCAGTCCTCCTGCCTTAGCTTCCTGAGTGCTGGATTCCTGTAGAGTTTGAAGACCTTTATGTATTTACAGGTTCTTTATTGTTTTGAAAGGTCACAGATATTTTCTTCCAGTCCATCTCTTTGTGTGAGGCTAGGAATGGAGTACAAGGCCTAAACACAGCAGGTCAGTGCTGTGCCACTTCCGCCCTGAAAACATTTGAACAAAAGCTGCAGTCAAGATGTGCATGCTCTTCCATGATGTACCTTTTCACTTTCCAATGTTGTTTTAAACAGCGTTCATATCATCAGTTCTCCTGAACGTACATTCTCTGAATGTACTTGTAATGCCTGCAGAATGCCGTCCTATTACCAGCTGTGGTGCCATATTTATTCAACAAATTCCTTTGTTGGGCATTTAAGTGATGCTTGAGCTAGATTTCTTTCACATTACTTCATTATTTCTCAAGACTAGGTCATGAAAACTAGAATTATTATTTTTTAGATTATGTATTCATAAAGCATTTAAAGAATATGCAAGGCCAAATCATCCCCCAGAAGTGACTGAAGCTCAACAGGGTGTAGAATAAATTGAGAGTTGCCATTGCTTTTCTGTCTTAAGTTTATTAGCCGTGTATGTTTGTTAATTTATGTGTACCACATGCATGTCGGTGCCTGCAAATGCAAAGAGCATCAGAACGTTCAGAACATTGCCTACAACTAGACTCACAGGAAGTTGTAGGTTCTGGGTTCTTAGCCAGAAAAGCAAGTGCTCTTAACCACTGAGCCATCACTCCAGGCTGCATTGCTGTTTTTATCACTGTGATGCCCACGACAATAGTGGAGTGTGGTTGAGTGGGTGTGAGGTTCTAAAAGCAGCATATTGGGAGACCTGTTCAAGGATAAAAGTGCCCTTAAACGTCCTTTAAATAGCATCAAGCTCTGAGTGTGCTGCCCAGCCAGCCTGTCTATACAGTAGAACTCAATCCACTCAGTGCTGCCCAGCCAGCCTGTCTGCACAGTAGTACTCAGTCCACTCAGTGCTGCCCAGCCAGCCTGTCTGCACAGTAGTACTCAGTCCACTCAGTGCTGCCCAGCCAGCCTGTCTGCACAGTAGTACTCAGCCCACTCAGTGCTGCCCAGCCAGCCTGTCTGCACAGTAGTACTCAGCCCACTCAGTGCTGCCCAGCCAGCCTGTCTGCACAGTAGTACTCGGCCCACTCAGTGCTGCCGGGCCAGCTGCTCCACACAGTAGTACTCGGCTCACTCAGTGCTGCCCAGCCAGCCTGTCTGCACAGTAGTACTCAGCCCACTCAGTGCTGCCCAGCCAGCCTGTCTGCACAGTAGTACTCAGCCCAAGCAGTGCTGCCCGGCCAGCTGCTCCACACAGCAGTACTCAGCCCAGTGTCTAGTCAGTGCCCTCTTGCTGTGAAGAGACAGCATGGCCACAGCAACCCTTGTAAACATTTAGAGGCTGGCTCACAGCTTCAGAGGGTTGGTCCATTATTGTCATGCAGGGAACGTGGCAGCACTCGCGCAGACACGGTGGCGGAGAGTTCTACCTCCAGACCAGCAGGCAGCAGGAAGAGAGAGAGACCTGGGCCTGCCTTGGGCTTCTGAAACCCCTAGACCGTGACACACTTCCTCCAACGGGACTCCAACTAAGCCACACCCCCTAATCCCTTCAAGCACCCACACTCCCTTATGACACGGCATTCAAGTCTAAGCGCCCGTGGGGCCATTCTTCCTCAGACCAGCACACAGTGAACTTCAGAACCCTCTCGAGGGATTGAAAGTCATCCAAACCATTTCTCGTATCGGCCGGCATGAGGGCAGGAGCAATGAACACAAAGAAGGAAAGGGAAAAGAAAAAGGAGAAAGGGAAGCTAAGTGTAAACGTCTTACTTGGCAGCTGTAGAGGATGAACACGATAGAGTGATATTTATCCCTTCTGGATATTACGCGCAAGTAAAGGCATGACCGCGCTATGACTCCATGAAGGGTAACCTCATGCTCCCTACACCTCTAAGCTGACACTTGGTTTTCTATAAACGCTCTGCTCCCTGATTGCTCTGAAGCATTTTCCTTGCGGGGACTTGCTGCCTGGGGTCTTTGTGCCAGGGCTCTGCAGCACCTGTACCCTTCGTAGGCAGCAGTGTCTGGGTCTTTGTGCTTCTCATCTTTGCCTCTCTTTGCAAACGCTTTTCTGAAAACTTTGCTTAGCATTTTATTCCAGTGAAATCCATCCAGTGATGCTCAGAAGTTTCCAGCAATCATAGCCAGAAGAATCCAAGAAAAAATTTAGAGTGCTGTATTCATTTCTCTAAAACACACAAATGGCATATCCCATTTATTTCTAGCATATTTGGTGTATACCTATGAAATGGCAAAATTCAACCCAACTCGAGTTCCCTTAAAAAGGTTTTAGGGGGCTGGGGTAATTCAGTGGAGAAAGTGCTTGCTATGCAAGTATAAGGACCTGAGTTCAGACTCCAGCACCCACATAAAACAGCCAGGGGTGGGGGAGGGGAGGGTGGCTGGACGCAGTAGCACATGCCTTTAAACCACAGGCATGTGCACGTTCCCACACAGATTCGAGCATGCACACAAACAAGCACACGTGTGCACACACACATACAAAAATATAATACAAAGGCTGGCCTGTGCTACGAAGGCTGGCCTGTGCCAAGGCTTTGTCACGGCTGGGGTGAAGCTGGTTTTGAGAGGGCTTGCCCATGTGCTCATGGCCCTGAATCTGATCTCCAGCACTCTGAAAATCAGGGTGCTGGTGCACACCTGTAATCCAAGATATAAAATATACAGTGTATATTCAAGATTGATATGTCCACTGAGAACGCTGCTTTAAATATTAAGTGTACTGATTTCACTTGTGGGTTCAATGACTTCATGTTATTATTTCTCAGTTATAAAAGAATGACGTGAATCCATCAGTTTTGCTATGGTCTCAGGTGTTGGGTGGGTTGAGCAGGAAGGGCCCACATGGGCTCATTTATTTGAATACTTGGTCATTAGGCAGTGGCACTGTTAAGAAGTGTGGCTTTGTTGGGGTAGGTGTGGACTTGTTGGAGCAAGTGTGTCATTGGGGGTGGGCTTTGGGGCTTCAAATGCTCAAGCCAGGCCCACTGTCTTTCTCTCTCTCTTGCAGCCTGTTGATCCAGATGTGGAACTCACAGCTCCAACTCCAGCGCCATGTCTGCCTGCTGGCCACCATGCTTTCCTCCATGACAACAATGTAGAAAACCTCTGACCGTAAGTTTTCCTTTAGAAGAGTTGCCACAGTCACAGAAACCCTGACTAAGACAGGTGTGTTTTACTCACTGTGGACAAGTGGCAGGCTCCTTGCAGACACGTGCTGGAGCAAGGAGAGGCAGCAGCTGCCTACCAGCCTACTTACAGCCTCTTGATGCTCAAAGGAAAACTTGCTGGGGCTGGAGAAGTGGCTCAGCAGCTGAGAGTGCGTGGTTCTCAGGTGGCTCACACCTGCCTGCAGTGCCAGCCCCCAGGGCTCTGGGCCTTCTTCTGGCCTGGGAGAGCACCTACACACGTGACACATTCCCAGTACAGAGGTGCCCACAGATACACAAACACAGACGTAAAAACAAATCTTGCTTTTTAAGGTGACTGCATAGCTTATCTGCTTCTGGATCTTACACAAGCAAGTGTTGTCTTACAATTAAGCTTGTGTGTTGTATAATAATGTAATAGTCTGTTCTTTTGCTATGTAGTGCTTTACTATAGAACTGTCTCATAATTTCATTATTCATTTTGAAGATGAACATCTGAATTCTATTTTGGTGAATGCATCTTTTGTATGTAAACTTTTAGAGGGAAGAATAACATGTCTGAGCTGTAGAATATACCTGCCAAGCAAATTTTTCAATATGTATCCTGTTGCTAGACAAGCACCACGCTGTGAACGGCAGACCCAGCACTACTCAGGGTTACGCCCTAGCTCCCAGTGCGGAGCATTGGGTTCTACATCCTTGCCAACACTTGGCATGCCAGTCCTTACGTTTTTTCCTTATGGTCTAGAGAGGTGACTTAGCGGTGAAGAGCACTTGCCATTCGTGCAGAGGAGAGTTTGGTTCCCAGCACCACACTGTGTCACTCCCAGATGCCTGTAAACTCAAATTCCATGAATTCAACACCCTCTTCTGGACTCTTCTGGCACCAGCACTCACATCTGCACGCCTGTTCCATATATATAGACATGTAACTAAAAATAAAACCAATACTTAAAGTATTTGTTATGTTCTTTATGTAGGTCTATGTCACTCAGGGAAAAATTTAGTTTATAATCTGGTGGACAAGGATATGGGACATGCCATTGTTATCGACCATTGACAATGTAACCTTGTGATAAGACTATCCTAGTCTCTCACCATTTTCTTCTTAGTGGACATTTTGAAATACACGGATTTGTGAGTCTCCGTGTTTGTGCACAGGAATTGTTTTAATTATAAGTTAAACTGCTAAAGTATATTTAGAAGATTCAATTCCTAGGGTCACAAAAGGACTCAAACAGAACACTAATAGTACAGTTCACAGCCTCATTTTTAAGATGAATCATTTTAAAAATCTGCAAAACTATCCCAATGTGAGATTGAATGTTGGCATTAATTCAGTGTTCTGATAGTTTTAAACAAACCAAGAAAAAGTCCTGTGGCCAGGTGGTGGTGGTGATGTTGGCTCACAACTTTGATTACAGATCTGGGAAGGCAGAGGCAGGCAGATCCTGTTTCAGGTCAGCCTGGTCTACAGCACAGCCTGGGCTACATTGTTTATTTACTGTTTTAACAAGCAGCAACACGGGTCAAAGTGACTAGTTTAAAAAGGTTTTGATCCACAGGCAGAGCACTGGGACAGCAGTGAAGAAATGGAAAGTTGATTGCTAAGGCTTATTGTAAAGATTTTTCTTGGTATTGTCTCAAAGCCTTTCCAGTTAGGAGAGGTTCTGATTCTGTTGGCCGACTAAGTCATCTCCTACTTGCTGCTGTGTTATTGTCTAGGGGCTGAAACTAGGACCGAACACATGCCACCCCGCCTTGTTTTTTTTTCTTTTGGAAACAGTTGTCCAAGCTGTCCTTGAACTCAGGGCTCAGGCTGTCTTGAACTTGTGAGAAATGCAGAAGGACAAAAGTCTAAGTTATTTCAGCAGAGACTGGAAAAAAAATTTCTGGATTTTTATTAAACAGTGGTAAACTATATACATAATAAAATTTATCATTTTAATCATTTAAGTGTAAAGCTCAGAGACATTAGTATATTGAACTGTGAAGCCATCACGTCTCCCCGCAGACCTTTTTCGTCATTTTTTAATGAAACTCCGATACCATTAATAAAATCACCCCCTCCCTTCCCTCAGCTTCTCCGAGTTGACAAATGCAGTCCGCAGCACTGGAGAAAAATCACATTCCTCAGGGTTTGCTCCAGTCAAGAGTTATCAGTAGACTGAGGAAAGGAGGGTCACCATCCGCGGGGAGAACGCAGAGGAAAATTCCCTTCTTCACAGTTGGGAAGGGAATTCTCCTCGTCCTGCTTCTGCCTGCCGGCGCTCGCCGTCCTGCAGCCAGCACTCGGAGGCTGGACCGGGCCGCCCGGCCCCGCCGCGCCCCGCCGCGCCCCGCCGCGCCCCGCCGCGCCCCGCCGCGCCCCGCCGCGCCCCGCCGCGCCCCCCGGGTAACCGAGGGGCCGAGGCGGTCCCCAGAGGAGGCCGGATCCGGAAGTGAGGTGGCCCCGCCACCAGCCGCGAGCCCGCGGAGCTGGGTGACGTGTCCGAGCAGCGGTCGGCCACCCCGCCCTGCGCGCGCCGCGTCCGCGCTCCGGGGAGTGGGCCGTGCGGGATGCCGACGTCGCCGGCGTTCTCGGAGGCTCCGGCTGTGCGGGCCTTTAATCGGCTTGGCCTCCGGGCCGCCGTGGAAAGCCGTTCTCGCCGAGCTTGGCCCGCTTCCTGAAGGAGGGCGGCTTAAGCGCGTCCGGATCGGGAAGCTGTCCTGCGGCGGCCCGGGCCGTGCGCTTCTTAGTTCGCGTCGTCCTTGTTCTCAGGGCCCCTGCCTTAGGGCTGGAGGATGCAGACCGGGCCCTGCGCCCGTGGGAACTGAGACCGTCCCCAGAGTGGCAGACCCCGGGGAGCGCCGGTGAATTGAGGGACATCCACATTGTGTCGTCGCGTCTGGCACAAGCAGACGCGGAGGAGAGCGGCAGAGGGCCCTAGGGTGGTTAGCTCAGACACCACCAAATGACTATAAATCGCGAGCAGCACACGGCCTTGGGGAGTGGGGTTCGAGCAAAGGTGCGTGGTCTGGTAGAAAAACAGGACAAGGTTGGGAGAGGCGGCAACAGAGAAGGCCAAATTGGTAGTGTCAGAAAAGCAGGTAATAGGGTGTTAAGCTCCCCCACCCCTTTTTATTGGGAGCCAACAGCTGCTTCCTCTTTCGACGACGGGAAGTTGCCGTGACCCTCCTAGCCCAAAGTTCAGCAAGTCTGTGTTCGAGAGAGAGGGCGTGTGCGCACACACCCCACTGCTTTTTGGTTATAAACTCAGCGTCTCCCACTACTGTATCCCATAGGGTTTTTGTTGTGTTTTGTTTTTTACATTTAATCTTTACAATTCTTTAGGAAGATGAGCATCTTTGTTTTCTTTCCACTTTTATTTCTCCCTTGATGAATTCACAAGCCCAGCGGCACTATTTAGGTCATAAAGTCCAAAGTTGGGGCGCACAGCTAGTACAAATTAGCGCTTCCTGGAATGCCAATGGTTCTTTTTGCAGGGTGCTAGATCCCGTTGAAAATCTCGTCAGTTATAAACCTTCCTTGAGGGCCCGGACAAGAATCTTGATAGACTTTGGGACTCCAAGCTTTTTTGAATTTCCCTATTTTCTGAATTTGTTTTTTCATCAATTTGGGGGTTGCCGTCACCCCAGGACTAACTGTTTTATATCTAAGATGATGCACTTGGGAAGAATTCTATTGAAGTCTAAAACGTCACCGGCTTTTTATGATAAACTTTTTTTTTTTCCTCGAAAAATACTCAGGAAAAGCAACACCTGCGCACGCACGTTTGCGCACTTACGGACACGGGCACCCCATCAACGGGGAAGCTACGCGCTAGTCCAAGGTCTTCTTTGCCATGTCTTTGTTCATTAAGCTGCTGCTCCCGTTTACCTCGCTCCATCTCTTCCTAAAAGACGTTTATCATGTCACTTGTCTCACACAAGAACACAGCACCATTTCCGAGGCTTAGGCAGGATCCTTGCAGATACCTCCGAGAGCTACTTAACGATTTACCAACCCTTCCAGTCACTTGTTCCCTTAGCCTGGCACCGAGTAGGTGGCGCCTGCGCTCTCCGTGCACCAACCCCGTCTCCGTCAGCTAGTACTCGGGTCACCAGCCCTGGGCCGCCTGCCCGTGTGAGGAGGTTCCCGAGCAGCGCGACGCTCGGAGCGCCGGGGCGGACCCGAACCGGACCCCGCGCCGGAAGCGCGCCTGCGGAAGTCGGCCCGCCGGAGCGCGGAACGCCCGGAACGCGGCCCTCCTCCCCGCCCCGCCCCGCCCGGAAACAGCCCGCTGCGCTTGCGGCGCCCGCACTGAGCATGTGCGCGCGGTGCCGCGCATGCCCCGTCGAGGCCCGCTTCGGTTTCTGCCGCGGGGCCCGCGGCGTCTCCTAGCGCAACCGGAACTAGCCGTTGCGGGCCGGCCTTCTCGGCGCTCGGGCCTTGAGGTGATCTCCGAGCCCCTCGGCCTCCTTCCTCGTCGTTCCCTCGGCTCGGCCGCCCTCTTCTCACAGCCGCCGGCATGAGCGCCCGGCCGCCCGCGTCGCCGCCAGCGCCAGGCCCACGGTTGCTGCTGCTGTCGCTGCTCCTGCTGGGGACGGCCCCAGGCCCGCGCCCGGGCAGCGCCTTCTACCTGCCGGGGCTGGCGCCGGTCAACTTCTGCACGGAAGAGAAGAAGAGCAACGAGTGCAAGGTGGGCGAGGCCGGCCGGGCGGGCGGGCGGGCGCGGGTCTGGGCCCGCAGGGGGCGTAGCGGTGGGTGGGGTCGCCTCGCGGGCGGCGGCGGGCGCGGGGCTTGCTCCTGCCGGCCGCTCTCCCCGGGCCCCGGCGGCGGGCCGAGCGCCCTTGGGCCGGCCTGCACGCAGGAGCGGGGTGACCTGCTGCCGCTTGGGGCGCGCCCAGCCGAGCGACAACTTCCAGCAACTCCATTTCATTGTACTTTCCTGGAACTCCTGGTTACGACGGTTTATTCTCCAGGACTTTGATATCTAACCTCAAGATTAGCAGTTGATTACTTAACCTGTGCATTGTGGCATATTCCAACCCTCGTAAAAACTGCGTTACTAAAGACTCGTCGAGACACTAACCCCTGGCCTTCAAACGTTATTAGAGAGGAAACTATAAGATGTCAGAGACTCCCCTCAGACGAGTTTCTCCGCAGTGTTCTAAACACTTAAAAGAAGCACACAGCAGGAGAAAGAACCCATCTTGAAAATGTTGGCCTGGTGTCCGCCCACACAGTTTTCAGTTTTCCAGCTGATGGCAGCTTTTCTAAGGTATAGAGCGAGCATCACAGTACACCATTATTTCGTTAAGTTACGGAAACTTAACCATTTCGAGGATCAAGGGTGTCCACGAAATCGTTAACTTTTAACAGTTCAAATAATAGTTAAGAAGACGTTTACACTCTGTAAATAGGCTTATTTACGAAATTCTTCAAGCTGGTGTTTATTTTATGACCGTTAGCTTTACCACAGTTGTGAATTTTGAGGTTGCTTTAGAGTGTTAGGGAGGCTATTAAGGTTTTCACGGCATTTTGTCGTTCTCTTTAGGTTTGCTGGCTTTTCTCGGTTGTGTTGACATGTCACATCAGTTTTAAAAAGAAGCAAAGGAGCCTGTCTCTCTAACAGTGCCTGGGAATGTGTAAGATTCACTCAGGCTCACAGTCCATCAGTGTTTCCTGCCCGGCAGAGCACAAGTTCTGCCTCTTCATGGACACTTCACACCCTAAGTGAGATCCAGTCTTGCAGACACACTGCATTTTTCCGTTAACTAGTTCAGTAGCCAACCTTTACAAACGAGTACTTGGCCGTGCCATGCACAGCAACTGTGTTGTGTTCATAAAATAAGCAGGAACTGTTTTGGGAGTCTTCCTGGGAAGCTGCCAAGGAGGGCATTGGAGGTGGAGAGATGGCAGGCGTGTGTGAGGCCTGCAAGCTCGGTGGTTTAAGTGTTCTGGAAAGTTTTCAAGTGTTCTGGAAAGTTTTCAGGTCTTTTGAGGTTTTTAACTTTGATGGGTGTGGGGATAAAATAGGCCAGACATCATATTTCAGGGTGTTTGGACTTGGATCTTTGTTCTCAGTTACTCTGTTGGTCAGTAGGAAGAGGAGTGGGTTGCCCTCCTCTTGTCCCCCGGCTCCACCAGCTGGTGGGAGAACTTAGTGACTTGTTAGGGTAAACTGCGTATTCACCAGCACCCCTTCCCTCTCTTCTGAACAGAGATTTTTTAAGATTTTATTTATTTTATGCATGTTAGTGCTCCAAGGGCAGTAGAAGGTGTAGATGGTTGTGAGCCACCATGTGGTTGCTGGGAATTGAACTCAGGACCTCTGGAAGAGCAGATAGTGCTCTTAACCACTGAGCCATTTCTCCAGCCCCTGAACAGAAATTTACTTCACAGTTTGGGAGGCTAGGATAGCCAAGATTTGGGTGCCCACAGATTCAGAGTCTGGTGAGGGCTCATTTTTTTCCTGGTGCATATGTGTGCGTGTCTTCTTGTGGTGGAAGGGATGAAAGAGCTTCTTGAGCTCATTTTTTGAGGACAGGACGAGCTATTCATGAGTGCTCTGGCCCCCAGGACCTGGGCATCCCTAAAAGGCTTTCCTTCATGGTGCCGTTACCTGAGGGTCTGCTGTTTTCACGGAGGAACCTGGGACCTGGCAATGCACATTTCCTAAGGAACAGAAAGGACTTCCTTTAAAAGTCAGTCAGAAATGATGGAGAGGTCTTTCTACGGTTTCTTTTCTGGTTCTTTCCCACCTCCAGAACAAGGATAGTCATGTTGCTTCTGTGCTCCCCTTGAACATGTTTGGATTTCTCAGAGGAAGCACTGTCTTTGTTCTGGTTGAGTGCAGAACGAAGCAAGTATCCTCAGTGTAATTTATGCAGCATAGTCCGCCCTCTTCCTGTATTAACTCAGTGTGGATATTGAGAGACTGAGGATTTGGCTATTTTGTAACCGGGCATACCTTTAATCCCAGCACTCTGGAGGCAGAGGTAAGCTCATGCTTTCCTCCAGCCTGGTCTGCGTAATGAGTTCCAGGACAGCCGAGACTATGTAAAGAAACATTGTCTCAAAAACAACAACAAAGTTTTATATTTAATTTCCTAACAGAGAAATGGGAGTCAATTGAACACTAAATCCTATCCTAACTTCTGAATTTTAATCTTAGCCTTCATAAATACTGAGTTTTTGTGGTTTATTCTTTTTTAACATAATACTATGTTTAACATAGTAGCATGTGCATACATTTAAATATCTGTGTTGACATGAAATGTGCATTCTTGTCTTGTTAAGAGAGGGGAGCCTTATTCTTAACAGTGTACTTTCTATGAAGCCATTTAGTTTGTTGGGCAGTTAGATTGGTTCCAGTTTTTTTTTCTTTTCTTTTTTTTTTTTTTTCTCTGCTGTAATGAGAATACATTTAGCAGGAATTATTTGTGCTGCTTTTTTTTTTCTTTTTTTAGATATATTTTATTTTTAACTGTGTGTCTGTGTGTAGATGCATGAGTGTCGGTGCCCATGGAGGGCAGAGGTGTCAGATTCTCTGGAGCTGGAGTTACAGGTAATTAGCCACCAGAGAAGTGGATGCTGGGAATTGAGCTCAGGTCCCATAGAAGAGCAGTGCTTGCTCTTAATGACTGAGCCATCTCTTCAGCTCCTATTTGTATATTCCTTTTTTTAAAAAAAGTTTTCTTTATTTTTTTTATTATCTTTTACAATTTATTCACTTTGTACCGGTTGTGGGCCCTCCCTCCTCTTCTGCTGGTCCCACCCCCCTATTTGTATATTCTTAAGTGTAAATTTAATTTTGTTTTCCGTGTGTGAGTGTTTTGCCTGCATCTGTGTATTGCATGTGCCTTGCGCCCAGGGAATTCTTATCGAATATCTTGGAACTGGAATTGAACAACTTGTTAGAGCTGTGTAGATGCTCGATACCTGGATCCTCTGGAAGAGCAGCCATGGTTTTACCTGCTAGCTCATCTAGTGAGTGAGTGAGGGTGTGTGCATGTGTGCCGCGCGCTCCTATTCCTCTGGAGCTGGAGTGAGGAGGGAGCTAGCTGTGAGCCTCTGGAGTGAGCTGGAACTAGAGTCAGGTCCTGCTTGAGCAGCGTCCTGACACTAATGTGCGTTTCTTGGCTCCTTGGGTCGGGCTGTCAAGAGGGGACCTTGCTCTCCTGAGCTCAGGTATAACCTGTTTCTAGTGCTGGGGTTACGGGAGTGACCTGCCACCAGGTCCGCTTAGCCACACACTTCAGACCCATGTGATAACACCTTTTCATCTGTTGGAGTGTTGGGGATTTGGAAATGCTAGGCCGCTGCTCTACCACTGCGCTGCAGCTCGGTTCCCTAGAGCGTCTTCCTGCATAGCCTTCATCACCGAGGGACGTGTTGCTGTATGACTAGGTCAAACCTGGTCAGAGTGAGCAGACCCACACAGGTCCCACTTAGTATAAATGAAAGTTTTGACTCTCCGGGTTGGGATTTAGCTCAGTGGTTTGGTCCTCAGATCTGGGGAGAAAAAGACAAAAATTTTGACTGTCAGCTGCTGTGTGGGGCTTAGCTTTGGCCCAGGTTGCAAATGGACTGAGAGGCTTGTAGTGTCTAATCATGAGGAGAGTGACAGTTCTCTTTCACGCTCTAACTGTCAAATATTTGGCTCCTCAATTCAGTTCAGACCTGAGAACTAAAATGTAAATAGCACAAGTTCTCAAAACATTGGACCTTTTTTACTGCATAATAGAGGGATCATGGTCTAAGGGGAAGGAGTAAATTTTCTTTCCTGGGGCTAGCAGGGTGGCTCAGCTGGTACAGACGACCATCCCCAGCCGAATGGAGTGGCGCACCCCTTTAATCCTAGCACTTGGGTGGCAGAGGCAGGCAGATGTCTGTGAGTTTGAGGCTAGCCTGATAGCGAGTTCTAGGACTACAGAGAGGCCCTGTCTAGAAAAACACTTGCCAGCAAGCCTGACAATCTGAGTTCCATCTTTGTGATCCACGTGGGAGAGAACCTACCCCAAAAAGGTATCCTTTGACCTCCACATGCACACCATGGCATGTGGGCATGTGCGAATGTGTGTACATGTACACACACACACACACACACACACACACGAGACAGATTAATGTAAAAGAAAAAAATTGAGATTGTCTTTGTTGTGCTGTAGAGAAAAACGACCAGCTCTGCCCCCTAGTGGCTGACAAGAGCAGAGCTCAAATGCATTAGTTTAGCAGCTCTGATAGAATGAAAGCTTAGTCATACTATTAACCTTCCTTTCTTGGTAGTTATTTTTAGAAGCGTTTCATAAACTGTGTCTGTTATTTTAGGAGCAGTTGCCTTCAAACATGGACTGAGTAAGACGGTAAGAGTTCAGCCAAGAAGCAGATAAGCCCAGGATTGCTGGTGATCCCACAGCTCTGTCTCCTCACTACTCTGGGCGTCCTGGGCATTCCTCTCCTGCTTCCTGGGGACCGAGACTTCCAGAAGTGATGTGTTAGTCCAAAAAGAAGTTGTAGGTCTGTTAAAAAAATTTTGAAATAGTCAGATTTTTGGTTTTTTTCTGTTGGGGGTGTTTTTAGACAGGGTCTTGTGTAGTCCAAGCTGGCCTTGAGCTCCTGACCTTCCCTTCCCCAGCTCCTGAGCTCTAGATTGCATATGCTTGGCATCACACCTGGGTCAGTGGTCAGGTTTATATTCTATTTTTGGGTGCAGCCTAAAACTGAAAACTCTTAGTTTTCAGAGGTATGAGAGTCCTGAATAAAAAGATAAAACCTCTCTGAACAACAAAACACTCCCAACTTTCATTGTAACCTGAGTTCCTGTTTAACAACTTCCCAAGATTCTTTTTCATCACGTCCATATTATGTCAATCCTGACTTCCTCGAGTCAGCCTCACTGTGGACGTCTCTAACATTAGGCAGTGGATCTTGTTAGCTTTCCCCTTTTATATTTGTTGTGTTGGATGTTAGACCCTTTTGAGACTGTCCTTATATACAGAGTTGTTCTCTTCTCTCGGGCCCTTTTCTCATTGTAGCTGTCAGGTGTGGCAGATGGGATAGCAGTGGAGAAAGCAGAGAACAGGGCCATCATAGGGGAATCCCATAGCACTACATAGCACTAGAGCTTGACTGTGCGTCTGAAACACTGAAGCAGTTGGGACCACAGCTAGGCCTAAGTGACAGACTAAAATATGAGCTTGGAAGGAGGACTTAGAAGGGATGGTGTCTTCCTTGCCAAACTTAATGGGAAAGGTTAAGTGTTTGGTCCCACCTTCCTTCCTGGGTAAGTTTTCTTTCTCTCTCCCAGTTTCCAGTGCAGCTCCTAACCTAAAAGTGAGATTTGTAAAAATTTGCTGATCCTCTGTAGGCTCATCACGTCAAGGCAGGCTCTTCAGTGTGCTCTTGGCATGTGGGGTCGATGTATAGAAGCCGGTACTCGGGTGCTCACATGCTTGCTGTGTGCCTTGCGGGGAGAGTCATCTACTGTGTTAGTGTGAGGTTAGACTCAGTCCTGCTCTGGCTATGTGATTTAGGGTCCTGCGATTTAAATGTTTGATGTTCAGTTTTGTGTGTGTACTTGTGGTAACATGGCCAGAGATAGTTTGAATGTGGGCGCAGGATCAGGAGTTCAAGATATTCTTCAGCTGAGTTCAAGGGCAGCTTGGGCTCCATAAGGCTTGTAGAAAATATTAAAAATGGTGGGCTAAATAATGTTTATTATTAAAAGCCTGTAGTTATCACGGTGGTATTATCTAACCCACTATCATAAGCGATAAAAGACATAGACACCTGATAGGTTTTAGAAAAGCCTTATTGTTTTGTTTTTCGAGATGAGGTTTCTCTGTGTGGCCTTGGCTGCCCTGGACTTGCTTAGTCGGCCAGGCTGCCCTCGAGCAGAGCTCTGATTGCCTCTGACTCCCCAAGTGAGGGGTCTTAAAGGTGCCCAGATCAAAAAGCCTTAAATAAAATGAAAGCCCCAGATGGGCAGATACTTCCACCTAAGCTGTCTTGTTATCTCCCAGCCCCCATCCCATGCCATCTGCTGAAGTCATTCCTGTCTGGGCTACTTCCCATCCATAATTCCGTAAATACCTGCTTATGCTCATCTGGGCTGCTTCTCCATCCATGCCAATCCACCCATGTGCTTCTTTCCACACTGTCCCACAGAGCCTGTGCTTCCTCCTTTCTCCTGCGTGTGTCTCCCATGATCCTTCTGTCCCATCATCTCCTCTGCCTCCCCTTCTCTCTTGACCACAAGCCGGGGCACCCAAAACTCCACCTCCCTCTCGTCTGCCCTGCCCAGGTGTAGACCCTTCCTAATTAGCCAGTCAACTTTCAATTAGGTAGATCGAGGCTTACACAGCCTGTGATAATGTACTGGTCTGGGCAGCAGCCTGATCTCGGGAGCAAAATAATAACTATCAAATATAAAGCATCAGGCCATGCTGTTACATGAGACCCTGCCTTTAACACCTCCGTTTTTATTAGCATAGTTAATTGTATAGAATATAGGCTTTTCTTCTTTTTCTTTGGCCAGGCTCTCACTGTGTCGCCTCTGCTAGCCTGAAGCTAGTGGAACAGGCTGGCCTCTTAAGTCACACAGCCCCCCTCTGCCTCCCAAGCACTGGAATTTAAGGTGTCCCCTACCACACCCAGCCACAATGGCTTTTTATAGTTGTGTATAATACACATAACATTTTCACTCATGTATATAATACATTTTCATCATATTTACCCCATCTTACACCCATTACCCAATTGTCACTCATTACAGTGCTTGCTGATTTAATAAGAAAATTAAACCCCACAGAGACTCAGTGCCTCTCCCTAACATATACAAACATGACTGCACCACAGGCATGCAGTGCTGCAGAGGCCAGAGGAGGGTGTTGGATTCCGCTGGAATAGGAGTTAGAGATGGTTGGGAGCCACCATGTACGTGTTGGAAATTGACTGGGGCTTCTGCAAGAGTCCTGGCTGGCCTGGAACTCTGTGTCGACCAGGCTGGCCTGGAACTCCCAGAGAGCCACCTGCCTCTGCTTCCTGAGTGCTGGGGTTAAAGCCATGCACCAACACACCTGGTTTAGGATTTATTTTTTTATGTTAAAAATGACAAGCACCCTGACTCATGAATATGCAAATTTGCTTTCATTTTCAGTAATGATGCCAAATAATTATTTTATCAATAAATGTTTGATTTAATTAATTAATTAGTTTATTTTGATTATTTATTTATTTTGGAGGCAGGGTTTCTCTGGGTAGCCTTGCCTGTCCTGGACACGCTTTGTAAACCAGGCTGGCCTCATATGGAGCTGTCTGCCTCTGCCTCCCTGCGTGCTGGGATTAAAGGTGCACGCCTGGCTGTAAGCTTGATTTCTAAGGTGGTTTTAAACTGGAATATAAAGAAAGGCCTGGGCAGGCTTGAGGGAGTGGGTAGCTGTTGGATGGCAGGCAATGTTTTTAGGACTGGCACCTGAGGCTAATTAAGGTGTTAATGCAAAACAAAATGTTTTAACTAACTGGTACTGTTAGGTCCGTAATAAATGTAATGTTAATAGTAATATAATTTCAGAAGCTTTTTTAAAGTTACATGAGAGTCCCGGCATGATGTACACCTGTAACCCAGGATGGGGGGGGGGAAGGCAAGGACACTCATGGTCAAGTCCAACCTGGGCTACATGGGACCCTGTTCCAGAAATAAAATAAAAGTTATATGAGAGTAAAATGGAGTCCATTAAGTTTGCTGGACTAAATAAAGTAAATTCATTGGGTCTTGGACAAGTTTAGGAAGAATATTTGAAAAGAAGCACCATATCCTTGAGGATGAGCACTCAGCCTTAGGTGTAGTACACAGGAGAGAGGTGAGTATCTTTGAAGATACAGAGAGGCTACTGAAAAATAGCACTGCCATTCTATTCTAGGACACTTTGGTGTTTGAACCTTGAGTTTTGCTGTAGTTGAACGTGATGCCCTGTCTGCTAAGAGCGTTGTAGAGAGTGTAAAGTCCCAAGAAAACCAGCTGTCATGATAAAGATAGGTAACTGAAAAGATTGCAGCTTTTCGGTTTTCAAGGGTCAGCCCTCAAAGAAGACACCAGAGATGAGGAAACGGGGACAGGAAGTGGGACATGGTGGTGCAGGCACTTGAAGAACGTTAAACAGTGTCTAAAAATGAGGCATACAGGTAAACTAGTCCAGCCCAGCTCACTGCTTGGTCTTGGAGGGCACTCAAGCTACAGATTGTGTTTTCATTTTTAGGTGGTTGAGGAAGAAAGAATATTATTTAGTAATGACAGAAGATTGCATGAACATCTGTTTCTTAAGTCATTCAGCTTGGTAGACCGCCGGCATGTCCTCAGCTACCAGTTGTCGAGGCTGTGCTTACACTAGAGGGACAGAGCCGGTGGACCCTCCAGGGCCAAAGTGTTCACTGTCTGGAGGGAAGGTTCGAAACCTCCAGGGTGGACTAGAGTGAGAGTTGGTTTTTTGGAACAGAAAGACTGTAGTGACTGGAGTGCAAATGCTAAGTATATAGGGAGATTATTTATACATGATAGTCTGTTCCTTTGCTGTCCAGGTTGGAAGCCATCAGAGACCATTTACACAGGTTCTCAACTGAGTATTTCAGCTGTGCTAACTGACCGCGTGCTGAGTGGCTCGCTAGTGCAAGCTAGGTGCCCAGTAGCCTTGGCTGCCAAAGCCCTGCCACATCCAGTCGTGCCGATGAAGCATCCCTCATTGAAGCTGCGTTGGGCATTGCTGCACAGCCCTGAGCTCTTAGCTTTAACCTCAGCCATGTCACTGGTGAAGCTTCTCAAAAAACGGCTAGAAGCCATGATTATCATTTTCAGTCTTCAGATGAGAACACCGAGACACGGGTGGAAAGGACCCTGCCTAGACACCCAGCTCGAGTCAGTGTGAGGACAGCCTGGCGGGCCAGCTTCCCAGGACAAGGTTGGGAAGGGTGTGCTTACAGACAGTGAGCAACTTGCATTCTGTCGTAGCGCTGGGCTGTGAGGCTGCAAACATAGGCTGTCATAAAATATAACACCTCATTCCTCAGGAGAAGCCTGCAGCTGAAAACTGGACCTCCCCAGCTTTACTAGACGTCAGTTAGAGTATTTGAATTCAGATGTGTTTTCATGACAGTCTTAGAGAAAGTTATTTTGACTGAGTAAAACATGAACTGAGAGATCCAACTGCCTCTACCCTGAAGTCCTGGGATTTAATGAGGTTTTGTTGTTTTGATTTTTTCCTTCAGTAGAAGTGTAGAGTTTGCCTGTGAGGCGGCTCACACCGCTGACAGCGTCTTTAGGAGTTTAGGGTGAGCGCAGTGATTTTATTACACTCTGTCTGTGGAGTCGGTCTGTCTGTCTGTACTTTAGTAGTGTGTTAGGCGCTGTTTAGATACTTTAGAAATGGCAAGCAGTAATCTAACATAGCTCTACCAGATAATTACCACCACTTTGCAGATGAGGAAACACAAGAGGAAACTGACGTGTTAAATAATTTGGCCCAAATCATAGTACATAGTTGGTCACACAAGGTTTGGAGCCCACGCAGTCTGGCCCACAGTCTATACGCTGTTCTGGTGTGTTTTACTTTTACTCTACTGCCAGTGTGCTTAACTGTTAGTTTAGTGTCTAATTTTTTCTTATTATTAGTAGGGGACAGGCAAGTGTGTAGAATCCAGGGACAGTTAGTAGGAATGGGTTTTCTCCTTCCCCTGGGATCCAGACATTGAACTCAGGTTGTCGGGCTCACATAGCAGGTGCTTCTACCTGCTGACCTGTCCTGTCAGCCCTGCTGGACTGTTTAAATTGCACGTTGCATGTCGTGTCTTGCTTTCGGGAGGTGGGGTGCTAACAGGTATCGAATACTGGTGAGATCAGAATGGCATTGTGGTTATACTGCTCTTGGCAGCTTCTTGATCTCATCCACGGCAGCCACAGCAGTTTTAACACCGTGAAGACACTTGTCCCAACTAATTAGCTTAAATCTTGTTTAGCAGCAAAAGTATTTCAGAACACAAATGGTTTACTGGAAAACTTTAGTAGGAAGTTGAGTCAGCTTTTCCCCTCACCTTTGTGTTGGCCGGTCCTTGTAAACTTCTTTACTGTGACTGCTTGTAGTCTGCCATTCTCAGATTGATCCCAGCTGTCCCTCCAGAGTTAGACCACGTGCTTGTCTGTCCACGAAGAGTGCACGTGTGCAGGGCTTATATTCACTGTGTGGTTGACTGAGAAAACTCCAACCAGTGTGGCAGCTTTTTGTTTGTTTTTCGAGACAGGGTTTCTCTGTAGCCCTGGCTGTCTCGGACTTCACTTGTAGACCAGGCTGGCCTCGAACTCACAGAGATATCCATGCTTCTATCTCCGGTGCTAGGATTAAAGGTGTGCACCACCATTGTCCAGCAAAATTAATTACTTTTCTTTCTTTCTTTTTTTTTTTTTTTTGTTTGAAAAATGTATATTTATTGAGACAAGGTCTCTGGTTGTGCTGTAACAGAAATTACTTTGTAAGAGATATATTTTATTTGGAATTATGTGCATATGTGCGCATGCACTCTGAGAGGCCAAAAGAGGGCATCCCATCCTCTGGAACTGCAGATACAGGTGGCTTGAGCTGAACTGCAAGGTACTGTGAACTGAACTCTGCTCCTCCTCGAGAGCAGTACACCCTCTTAACCACCTCTTCATCCCTAAAAATAGAAATTGCCTTTGTGCTATAGAATGTTGTAATGAATTTGGAAGTTAGCATTTTAAAAACAGTGTGCAATAATGCTTCAGAATGTGTTTAATATTTTAGAAAGTTCATAATTTCAAGAGTGTTAGAAATATTGGAGACATTTGCATCTGTAAAGGTTATATAGGAGAATAGTTCAAAAGTTCAAGCGTGTAACATTTTCTTCAGTTCCAAGCATGACCTGTGTCTGACTTCAGGGTTCATGTTCTAATTCTGTGCTTCCTCATTTCAGGCTGAGATAGAACTGTTTGTTAACCGGCTTGATTCAGTGGAATCTGTTCTTCCTTATGAATATACAGCGTAAGTTTCCCAGCTTGGTTTTATATAATCTCTATGTGACTTAGAGGATGAACTGTTCTTTTTGTATATAGAACTCTGTTCATTTCTTAAGTAATAAGGCGTGAAGATTGGGTGAGATGGTGGAAACAGGGTCTCTCACTCTTGTTGGGGGTTGTTCTAATGCTAGCCCTCAAGATCTATTTAAACCTCTCCTTGTTGTGTAAACCTGCCTAAGTCATTATATCTGTTTGGTTGATTAAACAGCCTATACCCCTGCAGGGCAGAATGGGGTAGGCGTGGCTGAGGTTCCTGGCCTTCGGGTTCAGGAGAATCAGGTGAATAGGAAGAGAGGCGGAAGGAGGACACCATGATGGGTTAGGTGGGGAAGGAACCATGTGGGTGAGGAGGAAGGACTCCAATAATGGTGTGGAAAGGCCTAGATGAAGAATAAAAGCAAGTATTTATAAGATTATAGATGGAAGATGATCCAGTGAGGAGGATTAAGGTGGATGGCATTGGATGGGGGTTGGGAGATAAATGATGAGGTTATTGAAAATCTGCCCTGCCCAAGGTAAATAAGGCAATTATAAAACATAACAGGTGTCTGTGTCTTATTATTTGTGGTAGTGGATTAGATAATGCTGCCGCTTAGGCTACATTATATAGCCAACACTCATATATTTACAACAACACACTCCATTTTGCCTGTGAGGCATATTTTTTTGTGAATATTTGAATGTGTATAACCATACTGTGTAGTTTTGTTTTAAACACAGGTAGGATTTACACGTTGTGTCTCTTACATCTTTCATGTCAATATGCAGTCTTTATAGTCTTTTTGGTAACTTGCAGGGATTATGGATAGGCCAATTGTTGACTAATTATTTACTTATAAGCATTTCATTTTCAGATTCTTAAAGTTCTTATTTTCTCATGTGTGAGGTGTGTTTGCGGAGTCAGTATTCTCCTTCCGCCTTCACTCCACTTAGTTGATAGGAAGGAGGTTGTCAGGCTTGCGCAGGAAATACTTTACCCAGTGAGCCATTCTCGGGCCTTCCAAGGGCTGGCTTTTGTTGTTTGTTGTCTTGTGAAGTGTGCTGCATGAAGCCCTGTAGTGTTTAACTGCTGGGTTACGGACTGTTGTTACATACTTCCTGGATTCTTAATGACTCCAATTTCTGTGTTGCTCAGAGTTTTAAAGGACAGTGTTTGCTATACAGAAAAGCATATGCAAAGGATGTTACCCATGAGACTCTCTGCATAAGTGTATCTAAGAAAGTCAGCCAACTCATAGCTTTAGAGCCTTTTCTAGGGTGGTTAAGGAGTTAGTGTGTCTACTTGAACCTCTCTTCCTATTAGGAAAACTCTGGATCCGTTCCCTCTAGTAGATGAAGTGTTTGGAGGGCAGCATAGCCCCAATATTTTGTCTTTGAAATTCACCTTTCTCTTAAGAATCTCACTGTCCTGTTGCCATTACGATGCTACTCACATACTTGCCACATCATTCCGTGGAGCGCCCTGTGGTTTTCTGTGGCAACATTGAAATTGAGCTGTCACAGTGAAACACAGCTTCACTGAAGCTGACTGTAACACGCAGGAATTACAGAAGAGGATCGTAAGGTGACTGTGCTTTTCCACCATTCTGAGTTCTAGTGCATGGATGAGTCAGTACCATACCTGTGAGGTAGGAATAAAACTGGTACATCTTCTGGAAATGCCATCTTATTGAAAGATTTGGATTAAGACGTTATAACAAGAAATTAATCCTGAAGAATGAGGATATGTTATAAATGACTTCATAGTTAAACTTCACAAGAATAAAGTACACCGTGTAAATTTTTAAATCCTTAGAGATATCTAATGTAGACTGTTTGTGGCTCTGGTGGGAACTGTGATGCCTGGGACTTAAATATGGGCACATTTCCTCATTAGAAGAGCTGCTAACATGAGGCCTCTTTCAGGCCTGGCCAGTGACTCTTACTTCGCTGCTGCTTTGTGTGTTTAAATGCCCATGTTCTTTCCTCAGGTTTGATTTCTGTCAAGCTTCAGAAGGAAAGCGCCCATCTGAAAATCTCGGCCAGGTATTATTCGGGGAAAGAATTGAACCTTCACCATATAAGGTTTGTATTTAATGTTAAATAAAAATTATTTAGTTATAGTTTTGGAGGTTTCTTTTTTTGTTTTTGTTTGAGAACTGTCTCAAATAACTTGGATCTCCAAGTTATTTAGGTAAGGAACAATTCCTTTCCTTTGCACCAGGAATAATTTATTTCTTTTCTTTTTATATGAAAGTATATTTTATTTGTATAGGTATTTTGCCAGCATATAAGTCTGTGCAACACTTGTGTGCCTGATGCCCATAGGGACCCTTGGAATTGGAGTCGCAGGTGGTTGTGGGCTGCTGTGCTAGTGCTGGGAATCAAACGCTGGTCCTCTGGAAGAGTACCCAGTGCCCTTTACCACTGAGACATCTTTCCAGCCCCAGTATTAATTTTTTAGAGCCACGATGTAGAAAGACCCTCTCCCTCTCACAGTCATTGAGAGGTTTGTCTTAGTGAGCTCTCACAGGGCTGTTTCTGTGGTGCACAGTGTGTGTTTTCCCTCTGCCTAGCACTAGTTTCCAGACCTGACAAGCCTGTCTCTGTCACTTGCTGTCTATTTCCTTTTCTTTTTGAACAGTGTGTAGATTTCCTCTGTCCTCAGGTGGGCTTCTCTGTTGGTATTTTGAGGAGATTTTAAAATTTAATTTTTAATCTTGGTTTATTTAGCTTATCTTTCTGTTTGGATTATTAAAAAATATTTTTGAGGAATGGGATATAGCTCATTTGGTGCAGTGGTTTGTTGTTTTGTTTGTTTTTACCAAGGACAATGGCCTGGGCCTCTCCTCAGCACCACAGAACCACGTGTGGTAGCACAGGACTGTAATCCCAGAACTCGGGGGTTGGAGGCAGGCAGTGTGAGTGTCCTCAGCTGCTTAGAGGGCTGGGCCAGCCTGGATCTACCTGAGATCTGTCTCAAAATGAAAACAATGTATTTGAAACAGCCCTCCTTTTTCTTCTCTTTTTTCTTTTTCTTTTCTTTTTTTTTTTTTTTTT
>REGO01000110.1:2663164-2673804 GCA_010120015.1 Rhombomys opimus
GCACACAATGTCAGCTGTTCTTGTCAATATATGTACTTCGTCATTTCTTGTAATTATTTCCCTTTTACCTTGTTATCTTCCCATATGAAGCAATCCTCTGCTCATTTTATATGTGCTCTCTACTGTACAAAGGGCATTTGACCACTTTCAGAAAAATTAAGGAAGTTTATGATCATAACATCACTATATAAATAAGTGGTGTGAAAGAATGTAAAATGAAAATTAAGTCTCTCTTCTCCTGTAGTTTTACTTGTTCTTTTTAACCTTTCCCGGAGATTTCTACACACCTACAAGTTGATATACATATAGTTGACTTTTTTATGGTTTACTGTATTTTGCACTTTGCATTGTTCCCTGTCTTTGCTTTCATCAATCCTGCTTCCATCAGGCATCTGACCCTGCTAGAACTTTCCCCGTAATGGCCATTATTGGCTCCCAGGGGTTCTTTTCCAGCCCATAGTGGCCTCTCCTGGCTTCCCATTCTTCCCTCTTGTGGCTTCCACTCTACCGCTAGTGACCTGGTCTCCTCTTTGCTAAGCACTTTGTCTCTCACAGCACTTTAATACATGGAGCGCCCATCCAGCTAATCCCTGAGCCTGCATTGTTCCTGATATCCATCTCACATTCTCTCAGTCCATAACCTATTCTGTGAAGTCCTAGAGGCAGAAAGATATAATCGTTGTATAAGTTTAATCCGTTACAGTTTTTAAAAATTTTTTAAATTTTATGTGAATGGGTGTTTTTGCTTTTATGCATGTTTGTACAGTGGCTATAGGACCAGAAAATGACATAGGGTCCTCTGGAACTGGTTACAGGTATATGTTAGCTGCCGTATGGGTGCTGGGAACCAAACCTGGGTCGTCTGGAAGAGCAGCCAGTGCTCTTAACAACTGAGCCATCTCTCTAGCCTCTACAGGCTCATTTTTGATCATAAATCTGTCCACTTCACATATTCTAATCTGAAAGTCTATGCTCAAAAAAAAAAAAAAAAATCAGTGGTTTTAAATTATTTTGAAAGATAGTTGAAGACCTTATGGAATGAAGTCACTGCAGGGAGAAGTCAGTGTGTCTGTATGGAGAGCATCAAGCAAAGTTCCCTGTTATGAGTTTCTTTGAGCAATTATTTGATGGTAATTGTATTAATTTTCTAGTAGAGGGCTATCGCCAAGCATATCTGTGACATTGTACACACAACTTAAATATTCCAGTGGTGGCTCATGCCTTTAATCCCAGGGCTCGGGAGGCAGAGGCAGGCGGATCTCTGCTGCCAGGATCTTTTGTTGCCAGGGACAGGCAGCCTTTGGCACAAGAGTAAACCAAAAAAGCCAGGAAAAGACAGTTACTGCCTCAAGAATGCAGACTCATTCTTGACATTTTGACGATATGTAAGACTCTTGGGTCCTGGGACTTTTCAGATTTAGTCCCTTATGCTGAGAGTTGAGGTGAAAGAGCAGAAGGGTGTTTAAATAGAGAAAGATGTGCATTTTCACATTGACCTTTTTTCCCTTGCCTAGGTAATCTGGAAGGGAGGGGCAGGCGATGGGGACACACTGCTGGAGGCAACTCATGAATGCCAAGTCAAGGGTGTGGAGATAGATGGGGTCCTCTCTCTCTCCTCTGCTGGGTTCCTCGAAGCTAGCAGGGCACACAGGAGACTTCCATAAATATACCGGACATCTTTTCATGTGGGGGTGGATGGCCGTGGTCTGTCTGAGGACTGCACATTTCCTGTTTACCAAGCCCTCTCTAGATGGATGCTAAGGTTTCTTCCAGTTTGGAGTGGGTCCCAGTTATGAATATACTCACTGATAGCGCTGCGCTCTTGCTGCTCTGCACTTTTGGTCAGCCTGAGTTTCGCTCTTCTTCTGGCTTCCTTTTGCTGTTCACTGTTCCCTTTGCAGACTCTGAGACCAGAATGCACTTTGGCTCCTCCCACCCCCAGATGTCACATTAACACTTTCTCACATTGAACAGGAACTTTTAGGATCGAAGTCTGTGTTAAGCAGGGAACAGTGTCCTATGTGCCTGTCAGGTTGCTAAGGGGCAGTTCCAGGTCATCCTGGGATACATAGCAAGTTCTTATCCCCAAACCAAAGTGTTAGGTTCTTCACTTCCCAAGTGTATTTTCAGATATTTTCACCCTATTTAAATCTGCAGTAAAAGCAGAGTGATAACCAGTAGCCGAGGAGACTCCATGTCTGACATCTGCTTTGCCGCTTTTTTTCTGTGACATCTGTTTAGGTCAGGAAGAGTGCAGCATCACACACTGAGGATTGTAAAACCTCATTCATGTCTAAGCGCTCATTCATTTGATCACTGGAGGATAAGTTCTCATCAGCTTGGAACTTACCATAATCACCCACTATAGGGGCTTGTCAGGAGCGCAGTCAGGCTTTTATAGCCATCCACATAGGACTTGGTGCTGATTTATTGCTCAGGGAGGAGATCGTGAAGTAGCAGCTTCTTAAAGTCGGCCTGTTTTTTAAAAGTAGAGCCAAGAGAATTAGCTGAGGAACATGATGTAGGATGGGGTTTTGATTTCCTAAGGAGGAAAAACAGAAAAGGGTGAGCAGAAGAGTACATTTGGGACATGGAAGTATAAGGCATCTGATGCACTCTTGTGGTTACTGTGGTACCTGCACACACATGGGCTCACACACGGGCACACAATACAGATTAAAGGTGTGTATTTTATAATGTGGAGAATGGTAGAGCAAGACACCTCCCCGCCACCACATACATGTACATGGCACTCCTGCATGTGTCTGTGTGCACACACACCGCACATACAGAGAAAAATTAAGTAAAAATAGGACAACATTGGGCTTGTGTGTCATAAAGGGGATGAGTTTCCTTGACATCTAATAACATTTTAATGATTTAAAATAGTTTCCAGTTAAACATAAGGAAAGGAACATTGTATAGCTCAACTTTCTTGGGTCATACCCTGATTGGCATTTCTTAGTTTGTGTCTTTCATGCCTTGGTTTTTCTAATCTGTAAAATGTGACGAAGAAGGCCACAGTTACCCAGTTGTTGGGTGGAATACATGATCCTTGAGGAATATAAAGTATAGCGAACATAGGGAGCATTACGAGAATGTTAACCCTTGCTAAATAATCAGATGGCCCAGGGCTGGAGAGATGGCTCAGTTGATAAAGTGACTGCCACATCAAAGTTGGGGCGTGAACACATGGACCTGTAGTCCCAGCTGTGGAGCATGGAAGCAGGAGGAACCTGGAGCTGTGAGTCAGTGAGCGCCAGGTTCAATGACAGAACCTGTTTGAGAACTAGAGTGGAGAGCAATACGAGAGTGTCTGCATGGCCTATGGCCTCCATATGCTGCACACATGTAAAACACACACACACACTCCCTCACACTCTCTCCCTGTGTCCTTTGGTCTTTTGTTTTCCTGGACAGTTGAGTTGATTTAGTTAGGCAGTCACCACAGTGTAAGACTTACTATTGTCTGCTGAGAACAGGGGTAATGTCTCTCCATACTCAAGTTTGACCTTTGTGCTTCTGATTGTCTCATGAGTACTTTTGTGCTGCTACTTTTCACTTTTTAAAGGCGAGCCTTAAGGTTCAAAATAATGGTGCAAATACTGTTTTAGATGGATAGAGGTAGTGATGTGAAAATTAAACTGTTGGCTGACAGGTGGCAGCAGTGGGCTACACTTAACATTCACCATCAAAAACAAGCAAGCAAAACCACACACACAACATTCGCCATCAGCTGATGGATTACCACTTGGCTGTGTGGGGCTGTGGGTAGACAACAGGTACAGAAGCAACCCGCCAGCCAGCTGCTGGTGTGTCTGCAGGGATCCTGGCATTTGGGAGGCTTAGGTAGAAAGATCTTGAGTTTGAGGCCAAACTGCAACGTAATAAGACTTGTTTCAGAACAAAAAGGTGACAAGTCAAGTACACTATCTAGAAAGGAAGCATTTTGTTTTGTTTTTTGGGAGAGGGTTTCTCTGTAGCTCTGGCTGTCCTAAACTCTGTAGACCTGGAATTGTGTAGACACGTAAAACCACCTGCCTCTGCCTCTCGATTAGAGGCGCATGCCACCACCTCCTGGCTAAACATAATTTTTGAAGGTAAAAATTATTACAGTTTATTTATCTAGTTGATGTGTCACAGCTTCCTGAGAATACAAAGGTGTTTGTATGGTGGATGTTTTTGCTTTGTTTTTGTGCTGGAGGTCGAGCCAGAGTTTTGGCTTACGTGTTCTGCAGTTTGCTCTACTCCCCACCCTCCAGGCTAGAGAGCAGCATTTTCAAAACCAAGACTTAAATGCTCCCGGGAATAATAATAGGTTCATCGTGAACCTGTTATTAAAATGTTCTGGGAATGTCATGGGAATTAAATTCTGGACTCGATTGGAGGAAGCTCTAGTTTTTAAGTTTGGTTTTTAAAATAATTACTAATTTTTAATGTACCTTTTTTAGAAATAGAATCCTGAAAATTAGCAGTCTTATACTTGAGTAAAGGGTCATGTTCACTTTGATTTTAGATGTTCGAATATGACATTGTGCTGAGTCTTCTATGGGACATTAGGGCCACTTGATTGATTGATACCTGTCCACTTGGATGCTACTACAGAAACCTTGGGTCCTTGTCATTAGAAGCCATGACCTCCAGAAAGTTTGGAACATTCCTGTGGGAGAACTTCTATTTCTTCTAGATCCCATTTACATGTAGAAGATAAATTGAAGTCATCAGAACAGGAAAGAAAAACTTGTGATAAGAAAAGTTGCAGACTTCCTTTATAGAGAAATGGATTGAAGGTTCAGTGTAATTGAGTGAGCTGTGATGGATTTTAGGTGTTAATCACCAATGCTGATGACTTATAAAACTGTTATCTTAAGAAGAACTTGTGTCTTCATGTCTTTTTTGGGTAATTATTAATGTACCTTCTTCTTTCTTTTTATACAGTTTACATTTAATAAGATGGAAACCTGTAAGCTCGTTTGTACGAAAACATACAATACAGAGAAGGCTGAAGACAAACAAAAGTTAGACTTCTTGAAAAAAAGCATGCTCCTGAACTATCAGCATCACTGGTGAGACAGGTTCAGCAGCTGGGGATTTTAAGATGAAATTTCTGTTTCAGTGTCTATAGAAATGAAATTGTAAGTTGCATAAAAAGAGCAATTAACTGCCTTCTGTTGGTGCCAGAGCATGACTTAAAGTGCTCACATACTCGATTGTGTCAGGTTGGTTGTGTGTAGTTAACATGGGAGTAAGGTCATGCTGTGGGCGAGAGCTGGATCAGTTTTCTAGGTTCTGTGGGCCAAGAAAAGGAGCATTAACAAAGCGAATCTATTGTTTGTAAGTAGCACCTTCTTTTTGTCAAGATAGGGTTTCTCTGTGTAATAGAGCTCTGGCTGTCCTGGATTCACTTTGTAGACCAGGTTGGCCTCGAACTCACAGAGATCTGTCTGCCTCTGCCTCTGCCTCTGCCTCTGCCTCTGCCTCTGCCTCTGCCTCTGCTAGAATTAAAGGCGTGCACCACCACGCCCAGCTAAGTAGCATCTTCTTACAGGTTAGTCTACTAAATGTTCTGTAACCATGAGGCAACATTAACAAGTTTCTTCCCAATTTGTGTGGAAATAAAAAAGCAAGTAGTTTTGTTTTTAAATAGTATATACTTGTTATCCAGTGTTCAAACATCAGTACTTTAAAAACTCTCCAACTCCACCTCTTCAAGATAATTGTGCTTGTACATGCCTGTGTCCCATGTAGGTTTATGGTATGCTTACGTTTTTCCTTTATAGGGACCAAGGTATACTGCTGGTGGTAACTACCATTCTTTTTTGTTCATTCCTTGGGTGTCATGTTGGAAAGTTTATACACTCCTAGGAAAATGAGGAGCATTGGACCCTAGTTCAGAGTTGGGGTACCATGGCTGGTGCTCCTCCACACTTGTCAGCTCAATTCCTCTGTGCCAAACTCAGAGCAAAGGAAGACAGTGGTGGAGCACATGCTGGTTCATGAGCTGGTTGGTCATTGAACTAAGTGTTCTTAGATAAGCAGGGCTGAGTGCAGAAAGATGGAAGTGGTGTTGGCCGGAGTGAGCCTGGTGCCCCATGTCCCATGTGAGAGGCTCTGGTAGTTCCTGGTACCAAGCGCTCTACTGCCTAATACAATTGCACACATAGGTAACTGCCACATCAGTGGGAGCCATCTTTTCTTGGTTGTTCTCCTTCAAATTATTCTCTATACTTAAAAGATTATTTGAAGTTCTCCTCTTATATTTGTTTCATATATTTGTTTCACTTCCATCTATTCTAATAGTGGCTCATTTGTTGAATGAACGAGAACAAACTTCTCAGGCCTATGGTTATTTTAACTCTCTCTGGTACCATTTTGTTCTGAGAGTACTGCTTAGACTCTGGGTCCTGGCAATAATGGAAGCAAAGACTAAGGGTGTGTTCTGGTGGCACAGTGGTGACTGACATGTGCAAGGCCGTGGCTCTATCCCAGCACTGCTGGGATAGGTCAGAGAGATAACAGAACCATTATACCTTAGCAGCTCTGTACAGGAAGGTACCTGAAAATCTTTAGTTAATCTTGCAACTAGTCTAGGTCCGATTTTAATTTTAGGGAGTGTTAATAAGAAGAAAACCAAGTTAAGGTAGTTTCCAAAATTAGAAGGACTTCGCTAGTAAAGCTTCCTAAGCAGTTTGTAAAGGCAGCTGCAGAAAATGGCTCAGCTTTAAAAAGTCAACTGGAAAAGTGCTGGTAAATAATAGTTTTTGCCGTTGACTTGGGAAAGTTTGACTTCAAATCTGCGTCATGAAGAGGAATTTGGAGACTGGTAATTCTATTCTATACTTTAGTCCTTGAGCCCCAGGTCACTCTTGTTTTTGGAAACATTGATTCTCGATGGTTTTACTGAGACTGAGTTGAGTATATTTCTACTTTAGAAGGTTTATACCACATGACTTTAAGCAGAACTGGCAGAAATAAATGTGTCTCTCAGAATTTGAAAAATGCTCAGAAGTATTGAATTCTTATGCAATCTTGCTATGAAAGTTGTACATTGCATTTCATTCATTCTGCCAAGCTGCTTTAGGGAGGCTGTGGTAATTTTTCTAAATTACTAAGCAGTGTATGCTTAGAGAAAACATCGGTCACGTGGTACAGAAAAATATTAACTAGCAAGTCAGGGTCCTGTAGCACCGCCAGCCGTTTGCTCTGCCATCCTTCCCGGGAAGCACTGTCTGTCATGTAGGTTTTCCCATTTCTGCATTTGTGGCTATGTGAAAGGGTGGCTGTTAGAACATAGAAAAGCTGACGTTGTGTACTGGTGATTGCTTATTTGAGGACATACTAGGCATTCTCCTGGTCAGATGTCTCTGTAGATCTGTATTTTATTTGTTTCTATAGTTGTATGAATTCTCGGATGTGAATGGTGATTTTTTTTTTTTTTGTCTTTGTAGAACATTGTAACTGAACATAAATTCTTCCTCCTTGATATAGAGAAAGGTTAATATAGTGTTGTTACTTGAGTAATTTTCTATTTTGACTTGGGTCATTAAAAGTGGGTTTGAGCTCTTTGGGGCTGACTTTATCCATAGCCAGATCAGCTCCATCATTCTAGAGCCTGCTTTTGATCCCAACGCTGGTACCTGAACTCCCTTCAGCTGTCCTGTCCCTCTGTCCCTCTGCTTTCTGTCTAAGGTTGTAAGTCAGGGAGTGTGTATAGGTGTCACTGCAGACCACAAACAGGGTCTCACTCATACTGAGCAAGCACTGTTCCACGAAGCCACACCCCAGCCCTGTGTGATGTTTTTAAATAGAATCATACCCAGCTAGGTGCTTTCCTCATCGCAGATCAATGACACAGAACCTCTAGGCTGCAGCTAATGGTATAGAAAGGAATTTTGAAGATAACTTTAGCACATTTAATCGTAGATCCTACCAGTTCAACAAAGGAGAGTGGTGTGCAGTTTTCACACCTGCGCACTTCTTATTACTATAAATCTGCTGTGTTATCACACAGTAGAACTTTATTGCCAAGTTTCATTCCTCTTGGCTACAATTTTAGTTACTCCAATCTAACCAAGAACTTTTATAACTAAATTAATAGGAAAGTGAGTTCTTTAGAGTAAAGTTGTATTGGTGGCAGTGTTTCACACAGAGGCCTGGATTAGAGGGAGGATGTTCCCTGTATACTGGAAGGGGCTCCTTCTGGTAGAAAGCTGAGACTGGTCACCCCACTTGGATTCCACCTGCACATCCTTTTGCACTGTGGTGAATTGGAAATAGGGTTGAATTTTTAGAAATTAAATACTGCTTCCTGACATGGGAAGCAGTGATATTCTTTAAGTTTTCTTAGATTTATCTCAGAGGATTTCTCTTTCTGTTTAGTACATTTTAGTACTTGAAATAGCTGTTAACATCAAGGCATTAAGTAAATTACAAATAAGTAAAATGTTTGTTTTTAAAACCCTAATTGCCCCCAACTTCCTTATTGCACCTAGAACGCTAAGTTTTGGATGGAGTTTTCTTTCTACGGCAGGCATAGAGACATTTTATATCTCCTGTCTGCTCTCACTCCTTATAGTTCATTCTGTCTAGAGCAGCTGACTATTTAGTTTCCCACAAAACTCTTGAATTATTTATATAACATTGTTTTATGTTTCTAATATTTTATAATGTTAATCTTTGGGGTGTAATAGTAAACAGCTTAATAGTATAGGTGGTTCTAAGATTTGGTACATGGAGTGCTATTAAGTAGCACTTAAATATGACAAGACATGCTTTATTAGGTCATTAACATATACCTTGTGTGAATGTAGAATCATAATTTTACTTCCTAGGGCACACATTAATTAAAAAATAAAACATGCCCTGGAGTGTAGTCGTATGACTGCATACAGCTAGTGTATTGGCTAGTTTTTTATTTGGTTTCCTGCAGTGTGTTCTAAGCTTGGGGGACCACATGCTCAGACTGTAATGTAGTTTCACAGTGCTACAGAAGTTCATTATTCTTTTAATGCTTTTTGCAATAAACTTTGAAAGATTTGGTGTTCTCTTGCTTTATAGCAATGTTTCTTTTTATAAATCACTTGGATTTTAAAAAAGACTGTAATTTCTACTTGTTTTCCTTGCCCTTTAGTTAAATTTTATCTTACAGTTATATTCTTTGCTTTTCTGTTGAGTCACTGTAATAGTCGTCATTTATATCTACCTAAACAGCTCCCAAGGAACCAGATACGTTGCTTTGCACCTATTTCAAGCTTCAAGGGCTCTGCCGAAGGTAAAAATTGTACTCAGGTGCCTAGATGATGTCATTAAGCTCACAGCTGAAGCAGGCTAGTGTATAAAACTCCTTTTCTACATGCATTTGTAGTTTTAAAGCCTCAGAAGTTTTATCCTTACTGCAGTGTGTCATCGATTTCATCAAAACCTTGTGAACACTGGAGTCTTAGGACAGAGAGCTTACATGTTGTACAGCGCTTCTTAGCTGTGTTCATTAGCTTCTCTCCTAACTGACTTCTCCTTCCGTGCGCAGGATTGTGGATAACATGCCTGTTACATGGTGTTACGATGTCGAAGATGGTCAGAGGTTCTGTAATCCTGGATTTCCTATCGGCTGTTACATTACAGACCAAGGCCATGCAAAAGATGCCTGTGTTATTAGTGTAAGTCCATGGTGAACTTGGCGCTGCTCTTTAGGAGAATTTGGTCTTTGAACAGAGCTGTTACAAGCATAAAATGAATACAGATAGATGTTCTCAAGTACAGTCCTTAGATCTTAAACTTCAGGCAGATGAATATTGTGCAGATTTAACTCCAGAATTAAAATACAGATTCAGTCCAACACTTACAGTCTTTCTTGTGTTAAGGTCTGTGTTAAGGGCTAACTAAGCCTTTGTTCTGACTCACTTAAACTTTACACTCTGGGGCTGGGAGGATGTTCACTTCTTAAGAGCTTGTGGAGAAGACCTGAATTTGAGGGTTGGTGCCCATGTCAGTTGGTTCACAAAAGCCTGGCACTCCAGCTCCAGGTGACCTGGTGCCCTCTGCTGTCCTGCAGGGTAACTGGCACTCAAGACACACATATGCTTACAGTGCTAAAGTATATTTATTTTAAGGGTTGACGCCATGCATCAGAGGTTAGCAGCATGAACTGCTCTTGCAAGGAATTCAGCATGAACTGCTCTTGCAAGGAATTCAGCTTGAGTTCCCAGCTGGTTTACAACCCCTCAAGCTCAGGAGAACCCGTGCCTGTTTCCTGCACGAGCACCTGGACTTACAGGTGCATGTCCCATGCAGACAGCCACTGTGCAGATAATTAAAAAAAAAACAACAAAACAACATTAAGTTTTGGAGACAGAGTCTCAACCAGGTAGCTGCTAAGTTAGCAGATAATTAAAAAAAAAAAACAAAAAACAAAACACAAACATTAAGTTTTGGAGACAAGAGTCTGAACCAGGTAACCCTAGCTGTCCTGGAGCTTGCTACATAGACCAGAATGGTCTTGCTGTGTAGACCAGAATGGTCTCAGATCTGCTTGTCTCTGCTGCTGAGTGCTGGGATTAAAGGCATGTGCCACCGTGCCCACACTAAAAATAAATCTTTTATATATATATATATATATATATATATATATATATATATATATA
>REGO01000110.1:2674189-2710559 GCA_010120015.1 Rhombomys opimus
GAGCCCAGCCTGTTCTGCAGAGTGTCCAGGACAGCCAGGGCTACACAGAGAAACCCTGTCTCGGAAAACCAAATTAAAAAAGGGAAGAAAGAAACCTATCAGAAAGGCTTCTCTCTAAGTTCATGAATTTATATTGCAAAAGCTTGAGAATATGCTTTTTAAGGTTTGTTTGTCTTTTAAGCCCTGCTTTTATGATGAAAATGGAATACTTAGAGATACTAACATGGAATTGTTAAGATCAATACGTAATAATCTCTCATTCTGTATTATTTTGTTGTAGCCAGTATTGGGAGTATAAAGTTTCTGTATCCTTGGGCAACCTGATTTACTCTCTTCCTGGATATGAGCTGCTAAGTTAGCATAAGTCTCGTCATATTGATTAATCCGCTTGTGAAAGTTGAGCAGAGGCACCTGAGTAGTATAGAATATTGGATGTAAACCTAAACAGTTGTAAAAATTCTTAGAGAAGAGATATGCTTAACTGTGGACAATTTAGCATATTCATATTATAATTTAACATTTTAAGTAAAGCTAGAAAGTATTAGTCTCTGTAGGTATTTATTAGTTTTATGAAAAAATTATAACCTTAGCATCATTTACCTTCTCCAGTTATTTTTGGCTTATGAGGACTTCAAGCTTAAAACTTTAGCGTTGCAATGAGGAAGGATTAAAATCTGAATTTAAGTGTCTGTTACTGTAGCTGTTTGTGAAATGCTCTGCTTGTTTCTCCCATAGCTACGGTTTCTGTCTTTAACTTTAAGTTCTGTTTCACAGTCAGAATTTCATGAAAGAGACACTTTCTACATCTTCAATCATGTTGACATCAAAATACATTATCATGTTGTTGAAACTGGGTCCATGGGAGCACGATTAGTGGCCGCTAAACTTGAACCAAAGAGGTAAATATACAGTAGGTTTAAATATATACACACACACACAATACATACATACAGTAGGTTCAGAAACCTTCTGCAACCAGGGGTGATGGCTCACACTTTGGGAGCCTGAGGCAGAGGGTTGAGGTGAGTGCATGGCGAGTTCCAAGCTGGCCTGGCCTCGGGAGTGAGAGACTGTATCTCACAACTTCCAATAAACTTAGGTCCAAAGAAGAAGTATTTTGAGATCAAGTAGCTTATTCCTTGTTATTCTGATATTTGCAAATTAATGACAGGAAAAACTTCCTTCAGTGTGGTATTTCTGAGGGTTATTTTTTTTGTTTTGTTTTGTTTTGTTTTATATAGGCTGCTCAGAGAAGTAGTTGTTATTTCTTTGTAATGGAAATGGTCAGAATTAGATCTTTCCTGCATTTTGCTTTATTTTTCATTCAAGAATTTTCACAGCCTTTTGGTGTATTGTAGGTACTGAGGGTTGCCACAGTGTCATGGGAAGAACATCTCTTTGGTGACAGGTGGCTTTCCTGCTTAGAGGCCCATGAGGCTGTTGGCACCGCAGTTGGAAAGTCTCCATGCCAGCCTTTGCAAGGGAGTCTCTTGAGGTTGTGTAGGTGTTAGCTTAAAGGTACCTGTTCTGAGCCAGGCGTGGTGGCACATACCTTTCTCAGCACTCAGGAAGAAGAGGCAGGGAGATCTCTGAGTTCCAGGACAGCCTGGTCTACAGAGTGAGTTTCAGAAGAACCAGGGCTACACAGACAACCCTGTCTCCAAAAAGAAAGAAGGAACCTGTTTTATTAGATATGAATTGTATTTTCCATGACTTTTCTTGCTACTGAATTAGCCATGTTTATTGGTTGTGAAGAAAAACAGGACATACTAACCCAGCAGTTACTTCGCGCTCCCTCTGTGTGCTTTCTTTAGATTGACTTTTTGTGGTGGTGTGTGCCTGTAGTCTCAGCACGTGCTTGAAACAGAAGGGTCATTGAGTCCAGGCATCAAGGTCAACACACACAGCATGGCAAGACCCTATCTTAAAAGAGGAGCGGGGCTTTGCTGTTCTTTTAAATGCAGCATTCGGATTTCTTGTAACTAAGCGCATTATTTTTATGAAGTAAATATGTTATAAAATGTGACAAGATGGCTTGGTTGTAAATTTGTTTTCCAAGCAAACCTATTTACCTGTGTTCAAGCTTCTGATCCTACCAGTGGAAGGAGAAGACTGACTCCCCGAAAGTATCCTACAGTCTCCACACACAGAAATGCCATGGCTTACATGCTCTCACACATTATACACCACCACACACAGACTCACACTAAGAGTCATGTTGAGTCAAGTTTGTAATGTGATATGAATGATGTCATCTTTATAGTTAGCTGCGTTAGAGAAAATTTATGGCCTTTGTATTTTACCTCACTTCCTAAACTGAAGTCTATCATTATCTTGCCAAAATGTTTCTTCCCACAGCTTCAAGCATACCCATATAGATAAACCAGACTGCTCCGGACCCCCTATGGACATAAGTAACAAGGCTTCTGGAGAGATCAAAATCGCCTATACTTATTCTATTAGTTTTGAGGTGAGTGTGTTTAAATCTTTAGTATAATTCAGAGATTAACTTCAAGAATGTACCACTTAACCTAATTAAAAATACTAAGGCTGAAGGTCTGTCAAGTTGACAAGCTTTGAATGAGCTGCTTTTTAGAATAGCCTGTCAGTGCACCAAGCAACATAATCATTCCTAAAACTAAGTGTTAGTTTCAGTGAACAGATACAGGAAATTGGAGAATTGTGCTTATAAGAGATGCTTGTAAGACGAGCTGTAGGAAGTAGACATAGAAGGAGATAGGAAAATGTCAGACATCTCAGAAGCTTGTGGGAAACAATCAGAATGAGGGTAGGAATTTAAATGGAAAATGGAAAGCTTCATGTTGGGAGGTTTTCTTACAATACTGGAAAATGGTGGGGGGGTGGGGGTTGGTTTGTTTTTTTTTTTTGTTTTTTGTTTTGTTTGTTTGGTTTTTTTTAGTGGAAAAGGTCCTTAGGAAAGAAAAAATGATTGTCAAAAGTATAGGGCAGTGTTTTAAATTTAAACTGCTTTAAAATTTTTTTAAATGTCTAGCTAATATCGTTGTGATATTTAATGTCTGCGCAATAAACAGTATGTGTCTTTAAGTAAGACCCCAGTATGAGTGGCATTTACCATGTTTATTGTACCTAGATTATAACTATGGTCTTTTAGTCATCCCATAGGTGCAGTGTAAAGAACTCATTCTTCTTTATTTTCTCAAGGAATTAAATACAGCTCTAAAGTTTGACATTGAAAATTCATTTATACTAGTTGTAATTTAGAGCTGAACTTTTAAAAACACAAACGTAGGGATTTCTGGAACTCTTGCCAGGTCTCTTTTGGTTTTTTGTTTGTTTGTTTGTTTGTTTGTTTAATTTACTGCTTAGTTTCATTCTGATTTGCACTTGACATGAATATATCTGCACCTACCTCATTCTCACTAGTAATTCAGATACTGCTGTTAAAATTACAGGTGTTGACTGAGTAGGAGAGTGGGCTATTGACCAGAATGTTTAGATTCTTAATGTGCCTATCAGAGGATTTCAAGAGTTTCCTTCTTCCCTCCCCAGGAACAGAAAGACATCAGATGGGCGTCGAGATGGGACTATATTTTGGAGTCTATGCCTCATACCCACATTCAGTGGTTTAGGTAAGAGTGCATTTAGTCTGCCTGGCGGGCTGCTGCTCTTCCGTGTCTTCAGTAGAGCTCAGATCCTGACGGGAAGCCAGTGGCTCTAGGGAGCTAGGGCAATGTCCCCTTAATACAGCTCTTCGTGTTGTAAGGACGCCCACCACAAAATTGTTTTTGTTGCTATTTGTAAGGTGCTACTGTTAGAGATAACAGTTTGCAAAAGGAGTCCCGACCCACAGGAGGAGAACCGCTGCTTTAAGCCGTGGGGCATTTAGGCGGCCCATCTATTTCAAAGTTTGTCTCTTACTGTGGAAATACTTAGCTTTGGGAGTGGAATGATGAAAGGGTTAGAGATCACCGGGAGGAGCTTCTGAGGACATTGCTGGCTGGTGGGTCAGGGTTGAGGAAGTTGCTGTTGTTGAAGCTGTTGTTCTCTCCAAGGCATGACTCAGAACTTTTCCTTGGAGCTAGCTGACTGTGCCATCTCTCTCCTTTTCCTGCTTTGCTGGCTAATCTTTTGACATTCACTAATTTGCTCAGTAGGTTTGCCCATCAGTAAGTTTGTGAAAGGTCCAAGCTAGTCCTTTGCCTTGCTGTGTGTTGCATTGGAAACAGTAGTTGGCCTATAAAACTAGAGATGAGCCAGGTGTGGTGATGCACAGCTAGAGGCAGGGGCAGGCAGATCTCTGAGTTCACAGCCAGCCTGATCTACAAAGTTAGTTCCAGGACAGCCAGGGTTACACAGAGAAACCAAAGAAAACAACCTGTATGGACCGTGGATATGGAGTTTTGTGGGAAAGGGCTTGCTGGGATGGCCCTGGAATCAATCTGCAGTACTGCACATGCACCGGAATAAGAATAGTGAGTCCGAGCACAGTGACTCATGTTGATGAGGGCTCAAAGGTGTGGCACCTCTGCCTGGCCTTGACTGGAACTGTTCTGAAGTTCTGTAGTGAACAGTGTTTGGGGTGTTTGTCCAGCTGACTTGAGCTCCATCCTGGTGTGCTTCCTCCCACAGCATAATGAACTCCCTGGTCATTGTTCTCTTCCTGTCCGGCATGGTGGCTATGATTATGCTGCGCACGCTGCATAAAGACATTGCCAGATACAACCAGGTGGATTCGACGGTGAGTGGAAACTTTCTGTTTCGTCTTTCGATACCACAGAGATTTCACATGTGGAAACCTTTAGTTGCAGAATGTGAAATATATGGGGGAAAAAAGGAGCTAAAAGTTTTCTAATATAGAAAAACAGAAACCCCATAGATAAAATATTTCACAGACAAATATATAAATGAAGTTAGTACTTCTGTGACCTTAGGAACACTTTTGTCATGAACAAAAACACTTGACCACAAATAGATATACACTGAAACAACTTTTGTAGACTTGGCACACTGTGAGTAAATGGAGACCGTGAGAGAGAGATGGAGGAGTTGTCAAGGAGACCCTGTGTATAACTAGTCTATATTGGGGGCTTAAGGGTAGAGCATGGGGCCTAGAGAGATGGCTCGGTGGGCAAGAGCACTGGCTGCTCTTCCAGAGGACCAGGGTTCAATTCCCAGCACCCATGTGGCAGCTCACAACTGTCTGTTCCAGGTTATCTGACAACCTCACGACTATGCACATAAAATAAAATTAAATAAATTATTTTTAAAAGGATATGAATATGGACAAGAACATTATTTGGTGAAGAGTATTAGGATCAAATAGGTATTTATCAGGAAAGAAAAGAAGGAACTGGGCAAAGGACTCAAGAAAAAAATACAATCTGTAACAAAGAACAGGTGATGGGCTCATCTGGTAGAGCTCTTAGTGTGCCAGCGAGGTCAGTCTTCAGAGCCCACCATGCAAGCAGAGACCATTCCTGAAAGTTGTCCTCCAACCTCTACTCGGACACACACTGATAATAGAGTTAAAGCCCACGTGGTGATGTCATCACAAAGAGCAGAGTGCCTGTCACAGTGGTGTTGGTTCAGTTGGCTCTGCATATGTGGGCGATGAGAGAGCACGTACCAGTGAGAATGCAGAGTTTGTGCCCTCTGGAAGGCACTTGGGCAGTACCAGTCCTTTCAGGTTGTGAGGACCCGGACCTGGCGCTTCGTGTTTGGAATTAACCAGGGTACAATGGATTTTATTCTTAGTTTTGTTTTTAAACAGTAGGTATATTATACTTGCTTAGAAATTGTATAATTATAAGCGATAATAGGTGGCTATTTATAAATTATGAAAGATCTACACAGTAGAATACTACACATTTATTAACACCAGTGAGACAACTTTGTATATAAAGTGAAAAGACACTTCAAAATGGTACCAGAACAAAGAAGCAAAATTGAAAAGTGTGTACCTGTGGGGTTGTGTGTGTGTGTGTGTGTGTGTGTGTGTAAGAGAGAGAGAGAGAGATCCATTTTAATAGACTTTCTGCAGGGTAGTAACCTAAGTTTTATTTCATTTTATTTAATAAGCCACATAGGTTTTCCCCAGGTAAAAAGCTCTTCCTCTTTGGGCAAAATTTCTCTGCTCTTTGTTCTTGTTTTGAGGTTTTGTTTGTCTTTCACTGTTCCGTTTTTTTATTTTGAGGCAGGGTCTCATTATGTAGCCCAGGCTGGCCTTAAGTTTTGATCCCTGCAGTGCTGTGTTTTGGGGTCTGTGCCTCCACATAGGTGGTTTTTAAAGTCTTCTGTTCAGTAAGTAGGAGGTGATGTGAAGCAGTTCTCTGGCTAGCGCCAACTCAGCGAAAGAGAGCTAGCTGCATGTACTGCTCAGCCTCTATGGTTGAGACAGGCATTCCCAAAGCAAAGGACTCCGTAAACCCCTTCCCAGCAGCTGTCAGCTCCTGCTAGTCTGTAGATTCTAACGTCCCCCTCCCTACCCTGGGATTAAACCAGTCCCAGATAGAGTTTCATTTCATCTCTTATGAGGCTGTGAATGTTTAATAATGCTTCAGTTTTGTATTCCTTTTAATGGCTGGAAGTGTTAATACCAAAATGCATGGAAAGTGGTCTGTACAAAGAAGGACTTCAGTCATTACTGCTACGATGAGCTAGTGACGTGCCTGCATATGACTTCAAACCATTTTACATTTCAGTCGATTTATAGTTACTGTAAAAGAGAAATGGGATGTGCTAGCAGCAGCAGCATTGTTTACTGCCTAGAAGGATTAAGCAGTTTAAGTGTGAACTTGTGAGAGGAATTCAGATGGACCTGGAGGGACAGCAGAAATTGCCAGCAGTGGCAGATTCTAAAGAACCAGGAAGCTGGGAGCTGGGTATGTGTATCTAGGGAAGAAAGGTCTTTGAGAAACTAAAGAATTTGAAAACGACTTTGAAATGTTACGTGGAGGAGCAGGGAGAGGTTGGAGAGGCAGAGGCCAGTCCAGAGGGAGTTACAGATCTCTCCAAGATGGAAGTAGACAGATACAGCTGGGGGGGGGGGGGAATTAGCAAGTGGGTGGAGCTGACTGCCTAATTAGCTCCAGAATACAGAACCTGAGAGGACCAGTGAGTGACCCAGGTTTCTGGCCCAGCCGTCAGTTAAAAGGCTTTCCCTGGCTGCTGCATTGAGGGTCAGCTAAATGGGAACAAGGGATGAAGCAGGCCTGTTATTGTAACTGCACAAGGACCGAGTAAAGTGTTAGGACTTGAGCCAAGAGAAGGGAGGGAAATACAGCCTCTGTGGGCACATGGTGTCATGTGGAAGCAGCACAAAGGTTTGTAGGCTGAGTGCTTGGAAGGAGGAGTGTCATCTGCTGGGGGAGACGTGGAATGGAGACAGCTGTGTTTATTGTGTCAGAGCAGCCAGGTAGAGTTATTGACACGCTACATCCATGTGAGAACATCCATGTGAGACGGTGCCGTGGGGGCTTCAGGACAGACGTGTATAGCCGAGTGTCCTGCCACAGTTAGGTAGCAATCATTAGCATGTTTCCCCATCCTCTTCTCTTGGCAGTGCTGAGGCTCTTCCAGAGGGCTTTGTGTGGGGCAGTTTTCTGATGACTGTAGACGTCAGTGCAGAGCATTCCTTTGGAGACAATTCTAGAAGGCTGTTTAAGACTCCTTGTTCATGTTAACCTAAATTGGAAAAAATGTGTAGCAGCATATTGAGTGGTAAACAAACAAAAATGTTAGCACGCGACATGTTGAACTGAGTTTTTCTTTTTGTAGGAGGATGCCCAGGAAGAATTTGGCTGGAAACTAGTTCATGGGGATATATTCCGTCCTCCAAGAAAGGGGATGCTGCTGTCAGTCTTCCTAGGATCCGGGACACAGATTTTAATCATGACTTTTGTGACTCTGTGTAAGTTTTAAATGAAGATTAAGAGGAAAATACTGTTTCTGAGTAATACTTGGAAATGAGTTTCCTGTGCTGAGTAGCTGTGCTAAGAGCCCTTTTGCTGCTCAGATTCTTTGTGCTTTGGCTGTGAAAGCACAAATTAGATACACCCACAGGCTCACAGGGCATCCCTCTCTCGGCAGCAGCCAAGAGAGCAGCCTTTGCCTTGGTGAGCGGGGCTGCAGGTGTGCAGGTCCTTAGAGAGCCGGCTGCAGCCAGGGCCATTCAGGTTATCGGATTGAGCTGCAGAGGAAGCTCAGAGCCCATGTTACCTGTAGCATCCACTAGAGAAGACAAGGACCTGAAGGTGAGGCCGGAAGCTTTCCAGCGCTTTCTCATGTGCAAGATTTAGGGAGGAAGAACTCTCTCAAGCAGTGTTCCAGAATTACAGGGTCTCCATGAGCCACCTGGGCATCTTGAGGAATTTACTGTAGAAAGTTTTATCAGTGAAACAGACCCCCTTTAGAGGACTGGGCAGATACATCCTGGCCCCTAGACTCCTCCCTGGGGCTGCATTAAGTCCCTGTTCTCTTTAGAGAACCTGCCTGTGAATAGACTTTTCTGTACTTTTTTTTTGTTTTGTTTTGTTTTTTTCTGAGACAGGGTTTCTCTGTGTAGTCTTGGCTGACCTGGACTTTGTAGACCAGACTGGCCTCAAACTCACAGAGATCCACCTGCCTCTGCCAGGATTGCAGCTTCATGTATCTATTTTTAAACCATGATTTTCATTGTTGGGTCCCTCTGCTGGTGAAAAGTAACAACTGTCTGAAAGAATTACCGAAAGAATCCACAGATACCTTTTAAAGTTTTTCCATGGAACATACGATCTTTTTTGGTTCTAATATGTAACAGTGGATGTAGTCTTTTGTTCAGTGGGAACACTTTATACCCTGAGCTGCCCTGAAATCTCAGGCTGTAGACCAGACTGGCTTTACACTCGTAGTAGGTCCCCTGCTCCTGCTGCTAGTGCTGGGTACAGTGTGAGGCAGCATGGACAGTCGTTCTCTGTTAGATTATTGTGTATTTGTATGATGCAAATAACTCATTTCTAAATGAGAGCCACAATTCAGACCTTTAGGCAGTACACTCAGATTGCTAGCCTTGTTTTGAAGACCAAGTAGCACTTGCTGTTTTTTGCTTTTTATTTTTGGTTTGTTTGTTTGTTTTGAGTCAGTGTTTCTTGGTGTAGCCTTGGCTAACTCTGTAGACCAGGCTGGCCTTGGACTTCTAGAGATATGCCTGCCTCTGCCTTTAAATTACTGGGATTACAGGCTGGCGCCATTACTGCCCAGCTCGCTGTTGATATTTTAATGTTAGCAAGATAGTGGTGTTGATAGATAGGGCTAGGGTTTATAAGAATGTTAAGACTAAAGCAGGAAGGTAGGCCTGGAGAAGTGATCTCAAAAAATCTGAATCAGCCAGAGTCTTGGGATGATGCCACCAGAGAGCCAATAGACTGAGCCCAGAATTAGCACTTGAAGATAGAGTTCTGCTTTAGCATTTTATCAGGAACTACCTAGATAGACTCCCCAGTAGAGTTTACTCTGTGTGGAGTCCTGTTCAGGCAGTGTTAGCCGTCACTAAGGTTTGGCATAGCGGCATTGGACTGTGTGTCGTCTTCATGAGTTTGTATTTGTTTTCTTGTATAAAAACAACAGTATTGTGCCATTTCACTACAGAGGAAGCAGAGGAATAACATTTAAACTTTGGTTGCTTACTTATTAGTTTTCGCTTGTCTGGGATTCTTGTCCCCTGCCAATCGAGGTGCCCTGATGACATGTGCTGTGGTCCTGTGGGTGCTACTGGGCACACCTGCTGGCTATGTTGCTGCCAGATTCTACAAGTGTAAGTAAAAGCCATAGTGACTGGAACTAAGTCTGCCGCCCTTGCGGTTCTGAACCTGGGTAGGGGTGGGTCAGGTATCCCAGGCTGCTAGGCATGAGCCTGCATAGTGGGGTCTTGGTTACATGGTGACTGTCGCATATTTACCTGGGAGTGGTTTACAGCGCGTAGGCTGCTGGGATGCTGCTTGTCTGCTGTCCTCACTCCCCTTTTTTTTTTTTTTTTTTTTTTTTTAAGCTTTAGCTTTTTGAGTTCAACTAAACTACATGCCAACCTAACATTCATAAAGGAAACAAAGATGTCACTGTTCGGGGAGCCCTGAAGGAAGGAACATTTGGTGTGTCATTAGTTGCTGTCCCTTTTATTCTTACTTCTCAGAAGTAAATTAAAGTTTGAGAACAGAGGTTAGAGCCAGAGGTGTGGTCGGTGGTTTAGGACGTAGGGTGACAAGGCGGTTGGGCTGCGTAGGAATGCTGAAGCCTTGTCTTCAGTGCCCTGCGGTCTGCTGGTAGGAGCAGTGTTTGAAGGGAGACCCCGCACACTGGCTCCGCTGGCCTTAAGGTGGGGCTCTGGAGACCTCAGGCTGAAGTAGAACGGGCTAGACTTGATTCCGTGTGGGCCTGCTTATGTGTGTGGGTAGGGGTGTGTGAGTCAGGGTGCCTTCCAGAGTTCTTCGTACTCTTCTGCTGTCAGAGGGCCATGTGTTAGCACACGTGAGCTGCAGTCAGACCCTGCCTGTCTTGTTCTCAGCCACACAGGCTTTTGTTCACATCCGTAGCCAGACTCTGCTCATGCTCTCTCCAGCCACATACTTCACGAGACCATCTGCTAATATCTCTCCTCCCCCACAGCTCCCTAGATGGGTCAGTGATTAAGAGCATTTGTTGCTCTTCTAGAGGACCTGAGTTCAGTTCCCAGCACCCACATGGTGGCTCGCAAACATCTCTAACTCCGCTCCAGGGGATCCGTATCTTATGGTACCAGGCACGAACACAGTGTACATACATGCGTGGAAGCAAGACCCTCACATACATAAAATAAATTTTAAAACCATGCTTAGAAGTTTTGAGTTGTGTTTATTATTAAACTCAGCAGTAAATTCACAGTCTACAGTAACTGAATGTTTGTCAAATGTTAATAACTTGATTCACATTCATTTAATTTAAACAGGGACCAGAGAAGAAATGTTACTTTTTAGTCTGCACAGCTCATGATTTGGTATTTTTAAGTAGAAGAAAAAAATTAGGAGCAAAGGAAAGTAAAAATTACATAAGCAAATTTGTTCTGTCAAAAGGCTGTAGCCCTTTTCCTCCTTATTTCCTGATGTCACACACTCATCTCTCCATCCCAACTAGAAACCACAGGATTGGAGAGCTTGGAGATTCACACACACTGTGGGGATTTCAGTATGTTGTCAGGCTTGAGGGTTGGTTAACAGGTTCTGAGAGTGTCCACATGATGACCAAGCCTTCTCTGTGCCTTCTGGACCCAGACACATTCACTGATGGAGCAAAGGGTTTAGGGGGGTTGTTTTGTTTTGAGGTGTCAGTACATGGGTGACTTAGCCTGTAATACTGGACAGGCCAAGCACCATGGGCCATTTAATAACAGGCCCCAGAGGGTATGTGACGGTCACTTCCTGGTGAGCCACTTATGCTGCCTGACAAACATTCAGGTTGTGAATGCATGGTTTGCTTTAAAGAAAAATCTGTGCTTACATTTTTGTTTTTCCTTAGCCTTTGGGGGCGAGAAGTGGAAAACAAATGTTTTATTGACATCATTTCTTTGTCCTGGGTAAGTGAGTTTTCAGTAATTCTTAATGATCATCTTATTCCCCAGCCGTTTCAATCCCTTAACATCTCTTAAGTCAGGAACCTAAGAAGGCATTTCACTTTTGAAAAGTGAATATTTAGTAAACTTGTGCTAAATGACACCATGTACCTTATATGGGAAATTACCTTAAGATGCTAGAAGCATTTGCTGTCATATAAGTTTTTGTAGTGTGTGTGGGTGAAAAGGCTAGCTAGCACCTCCGTTGACAAAAAGTCTTTTCTGTCTGTTAGTGTACAGCAATTGTTCTGACATGTTGCCATATCAGGTTGGGTTAAAGCTTTTGACCTGATCATAAGGAGGTTCCTTCCTGAAAGATGCCCAGGCAGGCCAGTATGGGTTTTCATCAGATGTATTGCCAATATTTTGGTGTATTTCTTTATGTAGGATGACATAACTGAACAAACAGCACAAGTCAGAACAACCTTGGCTTTCTTGAAGTGCTTCTGAGCTCATCTAGAGTCCTCCACGACTGTCAGAGTTCTGGTGGGCAGGAATGGCCACTGTCCAGGCAGCAGCAGTGAGGAGTACACATGGTGGGGGTCTGGCAGGCTGGGAACAGCCGTGTGGTGAGAGCCAGCATCTTGATAGACTTGCAGCAGAAGCAAACACTTCCTTTGGAACTGAGCTCCAGTGGAGACCTACATGCGTCTCAGCCACTGGTGTTCGGCTGCAACGCGTGGGCTTTTCTCAGGCCACGTTCTTGTCATGGTCACTCTTCTTATTACCGTAAGAAGTGGCCTGCTTCCCAGGACTGCCCTGCAGCCTCCTTCAGAATCCTGCCTTTCAGTCCTCACCCGAGTCCTGTATCTCCTGTTGTTCCCTTTTATATGTTCTGTGTTTTGACTCTCATTCCTTGAAATGTGCTTAGCTCTCCTAGCTCCTAAAAAGAGCCTTCCAATACTTCTTTTCCATCGCCAGCAAAAGTGCCTTGAGAAAATAGCCTACATTCCTATTCTCACTTGCTCTGCACACATTTGCAGAAGCAACTCATGTCATAGGTACTTTCCCATTGCCTCACTGAAATTTACAGAGACGGTCCCATTTTCAAATCTGGAAGCCATTGTCAGGGCTGTTAGTGTCTTCCTTCTGGTCACTGTACTGCATCCTGCGTGCATTCTACTCTAGCCATCTCTCTCAGAGAGATGACTGCTCAGAGCTTTTTGTCTGTGCTGGGGATTAAACCTACATCTTTATATATGCTAAGTATTGCATGTGAGGATGTGGGTTCAATCCCCAGCACAGACAAACAGTGTAAGGTATGTATTTTTTATGATTAGCATCCTTTTCTAAAACAATATATCTGGAAGCTTGAGCAGTGGCTGTGTTATCTTAGGCGCGATTATTGCTAATTGATAACTGTACCCAGAAAGCCCTGGCAGAAGTGTAACTGCACACATTTAGATGCTTAACTTCAGTGAAAGCACAAGGGGAAGCATGGTGTTTGCAGGAATTAGTGACAGGAGTATGGAAATTATGCACAACTGCTTTGCAGGAAGCATGCAAAATGAAAAGCGAGCAGGGGGCCTAGCCAGCCAGTGCAGAAGTGACGCCACAGCCAGCAAGCGCCAGATGCTCGCTGCAGTTGTCCACAGAAATGCAAGTTACAGCAGTTCTAGCTGTGATGAAAATATGTGGAAAGGCAGCTTCATCAGCTGCTAGTTGGAGTTTAAATTGGACAAAGCAGCCAGAAAAGCAATTTTGCAGTTTGTAGTAAAGTTTTAAATTCTGTGTACCCTGTGACTTTGAAATTATGCCTCCTTTTTTATTCTTTATCCTGAGTCACTGATGTAACATGAACCACAGGGTACTGTCCCTTCTTCACGTGGTTTCTGATTCCGTTTGTCTTTCAGGATTGTGTTTGCCGATTTCTTCATAATGAATCTGATCCTCTGGGGAGAAGGCTCTTCAGCAGCCATTCCTTTTGGTACCCTGGTTGCCATCTTGGCCCTTTGGTTCTGCATATCTGTGCCTTTGACGTTTATTGGTGCATACTTTGGCTTTAAGAAGAATGTGAGTTCATAGGAGCTAACTTATTTCAGTGGTCTCTGCTGAGGAAGTTAGTACATTCTGCTTTAAGAGATGTTATAAAAAGGTAGTAATGTACAAACAACAAGCTCAAGAAATAACAGTGTTAGGAATGTTGGAGCTTTTGTTTGTTTTTTTGGGGAGTCGGGTGGGGCAAGATTTCTTTGTGTAATAGCCCTGACTGTGCTGGAACTGGGTTGTAGACCAGGCTGGCCTCTAACTCACAGAGATTTACTTGCCTCTGCTCCTGAGTGCTAGGATTAAAGGCCTGCGCCACCACCACCTGGCCTAGAATGTTGGGTTTGTTTGTTTGTTTGTGTTTTTGTTTTTTAAGATTTTATTTATTTTGAATGTTCTATTCTGTATGTACACCTGCAGTAGACAGCAGTAGAAGGTATAGATGGTTGTAAGCCACCACGTGGGTGCTGGGAATTGAACTCAGGATTTCTGGAAGAGCAGTCAGAGCTCTTAACCACTGAGCCATCTCTCCAGCCCCGAATGTTGGGTTTTTTAAGATAGGGTCTCTGTAGCGAGCCTGATCTTCCCACTTCTACCTCCTGAATGCTTGGAATGCAGGCCTCCAGCACCACCTCCCTTGCCATAAGGTTTCTTTGGTTTTGTTTTTGTTTCCAATATTTCCTCCTTTTGTTCTTAAACCAGTGAGTTGGGGGAAGGAAGGGTAAAGGTATTCTTGCCCACTTCCCAAGTATAAAAACAATAGGTGAAATTTCAAGCCAACTAATTTTATCAGTAAGTATATAATTCAAATGAAAATCTAGAGTTGCCCTATTATTGCCATACTATGTTGTCTGTTTCTTGCTTTGTATAAAGTAACTGGTCAGTTGATGACTTGCGGAAAAAGCTTCGGCATGTGCTGAAGGCCGACCAAGTGCTGTGCCTGGCAGTGTCTCAGTCATTGCTTCTGGTTATATATTCCATGTTGATGACTTAAATAGACCTCCAGTGTCCAGGTCACCAGTATAAATGCAGAAACTGAGGGGGAAATTGAGCAGAGTGTTTTAATAGTTACTGATTTATAAATCCTTTTTCTCTCTCTCTCTCTCTCTCTCTTCCTCTTGATGGAAGGCCATTGAACACCCAGTTCGAACCAACCAGATTCCTCGTCAGATCCCTGAGCAGTCATTCTACACGAAGCCCTTGCCTGGCATCGTCATGGGGGGCATCTTGCCTTTCGGCTGCATCTTTATACAGCTCTTCTTCATTCTCAATAGCATCTGGTGAGCTATGGACAGGCCTCCCCTCCTCACCATCCCTGTTGTAAGGGACTGGCTGTGGGCTACAGATGTAAACAGTTCTGAGAACAGAACAAAAGGCTCTCTCTGTGGGGAGAGCTGGGTAATGAGAACAGCTAGCAGTCATGGAAGGCTTGTATTTCTTCTCTTGTTAGTTCTTAGGTAAGTGTCAGGGTTCTCCTCCTTTTCCAGAGAAGAAAATGAGCTTTTAGAGGTGGAGTGATTATATCCGCTGCTGTGTGACAGAGGAGCCCATCTCTGCTAACCATGCTCTTAAGTAATATTGCTGCAGAGGAGCAGCTGGGAGCACATGGGAGGTGGGAAAGAGCCCTGATGCCATGCCAGGTTCTAGACAGTCACCCAGAGCCTGCACTCACTGTTGTTCCTGGGGGAAAGCCTGTTTTGAAGTTGTGTTTCTCTGTGTGGCCCTGCCTAGCTGAGAACTTGCTATATAAACCAAGCTGGCCTTGAGCTTACAGAGACCTTCTCCCTCCAGCTCCTGAGTGCTGAGATTAAGTATGTGCTACCATACCACGGTAAACTATTGCAGTTTGAGCCTCTCCATTGTCGGGGCTGGGAGGGCAGCTAGTGTATAGTGATCACCTTTAGTTGTGAGGTAGCATGAAATTGGAATAAATCTGAGCTTTGTAAATGGTTAGAATACCTTTCCTTCCCAGCTATTACAGTAGGTCTCCAGGTTTTAAAGCCTTATGTGCTCATGTGTTTTGTTTTTTTTTTTTCCTAGTTTGACTTTTTATTGTGTTTTTATCAAACAGTCCTGACTCCCTAGTAGATAAGCAAGCTTGCCACATTTTCCTGAATAGTGGTTTCAGAGTTGCCGGAACAGGAGGCTAAAATTCACTGGCATTGCCACCATAGCCTTCCTGTCTCAGCCCTCTCCATCACAAAATCATCTTGTTTGATCTATTGAGAGAAAAGAACTTCCTAGTTGAAAGCAGAATGAACAGCATGCCATTTGCCGTTTGGAGATGCTAACCCTGGCGTGTCCTGCCGTGTCTGCCGCAGGTCCCACCAGATGTACTACATGTTCGGCTTCCTGTTCCTGGTGTTTATTATTTTGGTCATCACGTGTTCAGAAGCGACCATACTTCTTTGCTATTTCCACCTATGTGCAGAGGTACGTGCTAGCAGTGCTCACTGTTAATTCACAGGTACTAGTATAACTTTGGCATATTTCAGCTTGAGTATCATTCAGATAATTTTCTACATACACGTATTGTCAAAGAAACTGACCTCTGTTCACAGATCAAAAGAAGGCATCTTTAGGATTGAGTCAAGATCCTAGTTTTCTTTGTTGTGTTTATTTAAAGATGATCACTAGAGATTTAGAATGTTAATTTCTCAAGACTATTTTATTGTTCTGAAATTTCACTGTTGACTTTTATGACTATGTGCCTTAAAAGTTAATATTCTTATAGATGTTTCTAGGTTCTAAGAAATTGGTTTAAAAAAAAATGTAGTTGGGGACTGGAGAGATGGCTCAGCGGAGCACGCGCTTGCTCTTGCAGAGAACCTGGTTTGGTTCTCAGCACCACATCATGGGGCTCACACCCACCCCCCTGTCACTGCAGCTCCAAGGGATGCCATGCCTTCCTCTAGCCCCCTCAGGCACCTGCACACAGGTGATGCACAATCAGACAGGGAGGCCCACGCGAGCGCACTGTAAAAGATAAGTAGCTAGAGTGCCAGAGTTCACTGAGAAGTTTCAGTGATTGCATTGTCATGAGTTGTAATTCGTGGAAACACCTCGGTGATAGCACCACTGGATCAGAAGTTGAATGATTGGGAAGGTTCTAGAATGTCCAGCCTAAGTCTGTTAGACTCAGTTTGGTTTTCTTTCTTTTTTGGCTTTCCTTTATTTTTTCATTTAAGTTAAATTTACATTTTTAAAATTAAAAAAAAAAACCAAATGACTGGCACTTACCATGGTCTGTGCAGCTCTCTTCTCTTGTCCGATTCTAAAATGTTTTCACTCTACACATAGAAACCACATAAGCAGTTTCTGTCGGGGTCCATTTTCCTCTGACCCTGACCTTGACAACCACTAGTCCACTTTCTATCTCTAAAACAGAGCGTGGTAGCACACGTCTGTAGTCCTAGAACTCAGGTTGACACAGGAGGGGTCAAGAGTTGAAAGCCAGCCTGAGCCACGTAGTGAAAGCTCTTTTTTACAAAAACAAAAACAAAAACAAAAAAAAAAAACAACGCAGAAAAGATTGTGGAGCTGCAGAGAAGGCTCAGGCAGAGAGCGTGCCTGGCGACCTGAGTTCAGTCCCTGAAACCCAGGAAGAGAACCCACCCCACACAGGGTCCTGAGCTCTACCGTGTGCCTACCCAGGCCCCCCACACCACACATCCACAGTAAAGGAAACTCAGAGAGCGTTAACAGCATAGGAGGTGCTCCTGAAGAGTTCTGCTCTGCAGTAGTTTAGTGCTTTTGTGGTTGAGTAATATTCTGTTGTGTGTGTAACGTCTCTGTACACATCCACTGACAGGCATGTGAGTCTTTTCCACCTTTGGCTCTTGTAAATGCTGCTGCTGTGAGCACCCAGTCTCTCCATGTGTTTTAGCCCTTTGGGTTGCGTTGCCGTGTGACGTTCTGAAGGCTGTATTTTGTGTTTCCACGGCAGCATATAGTTCCCAGCTCTCGGTGTTCATCAGCTCTTACTTTGTGTGTCTCCGTGCCTTCCTGTAGTTGTGCAGTGGGTGTGCTGTGCTGCCACACCTTGTGTGTTCAGGGACTGTGGTGGTGAGCGTCTCCTCCTGGGTAGGGAGCACTTTGTCTCTGGCCAGTGTCTGTTCATCCCTGCCCATCTTTAAACGGGGCTGGTTGTCATTCATATGTTCTGGATACTAAGCTCTCCTTAGAGAATTTCTTCCATCCTGTGACTTTGCTGATGTCCTTCCTAGAGAGGCTTTCCGTTTTTCCAGGTCAGCTTGCCTGATGCTTTGCAGGTGCATATCATCTTCCTCTGTCAGTCCCCAGCCCAACGCTTTGGCAGGACTGGCTGTGAGCCCTGAGGGTAGAGCTGTGGTCCCCGTGTGTGCAGCCCTCACTCTGCCAGCTGAGCCCCTGAATCTTCAAGTTGTTGGTAGGGTTTGCACTGGTCCAAGTTCTTGTGGAGAATACTAGCATTTTAGTTGTTGTTTCGGGGATTACAGACACAAGTCTGCATATTCCGTTTACTTAGGTTTCTGTCATTTGTGATGATGTTGATAATTTTTTACATGTAAATGTTTCAGATCCTTGGTAGAAAGTGCTTTTGTGTCCTTTTGAGTTGGTCCATTGTTGGTGTATAGGCACACCTGGGCTGGAGTGTAGCTTAGTGACACAGTGCCGCCCCGGTGTGTGCCAGGCCCTGGATTCAGTTGTCAGAGCACACCCTTGTGTTCATCCATGCCCTGCTGGGTTCTGTGTGCCGGTGCTCCGAAACATTGATGACTCATCATACAGCTATGGCAGGGTTTTGCTGCTTATGATTGTGCTTTTTGCTTTTTGCCATTGTCTCACTAACCCAGGCCGCCTAGATGTGCGTGTGTGAGGCCAGTCTCTGCCTCCTGAGTGCTGGGAGTAAAGGTGTACTCAGCTCTTAGTGTCCCTTTTAAAATGCAGCACTTTCTGCCCATTCCCAAGTTGTAGCAGAGATTGAAGTTTGTTTTTTTAAGATGCTCTGCTTTGCTCTAAACCACTTTTATGTTAATTGGAAGTAAATCTCAACCAGACCGTGATAGAAAATGGCTCTCATATAGAGTTGAGTGAACTTTAATAAAGTGACTATTAATTTTGAACCATCAAAGGGTTTTGTGCATTTCCTCAGAATCAAACTTTCAAATATAGTCTGATCCTCTATTGCTCATAAGCTGTTGAGTAATTTCTCACACATTTTTAGTCAGTTTTTAAGTAGCTGTACAACAAGTAAGAGTGTACCTCTTAGCGCCGCTCCGGAGGTAGGAAGTACAGATGTTGTGACCGGAGCTGCAGCAGAGGTCGCTGGGCTGCCAGTGAGTGCCGCTGTCTGTGGCTTTATCCAGGTCCGAGTTGTCTTACTCTGCCTCCTTCCCACCTAGGATTACCACTGGCAGTGGCGTTCCTTCCTCACCAGCGGCTTCACTGCGGTGTATTTCCTGATATACGCCGTACACTACTTCTTCTCAAAGCTGCAGATCACGGGGACGGCGAGTACAATTCTGTACTTTGGCTACACGATGATAATGGTTTTGATCTTCTTTCTTTTTACAGGTAAGACAAATGATTTTAATAAGGTTTTAGGCAGCTTGATTCTCCTTCATGAACGTTTCTGCCACCTCCTGCCCTTATTGAATCCCCAGCCCAGCTCAGCACCCTTGGCCTGTCCACTTAGAGCTGCAGCTCAGGAGAGTGAAAATGCAAAAGTGGAAGCAAGCTCACACATCCCACGGGGTGGGCTAATGTGTCCAGTCTGTGTGGTGGGTTAGATCCCAGGTCTGAGCCCACTGCCTGACCTGTAGAATATCAGTTTGTGGACCCTGCTCTGCTTCTTAGGAAGTGGCTCTGTTTAAGGCATGGTTAGCACCACAGAAGCTTCTGAGCCAAACCGAACCTGTTTTCTTTAAAGTGGAAATGACTGCCCTGTGATCTAAGGAAAGGTGTCCTTTTCAGAATGTACGTTGTGCCGGTAGGCCTGCCAGGGTGGTGGTGATGGGGTGTTTGTGTTTCACCGTTAGGTCTGTGAAACTGAGCCTGACCTTTTGATGATCCAAAAGGTGGTCTTGAGTCTTCCCCAGCAACACACCCTTCGCCTGACTTGTCCTCAACACACGTCCAGTGTAAGGTGCACACAGTAACATGCATAACCTCCCAAGGTGTCCATACACTGTGTGTAGCTTTAGGAAGGCTTGAGCACTCTATCTGTGTGCCACATTCAGAATAATGGTGAAAAGCAGATGGGACATTAAACAGAAGCCCCTCCCAGGGGCCCTGTGGGGCCCCTGGCTGGCTGGCTCTGTACCCTACCTGTTGGGCATTCCCAGAGTTGTTCCTAAGGAAAACAGTATGCTGAGCTCACGTGTTAAAGGGTTTCACAGTGTCCGCTGTGTTACGGGAGGTCTAGCCAGCTCTGCTCCTGTAGAGCAGTTGGGTTCGTGCGCACTAAGTGCAGCTGGGGGTTAAACAGGGTCTTGTTCACGGGAGACCATTTCCGTGACCCCCGGTTTACAGCTTTAAAACAGGTATTCAGGTTACACAATCACTGGTTCATTGTAAAGAACATTTATTCTTCTAAAAGAATTCTTGTGTGTGTGATTTAACCACTTAGTAAAGCTTAAACAGCTTGGCAGGGACTAGAGAGATCGCTGGTGAAAAGCATGCGCTGCTTTCAGAAGACCTGATTGGCTCCTAGAGCCCTCAGGAGGTGGCTCACAGCACCTGCAGTTGTAGCTCTGACTTCCTCTGTGTCCTGGGGACCTGTACATGTCCGTACACAAACGCGTGACTTAAAAATAATTAAAAATTAATAGATGTAGTTATTTGTCTAACATGCTGTGATTGTAAGATATATTCGTATGATAGGTGATAAGTGATGACTAGAAAATGGGAAAGGTCTTTGTTTCCCACAGTGAAATAATCGAGTTTCTGTAAGAACAGACACCTGTTACGTACGTTAGAGACGAAGTTCATGTCTGTGCTGCAGTCTGGGATGTGAACTGGGGGTTTCAGGCATGTTCACTGGTGCTGTGTGCCATGATGGTGCTGTGTGGTACTGTGAGTGTGCTCTCTCCAGGGCTGTGGTAGCGTGTGGCACAGCACAGGCGAGCACTGCTGGAACAGCTCAGAGTCTTACGAGGTTGATCGTGAATTAATTTCTGCTCACTACACACTTGGAAACCTCTTACTGTTTCCTATCCCGGCTCAGCATGATTCTAGAGCAGCGGCTCTGAGCCTTCCTCACGCTGTGACCCCTTAGTACAGTTGTTGTGCTGTGGCCCCAGCTATGACATTATGTCATAACTACTTCCTAACTATTTTTGCTACTGTTACGAATCATAATGTAAATGTCTGAGGTAGAGGATATCTGCTGTCTGGCCCCGACAGGGCTCACAGTTTACAGGTTTAGAACTGCTGCCGTACAGAATCACAGCTGGTGAGATGCCTCGGGTAGAAGCCCTTGGCACTCCAGCCTGCCAGCTTGTACTTGATCCTCAGTGGTGGAAGGAAAGGACTCGTTCTGATCTCACACTAACCCCACATACAGTCACACTAAAAGAAACTTAAGAAAAAACAAATTTGGATTTAAAATAATACCATGTGTCATAGCACCGGTAATAGATTTGATTTTGGCCATACTTTCAGCAAGGCTCCTTTGAGCTTTGTTTTTGTCACGCTGAAAGAATGTCCCCGTGTAGCTGAGATTCTTTGGATTCTAGGCTGAAGGTGGTGGCTGGAAACAAAGGTGCGTGTTTTTATATGTGACAGTCTATGCAGACATCTCTTTACTGTGCTCAGGAAGTGGGTTTGGAGTGCAGCAGTGATAGAGGCCACAATCCTATCTCCCCGAGAGTCGAAGACCCATCTGGGAGGAGGTGGAGGAGGGGGAGAGGCGGTGCTGAAGCCGCTGTCTGCAGCAACAGAGCCGGGGGCTCAGCACAGAGCACAGTGCGGCGAGTGCGGGCTGTTTGCCAGCACACTGCTGCTTTCCGCACCTCTGCTCTTCCCCAGCTTCATCGCTTGCAGACACTGCAGCAACCATGGGCTCTCACCACAGCCCAGCGAGCCCTGTTAACTCCTAGCAACTACTTTGAAACACGCCATCTGACCACCCTGTGGCTAAAACGGTCACTGCTCCGGTTTGTAATGAAACACACTCTCACAGGGGAATCACGGTGTGGCACACTTTTCATTTCTTAATTCAGTGATGTGTAGGGAAAAAGGAAAATAGGCACTGGTGGTACACGCCCTTAATTCCAGCACTTGGGAGGCAGAAGCTGGTGGATCTTTTGAGTTTGAGGCCAGCCTGGTCTACAAAGTGAGTTCCAAGACAGCCAGAGCTACACAGAGTATCCCCGACCCAAGAAGGAAAATAATGTGCGTTAAAGAAGTTGTAAATGTTTTTGTAAGGAATTTTCAAGTGGTTTTATATTCTTCATGGAACTGCGTTATGTTCCTGGCCCACGAGGGTTTGAAAGTTTAAAGAAACCAGTCATTTCACATCTGTTTTCTGGTGTGAACTAATGAGCTTCTTTTAAAATGGATTTATTTTGTTTTGTTTTGTTTCTAGGAACAATTGGCTTCTTTGCATGCTTTTGGTTTGTCACCAAAATATACAGCGTGGTGAAAGTTGACTGAAGAAGCCCAGTGTGTCCAGTTAAAACAGAATAAAGTAAATCTTCATCAACAAAGACCTGTTTGTGACTACCTTGAGTTCTCTGAGACTTACTGGCCTAGTACTCCCTGAGCAACAGCGCCCTTCTGAGTACACCTCTTCCCACGCACCCTGCCCACAGGCGCGTTCCAACACTAAAGCGTTCGTATTGTGATTCGATTAAGTACACACTCGGTTGTTGTCATTGAAGAGCGAATTTAAATATTATGTGCATTTGTAAATACGATAGCTATAAACTTTTCAATACTTCTAATGGCAGATTAGAGGAGGCCGTAATACTGATGAAAGACTGGACAGTTGATTGTAAATAGGATTTTCTAGGCTCGGTAGGTGGAAAGAATTATTTTTCTTTGAAGGAAATAACTTTTTATCATGGTAATTTTGAAGGATGATTCCTATGACATGTTCATTGGGGGGAATGTGGCTTTTAAAAATCTTGTATTGGTTGTAATTGTTCATATCTTCTTTTCTGTGTTGACTTCATTATTCCCATGGTATTGGCCTTTTAAACTATGTGCCTCTGAGTCTTTGAATTTATAAATTTGTTATCTTAATAAATATTGTAAAAATGTCTTCATTGCATCATTCCCTGCATATTCAAGATTCGATGACTACAAATCTGTTGACCACAGAGGCTTGAAGATGATTTACATATCCTAATTTATCAGGTGATATTACTGTTGAATCAGCCCTTTCTCAGTTTCCACCCAAGCTAAATGTTAGTCTTTTGGGCCTTGTCAAATCTGAATTTCTCTCTGAAAGCATGATAGGAATTGTCATCACACCTGCCCGGTCAGGTACAGGGGCACATTTAGAACTTAAATGCGGGCCTTATGTTGTTACTGTTAAGAATTTATGTTCTCGGCTTATTTTCCAAAGTGTAGTGATTTTTTTTTTAAGTTGGCATGATATAGGAGGCACACCTGCAGTTTGGAGATGGGGGTGTGAGGACGATGTTGGCCTGTCTCGGCTGCATCGTGAGCTGGAGGCCAGCCTGGGTTACACGCCTGACCCTGCCCTTGCACACGGTTTGGGCTAGGCTCTGTGCTCCGCATGTTAGCAGTAGTTGGTGGCCTTCACCCTTGGGACTGCAGTGGGTTAGTTTGACTTCACAGATCATTCTTGGCCTCGATCAGGAGGTCTCTGATAACTTTCTTACATACAGCTGGCAGGTTTGAATCTGTTGACAGGGAAGGCTGAGGTGGTTTCAGCTCCGGGTCTGTGTCTGAACGCCTTCAGTAGTGAGGCATCACTGCTGTCTGCTTAGGAGACCAGCTCAGACACCTGCTTTTAAACTTAACCAAGCTCACTAGCTATCACGTCGCCAGGCCTCACTGAAGAGATTTTACACAACAGTTGGTCCAGGTGCACACTGGAGTCCCAGCCTGGGAACGTGAGGTAGCAGAGCACTGGAGACTGAGAGCCTGGGTTTACGTGTTGAGATATGTCTCCGAACCAGGCAGCCTGGCTGGCTGTGTGCTATAGCAGTGAAGCCATAGTTCACAGTGCCGGCAACACTCGCTCCCCTGTGCCGGAACTGCTACTTGTGAACTAGTCTGGTTGACCAGGCAGGAAGGGTCAGTCTTGATCAGCAAGCTCCCACTTGACTCCAGGCTGATCTTAATGGCGCCGTGAACAGTCAGGATTCCACACATACCGAAGCGGAGAAGTGAGAGGCAGGCCTCGTGTCCCGGTGTAAAGGGCTTGGGACCAGGGGGTTTTAGATAAAAGAGCGACTGTAGCACCAGTATCCAGCTGAGACTCCTGAGTCTCACGGTCTGAAATTCAAAGCTGTATCAGTGTTGTAAAAGACAAACTTTGAGCTGGGGCTGGGGGCTCAGTGGTCAGTGCCTGTTTGACACACTGAGCCCAAGTACAGGTTCCCAGCACCACACACACACAGATTAGGATTGGGGGTTTCAGATTAGCGGTGTTTAACCGGTAAAAGTATTGGGGGGAACTAGAAGATGAGTCAGCGTTGAAAGCACATGCTGCTGTAGTGCCCAGCACCCGTGTCAGGAGGTCCACAGCCTTGTGACTGCAGTCCAGCAGACCCAGCCCAATCCCGAGACAGGACTGCCGTGTTCAAGGCCAGGCAGGGAGAGAGTGAGGCGGTATTGCTACCTCTGCCCTCAAAAAAAAAAAAAAAAAAAAAGGCGGCATGGAGGGATTACTGTGAAGGGAGGATCGCAAGGAAAAGCCAGGAAGGACAGTGGGGAAGCCCAGAGCCTTGTCAGGGCTGCGGGGTGAGCTGCCGTGGGTCGTAGGTAACCCATGGTACCTGTAACCCTTCCTGAGTGATGGGGCCCTGAGAATGTGGGGTGAGGAAGTCCTCCGTGAACCGTCCTGACGCGTGGCTTCTGTGAAGGGACCAGACTGAAGACCTGGGCACAGCTCCAGGAGCTGCGGTCCTGCTGGTGGCCAAGCGCTGCACGCGCTCCTTGTTTCTGCCTGGTCCTCTCACGTGGCCAGCCATTCTGCTGAGCACTGTTCAAGTGAGTCTTTGCAGTTCTGTCTTCTTGTCCAACACTTCCTGAAAGTTGTCAGGCTGTCACTATGAGACTGCCTCATCCTTCACCGTTCGTCTCTTGTGTTCAGTGTTTTTCCTTGCTGCTTTAAAATATGCCTGATTGTCTACTTAGTTTGAGAACAATATAAAAACACTCTTACTTACTCACTCTTCCTCCTTCCCTCTGTCATCTCATCTTGGTGCATCCTTAGCATTCTGCTGGAGGTGCTGCCAAGGCCTCCAGCGCCCCTGGACCCCAACAGTAGGTACAGGTTTTGTTAGACGTGACAGTCCCAAGAGTGATAGCCCTCAAGGGACACTGCATAGAAACCCCAAGAAATCTGCAGACATGGCCCAGCCCTGCTCATGGCCTGACGGCATGTGCAGTGTGTGGGGACCGTTTGCCCAGTGAGTGTTGATGTGTCTGTCTGCTTTTCACCAGTGCGCTTCATCCAGTTTTCACTATAACCATTTCATCCATCTCCAGCTGCAGCCTCCAGCTGGCTTCATCCATCTCCAGCTGCAGCCACCAGCTGGCTTCATCCAGCCCCAGCTGCAGCCACCAGCTGGCTTCATCCAGCCCCAGCTGCAGCCTCCAACTGGCTGGACAACCTGACTGGTCCTCACAGGCCTCAAGCTCAGTTTGCACTCAAGTGGACTTCATCCCCCAGACCTGCTTCCTCCCAGCCTCTCCATTGGCAGAGGGATCCCCGCAGCCACTTCCGAGCCGGGAGTTAGGGCACCGGGGCCTCCCCAGTTAGTGAGCACGGTCTCCGTCTCACCTCCTCCTTGAGGCTGTTCTCACCTGCTCCACCTGCAGTGGCACCTCCTAGGACATGTGCAGCCAGCTGTGTTCCTCTCACGACACCTGCCACAGAATGGGCCTACGACTCAGAAATAGTTACGGTCTGAGACCACCTTTCACCTTCAGTTGCCCTCACTGTACAGTTTCTCTGCTGTGCACTTTACTAGAGCGCATTAGTATTTGTGGCCAGAAAGAACCTAAAAGCACCTCACGAGCACCTGTGCCATGAAAAAGCACACACTGCTGAAGGCCTGATCCCAGCCACTCAGGAGACTGAGGTGGGGGTGGAAAACCTTCCTGGGCTTCCAAAGTTCAAGGCAACAACTTAGGGAGTTCCTCAACATTAAAGGTAAGAAGCCTCAAGGGCAGAGCGTGGCAGAGAGCTCTGTGTGTGACACACTAGGCTTAATTTCTGATGCCTCTCTCTCTCCAAAAGCCTGTTCTTGGATCTGAAAGCAAACTGCAACAGATTAAATACTGGCCTGTCTTGTTCGAATGTGCTGCTGGACAGGAATGCCGCCGTGGACTGTCCTGCACAGGGTTTTAGGTGCTGTTCGAGAGTAGCCTCGAACAGTAGAGCTTTCTTTCTCAGAGCCGGGAGCTAACAGTCCACGATCAAGGTGTAGTAGGCTGAGTTCTCTCAAGATCAGGTACCTTCAAGGTGGTATGTCTACAGACGGCTTGGCTCTCTCGGGCCCCCGTGGTGGGGGTCACCATTGCCGTGTATTCCCACCACCGAGGAGCCAAACCAGGGCCTCCAGCCCTGAGGGCATGCCAGCCCTGGTGACTGAACAGCCCTGCTGCCTGTTCCCTTAGGGTGCACCCTGATCATGCCTGTCCAAATGCCCTCTTCGACTCCATCCCGACCAGGTTAGGACCCGTGTGAAGTGATTTAGACTTAATCATCTCCTTATAAGCCCTGTCTCAGAATATGCCCAGGGCTGGGTGTGCTGGAGTCTAAAGCTGCACTACAGACATTTAGGAGGGCCTGTCTATTCTGTCCATCACAGTATACTTCCTTTTTATAATGCTACGTCAGAGGGACTGTGTCACTTCTGCTTTCTTACGTGCCTTTACTAGGTGGATGTCTGTGTGTGCTGTCCCACAGCACTAGTGAGAAGGGCAGAGCACAGCCTCTGGGTTTTCCCCATCATGAGCTGGGGGTTGAAGGGGTTGGGAGCAGTTGTGGGCACCAGATCATGCCATCACCAGACTCGGCAACAAGCATCTTTACCTGCTGTGCCGTGCCACGCGTGCTCTCTGTGGTTCTTTGCCAGCATCCTTTCAGCATTGAAGTTGCCACTTCACTGAGCCAGGCGCCACAGCGTACTCCCCCGATTACGCTGCAGCAACGCTACTGACCACTGCCTGAGGACACTGAGGCTTGGATGGAAGCTGGGGCCTCCCCTGGCCAGGCTCTCACACCTGAAAAAAGCAGCCTGGGAGCCAGGAGGCAGCAGGGCAGCTCTGACACGCCGGCTGGGCCTCTGGACAATCGGCCAAGGGCTTTGGGCTGTATTTGATTCCTCAGCTGGAGGCTTGTTTGCTGTTGTTTTGTTTGTTGTGGGACTGGGGGAGCCTGTCAGTAATGTTCTTCTGTTGTTGCTCTGATTCTGACATAACCAAAACTGAGGAGGAAGAAAACAAAACCAACAACAGCCTGTGGGCCTGGGGAGACAGATAGCGCAGTGGTAAAGCGCTTTACCATGAGGACCTGGGTTTGGATCCCCAGCGCACGTGAGCTGGCTGGCCCTGCCGGCCTGTCACCCTGATGCTGGGAGAACAGAGTAGGCCCAAGAGAATCCCAGGGAGCTTGTTGCCACCAGACTCACCGCTTGGTGAGCTCGGGGTTCAGGAGCTCAAAAAGTAAAGGACAGGTGCTAGAAAGATGGCTCCGAGGTTAGCGCCGAGGTTAGCGCCGAGGTTAGCGCCGAGGCTGCAGAGGCCCCGGGTTCAGCTCCCAGTGTCCTCGTGGTGGCTGGCTCTAGTCCCGGGAGTCTAATGCCCTCTTCTGAACTCTGCGAGTACACATACATGCTGGCAAAACGCCATACAAGGTGGAGAGCAACAGACGACTGGGGGTCTGGCCTCTGGCACACACAGGCGTGCTACCCACAGACACACACCACACAAAAAAGAACTCAGTCTTCCGTGTCTGTTAAAGGTCAGAGGACAATCTGTCCCGAGGATTGAACTCAGGAAGTCAGGCTTGGTGAAGGCTCCCTTACCCTGCGGTGTCGATCGATGGACGGCCTTCTTCTTTCATTTTGCTGTTCGCTTCTTAGATTTTTAAACCAGTCTCCATGCAGCCCGGCTGTGCTTGGACTCACCTCAGACTCACAGAGAGCTGCCTGCCCCGGCTTCCTGAGTGCTGGGACTAAAGACGTGCCAACACGTCCATCTACGTCTAATAGTGGACCTTGGCTATCGGTTTGGAAATGTTCTTATAAGCCCTCATTGTAAGGATCTTCTCCAGTGAAAGTGTGTGTTAATGTCCCTAACGCCACCAGCACCAGTTACGAGGAAGCTCTTTGGGAACAGGGTTCTCTGATTTGCACCTGTCAGTTGCCAGGGGACCAGGCAAATGTGTGCGTTCTGAATTGAAAAACAAATGCCTCCAAATCTTTTCCTGTCACTTCAGCGTGTTCCTGGCCGTGCTCTCTTTAAGCTCTAGCTCTAGGCTAACGATTTGTAGAGCAGTGGGCAGACGGACTCAACACTGTTGGGCAGCTCTTTCGTCAGGTCTTAGGTACCTAAAGGCGCTGTTGAAGCCAGGACCACGGACTGCGCATGGGCCGAGTTCCAGGAGGGCGGGCACAGATGCACACACCTGGACCGGCAGTGTGTGACTTGAGGCTTACCTCCTGGTGGTTTGCTGCCAGTGTCTCCAGGGTCCAGACTCTTAGAGACAGTGTCTGAAGTGACCAGGCCAGTGACGACAACACCACCGAGCATTGCAGATCCTAAGGGGTTCTCTTTGTAGAGGTCAGCTTCACAGGGCCTCGCAAAGACCAGCTCTGTGATCACCACCATTTGTAACTCGCACCCCAGGGCTCCAGGGCCCCTGGCTTCTGAGGACACCAGGCATGCACACACGTACTCACAGGCAAAACTCTAAGACACATAAAAGAAAAAGAAATATATTTTTAAGGCAAAACACTTTTTCCTCATATCGTTGATCTTATTGTAGGCTCAGATTTTGCTCACCATCCGTTTGGATTAGAGGAGAAAAAGTATACATTTGAAAAACATTTTTTTTTCTTTTAAGATTTATTTATTTATTATTTATAGTGTTCTGTCTGCATGTATGCCTCTGTACACCAGAAGAGGGCACCAGATCTCACTATAGATGGCTGTGAGCCACCATATGGTTGCTGGAAATTGAACTCAGGACCTTTGGAAGAGCAGCCAGTGCTCTTAACCTCCGAGCCATGTCTCCAGCCCAAAAAACATTTCCTTAATGTAAAGTTACCTGTTAATTAAATACAGACTGTCCTACCATCTACAGGCGCCAAGCAAAGAATTCATTGTGTCAGCAGCTCATTTTTCCTGCTCACCGCAAACCAAGGGCTTTTGCTGCAGGGATGCGGGTTGAGGTCTGCCTGGCACGGCTAGGCTCTGGGTTTGACCTTCAGCACCACAGTGAAGAGAAAAAAGCAGGTCTCCTTTTACTAAAAAGTTTTAAATTATGGGAGCTCAAGAGATAGCTCAGCAGTTAAGAGCACTGGTTACTCTTCTAAAGATCCTGAGTTCAATTCCCAGCCACCACAAGGTGGCCCACATCGTCTATAAGTGGTCCAGTGGGGTCTGATGCCCTCTTCTGGTGCGCCAGTGTACGTGCAGACAAAGCGTCCGTACACACGCAGTCCATAAAGAAACCCTTTAGGCTAGTCATCACTTACCTCACTGTGCGTGGATGTGCTGGCATGTGCACGCTGCTGGAGGTTGGGAGGCTCTCAGGACGGGGTTCCCGGAGCCAACTCAGGCTGCCAGGCTTGCGGCAAACGCTTTCCTCCGCTGCAAGGCAGGTCTTAGGTGTTTCACCCCACCTGCATGTGTATGGGTGTGCCTGGTGCTCACGGCGGGCACAGGAGCCGTAGGACCCCCTGGGCTGAGGTCACACATGGCGATGAGTTGCCTCTGGTTGCCAGGAACCAGAACTGAATCTTCTCTAGTCCTTTTTTTCTATTTTTACTTTGATAGAATCTTTTGTTTGCAACCTTAATTGTGTATTTTTAACGTCTAAACACACACACACACACACACACACACACAATCATTGTTTCGTTAGCTCAGGGGAGCCTGTTGGTGTCCTCCAGTCTGCTCACTTGAGCTCTGTATTCACAGCCTCAAATCTGACCATTTCTTCTTTTTGTTCTTGGAGTTGGTGATTATTGATTTTCTCAATAATGAATTACTTTATAAAGAGAAAAGTATGACTAAAAAAACACTCTTAGTGTTTCCTCTGGCTGCTGTAGCAGAGCCTAGTGCTGGCTGTAAGAACGGTCGTGATGAGAGCCTGGGGACTTCCAGATGCCGGGTCAGCAAGGCCAGTGGCCCCGGACGTGGGTCAGGGAGGGTGAGGGACAGAGGAGGCACGGGCGGCGGGATGTGCCTGGCGAGGCTGGCACTCAGGTGAGCACAGCCTGGCCCTGGGCTCCAGATCCTGCCGTGCGGGCTGTGTGTGCCTCCTCAGGCCCTCACGGCCTCGTGACTCACGCGGCCCCCAGAGCCCGTCAGCGCGGAGCTCTCCCGCGCACTGTGCACAGCTTCCTTACGAGGCACTGCTGGCGGGAATTAGGCTTTAAACGGTAAGTATATCGATCTTAAATCGCTCGGCACCCGGGAGGAGCCTTATCACGACTGTTTTCCATGCCCAGACTCCAGGACACGCCGTTTTGATTCCGGGAAGTCTTCCTGCGCGTCCGGCAACACCGCCTTGTATGCTCTGCGTTCCCTGACAGTTGTCGGAAACGTGTCAGCGGTGGTGGAACATGGCCTGCTCCTCGCTACACTTACTTTGACCTGTTAGCCGGGAGCCAGCCTGCACAGAAAGCTGCGAGAGGCTAACTGAGGTCAGAATGCTGGGCTCCTCCCTCAGCAGCACATGGCCTCGTCTGTCAGCATGTGGGGAGGGGCGCGTGGGAAGCGTTTTCTAACCCCACACATGCTTGCTGTGAAGGGATTGTCCATCATTCCTGGAAGGCTGGGGCGGGGGAGGGAGCCTCTTCATTTTCCTCATGGCAAAGAGAAAGCATTGGATTCAGCTTGGATTCTGAATATTTCATTTCCGTGTATCTAAATCCCTTTTCCCCTTTGAGGGGATAGCTGCCGCACAGGACACACAATTCAGATCGTGCGATAGGATACAAAGTAGACTCTGGGATCTCCTGGGACACTGCTCTTACCACCCCTCTGGTGTTGTCCAGACCTTGAGGCTCCTTCTTTTAGCCAAGGTTCTTGACACCTCTTATTTGGATACTTTTTAAACTGACCATAGTAATAATATTTACAAACTCAGTGTACATGTTTTTTAAAGGAGGGAAAATATTTCATTATTTTTATTTTGGGTGTACTGGTGTTTTGCTGGTATGTATGCCCGTGTGAGGGTGTCGGATCCCCTGGAACTGGAGTTACAGACGGTTGTGAGCTGCAGTGCCGGTGCTGCGAATTGAACCCAGGTCCTCTGGAAGAGCAGCCAACGCTCCTAACTACTGAGCCGTCTCCAGCCCCTGGTTGGCTTGCTTTAGAAGCAACTGAGGAAATGAAGTTTTATTGTGCAGACACATTACTGTCATGAAATGACCCTTCTAGGTCATGGAAAGTGACAGAGGCCGCCTATGGGACCTGTTGGGAGAGAGAAATGAGCATGTTCGGAAGTCTGACTAGGAAGTGGTCGCTCCGTCCTCACCTCCCCAGGGTTGAGTCGGATGTCAAAGGCCCACCAAAGCGTTGCTGGAGCCCGGCTAATGGACCGGTCATCCCTTCCCCCCATGTGTCCCTCGCTAAAAAGCCCCGAGCAGCCATGTAGGCCCAGCCTGCTGCCCAGCCGTCACGTGCCTGGCAGGGCCTGGCTGCTGGATGTGCAGGCTGGCTTCCCGCTTCTTTCAGCGCCCCCGGCAGGGAGCGAGCCCTGGCTGGCTCATTCCTATCGAGGCTGAGAACCTCGCCCACCCAGCCGGTGGGTGGCTACAGACGGGGCAGTCCCCCCCCACACACATACCCGGGTGCAGAGCACTTGCCTGGCTGAGAGCCACCTTCTTCCTTCAGCAGGACTCAGGGGTGTGGCTGATTTGATGCTTTTGGAGTGATTTGCCCTGGGCTGGCTGGCAGCGATTGCTTCTTTATAAGACTCAGGCACAGGTGCCTCCAGGTACCCCTGCAGGCTCCAAGCTCCAGCACCCCCAGGACCTCCTCCATGCCCCCCCCCGGCAGGTCCCGGGAGGCTGAGCACCTCCCAGCACCTGACTCAAAGCTGGCAGTGGGCAAAGACTCTCACACTGCCCAACAATGCCCCTTACCCTGCAAGATGCAGCCTATTTGCAGAGCCCAAGGGACAGGCCTCCTTTTCGTCCTTTCTGCCTGGCCTTGACATTCAAATAGTCAGCCTGCAAATAGACAACCTGTAGTTATCTGTGGATGTGAAGTGTGTTAGCAAATGGCAAAAGGCACTATCGGGAGGCCAGGGATGTTCTGTAACCGCCATGGGCGGCCCAGTTTCCCAGAATTCTGGGGCTGGGTTTTTTAGACATTATAAAGAGTATGTCACTGGGTTTTCTTTCTTCCTCAGAACCGTAAAGTGGCCGCTGTGGGAGAGGGATGTGCCAATGCGGTGTCGTGTACACTTCCCCTTTCTCCCAGCATCCCAGAGGAACTGAAGCTCTGTTTGACACGCTGACTGAGGGAGGGAAAAGTCAGAGAAGGAGGCCATGATGGTGACCACCTGGCACCTCCAGCCACGTGGAGAAGGCGTCTCGGAAGGCAGGGCCTGTGGAGGTCAAGGGCTGTCCAGGTCAAGCGTGTGTGGAGGTCAAGGGCCGCTGTGAACCCTCTCTACCAGGCTAGTTTTCTAGACGTTACAGAGAGTGACTTTACTGGGGCTTCGGAGCAGCCGGCTGCTCTGGGCTGCGCTCACACCCATGTCCTGTGTGCACACCGGGCAGACTGGAGGGCACATGGCCGATCTTCACACCTGGAGTGGTGAGGAGGTGTAAGCTGGGATGTCCCAGGCCAGCCAGCTGTGGCATCCTTGGGGAGACCCGTGCTCCCCAAACCTGTGTCACCACCGAGTGTGTGCAGCGTCTCAGGCAGAGGCAGGTGCTGCTGTTCAGTTGGGGGCGAGCCCGGGAAGGGATCCCTGTGGTTAACCTGGTGTCTGCTTGTGACGCGCTTGCCGTCCTGAGGGCGCTGCACACCCCTCAGGGGAGGAGCAGAGACCCGGAACCAGCTTCTGTCAGGAAAATAATGGTTCAAGTCACCCTTTTCCCGCCGCTGTAGACAGGGAGTTGGTGAGAGCAACTTAAGGGGTGTGATGTGCCTCACGGTTCCCTGGTGTAGTCTTCTCCCTGGGGAGAAGCCGTGTGACAGGGCACAGTGGCTGTGGGCGGCACATCAGGCAGCCCGCAGAGGCGCCGCTGCTCGGCTGGCATCTCCTCTCCCTCCAAGTCCGCCATCTCTGCTTTCTCCTGTGATGACTTTCTTCCTGGACAGACTTCTCCCCAGAGCAGCCGGATGGGAGAACTGTCAGAAGTGGGCTTAGCGGTGTCTGAGGCTCCCAGGATGGGGAAGAGACCCACGCTCACCCCGATGTGACTGCTCATGGTTGGGTCACTTGAACTCGCCTGGGTCGTGGCAGCGGGGCAGGCGGTGGTGGGCAAGCCGCCGAGCCTGAGGCCACCCTCCCCGGGGGACATGCAGAGCCACGAGCCCTGTCCGGATAGCTCTGCAGTCCCTGCTGCCTGCCCTGTGCCGCTGTGACCCGGCCTGGCCTGGGCTCCGGGCAGGTCTGTGCCACCGCACATGCGCGTGCAGCTCTTCTCCAAGGCCTCTCTCCCCTGGACGCAGTGGGTGTGCCGAGACACGCTTTCCTTGCTGAAGTGACAGCAGGATGAACCAAAGTGTGCAAGGCTCCTCACTCTGCAGTTGGAAACTGTGGACACAATCATCCTCGCTCTACCCCGAGGCTCCATCTCTGCACCTGGATGGCTTCCACGAGCCATCACCCCCACCCAGGCTCAGACAGCTCTGGAGGGACACACCTCCAGGCCCTTGGGAACCTCACAGAGGTTGGGCAAGCTCAGACAGTCCAGACCGGACACTGTGCCAGCCATGAGCGAGGCCCCTTCCCCACAACCCTGAAGGCAGGGATGGCTGGGTCCACTTGTTGGTGGGTGGTGTGCATTTCTCTTCTAGCAAGTAAACTGAGGAAATGACTCCCCACCCCTGGGGAAAAAGAGAGCTTAAGGAATTGTTTTCTAAGTAAACACTGGCAAGTTTATTTTTGTTGGCTCTGCTTGCCTGCTCCCCACCTCTTTTCTTTTCTTTTCTTTTTGGATTGAGACATCGGCTGTGGAATTTAGAAATGATGCTGCTTCTTTCTTTCTTGCACTTGGTGTCTCTGGCTGGAACATAAAACTGAGCCTTCCTTCTGCAGCCAGTGCACTTCAAAGGTGTAAAAATTTGGATAAAGTACATCAGGGTTATGGCTGTTCTAGATTTTAGTCTTTTTATAACTTCCTCAAATTTCACATTGGTTTTGACCTCAGGTTAAAGGAATGCTTTTGAAAAATATAAGGATTTGATCCAGCAATGGATATAGCAAAAATACTGAGGTCAATAAGTTAAAAGCTTTTTAAAAACCAAGATGAAGAAGAGAAAGAAGCAGAAACTAGATTTTGCAAAGTTGAAGCCAAGGACTGCATGAAATAGGCGAGCTTCCTGGCTGTACACTTATTTTTAAAAAGATATGATGTGAAAATATTTTTCCAAGTTTACCACTGCATAAAAGTTCGAATTAGAGCCAGGTATGCTGGTGCACACCTTTGATCCCCGAACTCAGGAGGCAGAGGCAGGTCAATCCCTGTGAGTTCGAGGCCAGCCTGGTCTGCATAGTGAGTTCCAGGCCAGACAGGACCGTATAATAAGACCTGGCCTCAGAGGGGGGTGGGATGGGAATCTGATAGGGAAGCCAGCTTCTCTGAAGCCGGAAGCACTTTCTCGGTTCCCACAGGCACTTCCTCTGGATTGGCCTTTAGTATTTTTGTGTGCATGTTTTCTTTCTTCTCTTTTGCACAAAAATCCGAATATCCCATGTGTGCTAGGGTTTTGCCAAAGTGCCCAAGACTCATGCCTGTTGGTGGTGGTCTTTATTTTTTAGGAAGGATATAATTTACGCATTTGTGCAAATGTGTGCCACACGTGTGTGCGTGCCCCGGCATACAGGAGACAGAGCTGGGGCTGGAGCTGCAGGCGCTGGGCGCTGGCTGCCGGACCGGGGTCTCTGAAGGACACGTGTGGTCCTAACTGCCGAGTCCTGAGGTGGTTTGTCCAGTCACAGTATAGCCTGGGAAGAGTCTCAGCGAGGGCTGTCCGGATCAGCGTGGCCTGAGCTCACGTCTGTGAGGGACACGTGGAAGCCATGTGGTCACGTCTTGATCATGCTGTCTGGTGTGAAAAGGCCGCCACGCTGGCACCACTGCCTGTCTTGGGTCCCTGATTGCACTCGTAGAGAAAACAAGCTGAGCAGGAAGCGAGTGCTTTTCCCTGCTCTTCATGGGTGGCTGGCTGCTTCCGACTTCCAGCTGGACGTCCTGAAATGATGGGCTGCAACTGTGAATTAAAACGAACCATTTCTCTCTAGGTTACTCTTTGTTAAGATGTCTTTGTTTTGTTTGTAAAAGGCTCTCCGACATTGTGGCTGTCATTGTGTCTTTATATCATTAAATCATTTTACTCCATCATCTTTTTTTTTTTTTTTTTTTTTTTTTTTGAGGCAGCGTTTCTCTGTGTAGAATGGCTGGCCTTGAACCCAGAGATCTGCCTGCCTCTGTCTCCCACGCACTGGGGCTGAAGGTGGGTGCTGGCATACCCAGAGTTACAGTTCATCGTTCATGCTGATTCAGGTGGCCGCTTCTGGGACATGTGTGTGGGCTGGCTTAGGGCTCAGCAGGGGATGGCTGCTTCAGTGGGCACAAAACTCTGGGTTTCACCCCAACTCACACACACACACACACACACACACACACGGCTAACAGACACACATGCACACACACACAGGCAGACAGATATGCACACACAGACTGACAGATGGACCCAGACAGACTGGTGCACACACACACACACACACACACACACACACACACACACACAGTACATTCACATTGCTGGGCAATTGTCAACATCTGCCTGTAGGACTGTTCCATGTTCCCAGGCTTAAAGTGTTTTCCATGAGCCATGGCCTTCCTACCCTCCCCATGCCCCGCTGTGACAAACACACCATGCTGTGTGTCATTAGAAGGAGGTGCACACTGAGCTCATAGTGAGCCACAGAGAAGCAGCAGGCCTTCGGCCCTGTCTCCCCCAGCTCACTGCTGGTGCCTGCTGGTGCCTGCTGGTGCCTGCTGGTGCCTGCTGGTGCCTGCTGGGCTGGGGCTGGCCACCTCTCAGTTTATTTAGCGTGTTGACCAAGTCCACTTGCTAGCACAGGGTAGCCTCAGCCCTGGAAATGGGCATCCGAGTGTGTACCATGTCAGCTAACAGGAAAGAGTGTCCCTCCCTGAGGAATGCAATGAGGCCTTC
>REGO01000110.1:2717207-2727978 GCA_010120015.1 Rhombomys opimus
CACCCCAGGTCTGTGAGATCGGTTAGAGCGTGAGCACCCCAGGTCTGTGAGATCGGTTAGAGCGTGAGCACCCCAGGTCTGTGAGATCGGTTAGAACGTGAGCACCCCAGGTCTGTGAGATTGGTTAGAGCGTGAGCACCCCAGGTCTGTGAGATCGGTTAGAGCGTGAGCACCCCACATCTGTCAGAGTGGCTACAGTGTGAACACTCCAGGTCTGTGAGATCGGTTAGAGCATGAGCACCGCAGGTCTGTCAGAGCCGTTATAGAGCCATCTGGAGCTGTTTATCAAGCGACCCACGAGTTCTTCCGATGTCGCCCGCTCTCGTCCGTTACTGCAGGGACGTGCTAGCCCTTTCCCAGGCTTGCCTGTGGGTCACACTCCAGCAGGAAGGAGCCTGCTCCCGCTGTCCCAGCTCGCGCACGCGGCAGCGGCAGGCTCAGCTCAGCCTGTTGGGGAGGGGCCATCCCACGCATGTTCCCTGCACCCTCGTTCCTAGAATGGCTCCGGTCAGCGCCCTTTTCTCCCCTCCGAGCCCTTCTGTGCGTTTGTGGCAGCTGCCCTCTGCCTGCCAGGCGATTTGGCTTTTGCGTTTACTTCATTCACTGTGTGTGCATGAATGAGTGTGGGCGTGCACGCTCAGCGAGTGTGAGGGGGCCCTCGGACGGCTTCTGGGGGTTGATTCTCTTCCTCCAGCATGGACTCCAGCGCTGAAAGCCAGGTAGGTTGGCAGGCCCGTGTAAATGTACTTTTCTTCTGATCCATCTCATTCAGAATGTCCTAGAATTTGAACTGTACTGTGTGTAGTCTTTTTAGAGTGTTCTTTTTAATTTAAAAAAAGCATATGAAATTCGTTCGTGTCTCGTGACTTAATAACTCAAGTAATATTCCGCCCCATCGCTATACCACAGGTGGTTCAGACAGTGTGCCCCGGAAGGACTTCCGTAGCTTCCAGGTTTATGATTGCGCGTGTGCGTGTGTGTATTCGTGTGCAGGTTTGTGTACAGACATAATCTCCTAGGAGTGTGCCTGTTTATGGTGTGAGAGGATTGTGTTTGGCTTTATAAGAAACTGCCGTAGCCAATGCACCGCTTTATCAGTCACTGAGAGTCCTGGCGCTTCGCCAGCTCCTCCATGGCGGAGAAGTCACCTCTTCTGACAGATGGATAACGCCCACCAGAGAAACTTGGTTCAGTTTGCTCGAGGCGGTGGCGTTTGGGTGAGACCGACCCCTTAGCTCTGTACTTGATGCTGGGTCCCGGGGGACGGAAGTGTTTGGGAAGATTGGGAGGTGTGGCCTTCTCGAGGCCTGTGTCGCCGGCCAGGCTTTTGTGAAACCTCCTGAATGCTGCTTTGCCATCTGTGTGTGTTCTTTGTAAATTTGTTCTAACTACTTTGCCAACTTCTGAGCTGGATTGTGTGTGACACTGTGAGGGAGTAAGAAATATGTTTGGTTTCTGTCCCTGTTTCCTGAACAGAGCCCTAACGCCCTCACTGGACTCTCTTGGGTGACTTGAGTGTCTGCGGCTCCTGGGCTTCGGGATTTGGCCCTTCCCAGAAAGCCCATGCTTTAAAGTGTGTCTGTCCTGTCCTGGTGAGTGTTTCTCCGCTTGACACAAGATGGGGTTTTCTGAGGGAGCCACAATGAGGAAATGTGTCCCTGAGCCTGGCCTGAGGGCAAGCCTGTGGGGCATTTTCTTCCCTAACGATGGGTGTGGCGCCCTGTGCATCCTTCCCTCCCGCTGGCTGCTCCCCGGTATCTTTAGAACGGCAGATGATCTGTTTCCCTGGGGCCTGTGAGCGGCCCTAGCAGTGTTGTTTTCGGCTGAAGGGGGGCAGCCATGAGGGGCTGAGCCGTCCGTGTGTGTGTGTGTGTGTGTGTGTGTGTGTGTGTGTGTGTGTGAGATCTGGAGCCTTCTAGCTCCAGCTGGAAAAGGTCAGGGTTGAGTTGACAGACTCCTGGGTGTGTCTGCAGGAGGATGAGCTTCCTGGGTGCGTGGGAGCCCCCTCCCCACAGAAAGTCGAGTCCAGGGAGGATGTTGGTGTATGGCAACAACAGTCAGTCGTTAGGCGTGTATCTTAGAAATATTTTCATGCAGTCTGTACTCTTCTTAGCATTCTCCTTAGAGTGTATCAGGGAGAACATTGTTCTGGTTTTAGTGACGCCCACGTGTCGTCTGTGATCTTGCGGGCTCCCGTTCCCTGTCCTTTCTCTCGCTAGGTGGACAGTGCTGGTGTTAAGCTCAGGTCTGTGACGGCCTCAGTTGCTGAGAACTTTGTTGAGGAAGCCAGCCTTGCTCTCCAGCCAGCATTGCTGGTAGCAGCTGCAGGTCTTTCTGGGCCCTCTCCCCCAGTTCACTGCTGTTGCCTTGCGGACACTGTGCGCTCTACGACCTCCTGTCTGCTGTGCTGTGCTGGCCCTTCTGGGCCTTTCGCTTTTCAACACAAACTACAGTTATGTGTTAATGCCACAGATGAACCTGCTGGGGTCTCATCAGTATGGCATTGGGGCCATCCAATAAGTGGGAGGAATTAACCTCTTAAGAGTCTTAAGTCTTGCTACTGGAGAGACAGCTCAGCAGTTAAGCATGGCTGCTCTTGCAGAGGACCTGGGTTCAGTTCCCAGCATCTACGTGTGGGCTTACAACCCAATTCCAGGAGGTCTGATGCCCTCCCTGCCCTCCTTGGGCACACACATGATTCATAGATATTCATGCAAATCATTTGTACACATAAAAATAAGTCACTTTAAAGAATGGAGACATGCCGGCCAATGAGGGCACATGCTTTTAATCCCAGCAGTTATGAGGCAGAGGCAGGAGGATCTGTGTGAGTGCAAGGCCTGCCTGGACTGCAGAGCAACAGGGGTGAAAGAACCCCGGGGGGTGTCTTCCGCCAGAGAGACCCCCTCCCAAGGATCAACGAGACCAGTTGTTCGGATGCAAACAGCAAGAGGCTTTATTCGATACGGGTACCCGGGCGACAGAGCCTTTCGGAAGACTCGAGCGCTGTCCCCAGGTTAGCTGGGTGATTTATACATTCTGGTCCCTCCCAGCATGCCCTATTCCTGCCTGGCAAGCATCTATTGGTCAAAATGCTACACTTTGAATTGATTGGCTATAGGAAGGTCACCAGACCATTGATCATGACCAGGTGTCCCTCCCTAGGGGGAGGGTCCAGTTTCCTAGCAACTGTATCTCTAGTGGGTGGGGAAAGAACGCAGGGAGGTAGCTCTCCCCTCAGGGAATTTACTACTATACCGTGCCTACTCTACTGTCTTAACAATATCAGCTATTTTGTCTTTGGTCTCTCAATGGGGTGGTTTGAACAAAGCCATGGTTAAGTAACAGGGAAGGCGGGAAGGCAGATTGTGAACCGAGTCACCTATCCAGCCCTTCTCAGGTGCCTAGAGTGCTTTTCTCAGGGACTTCCGTTACCCCTCAAAGCCCAGGTGCCCAACTGCAGATATCCTGTTGTTGCCCGCATTATGCTAGGGTTTTATTCTTTCAGGGGTATACACACACACACACACACACACACGAACACACACGCACACAAGGTGGAGGAGACATGCATAGAGATGGGTATGTAGTTTTCTGCTTTAGTTATTTGGAATCTAGTTTACACTTGGGTTGGTAATGTGCACCCGTCAGCAGTTAGGCAGTTTTCTGTCGCCTAACTGAGTGGCACGCCCAGTCTCTGAGAATTGATCCAGCCTGGATGTGGCATTTGTACAGCTCACCCTTGGCGTGTGGCTTCCTTCTCTCGGCCCGTAGCAGTACGATTCTCTTTGCAGTGTGTGTCAGGACGCCATCTTTCTCGGCGTCCCACGCTGCCAAGGCGTCTTCATGGTCTGTCTGCCTTTGACCTGCACTGCTTCGTTCGAGGAGGTGCAGAAATGTGAGTTCTTGTTCCTCTTCCGCTAGAGCGGGGGCCACCTAAGGGGGTGGCCAGTGAGTGACGGGACGTCCGGAGAGTCACACGAGTAGAGTGTGCAGTCCCTAGGACGAGCCACACGTGGCTGAAGCATGTTTCCCAGAGAGGCCTTTGAACAAGTACCAGCCGGGGACAGGCTGAAGTGGACCCACTCCTGGCCGACACACGGCCAAGCCTGCGTTGTGAGGACACTGAGGTCCGAGACTTTGTCTTGCTTCTTGGAGTTTCTCACACGCACGCAGAATTCTCGCGACTTCCGGCACTGGGTTCTGACAGCGTCAATGTATCTGTCATTTTTTTTTTTTTTTTTCTGGCCTCATGGTTTGTGAGCGTGGTGTGTGTGGTGTGTTACAAATTCAGTAACTTATGGTTGTAATTTGTATGAGTGTATGCATTTTATTTTTGCTATTTGGTTTTGGAGAAGGTCTTACTATGAACTGCTGGCTGGCCTGGAACCCACTATGTAGCCCAGGCTGACCCTCAGTTCACAAAGACTGGCCTGCCTCAGTCTCCCAGCACTGTCTCCTAGTGCTGTCACGCTAGGTCAGGCATGTGGGGATCTCAAAAGAGTCAGAGAGAAAGCCGGGGCAGAGCGGCCCGTGGGGGAGGGGCCGCTGGTGTGGCTGATGAATTTTATTGTGGGGAAAAAGTTGCGACTTGTAAAACCGTACACTTTTCTGTCACCGAGAGCGGCTGTGTTGTGTTCCGCATAGCTCGCTTGTTTTTCTCCACTTTGTTCGTGTTCTCGACAGGGTTAGGGTTTTATTAGGTCACAAAGATGTTACGGAGGAAATGGTGTTTGTGTTTTCATACAGGCCGCTTGGGGATGAGTATAAACCGCTGCCAGTTACGCTCGGCCAGTCTTGGGCATGTTGCTTTACGGCTTGTTGCTGTGCTTTGAGTGTGCTCCTCTGAGCTGTGTGGTGGGAACGCAACCCCCCAGCAGGGAGCTTAGGCAGCCGTTAGGCTGTTCTGTCCCGTGAGGGGCTGGCAGTCGAGAGTGCTTTAACGGTGAGTCGGGGCTGGGGTGTGGAACCCTGGCGGCAGGGCCGCCCAGCGTGTGAGAAGCAGAGACTGACAGGGTGGTGCACTCTGTAACACAGCATCTGGAGGTGCTCGGGGTCAGAAGTTCACGGCCATCCTTAGCGCACAGTGAGCGCAAGGCCATCCTGGTCGACCCGTTCTCTAGAGAGACGGCGTTGACTACATGAGTAGGTCATCGTGCCTTCGGCCTCCCCGCCCTCCTCTGTCTCTGCTCACTCAGACTTAGGATCCCAGTGTGCACAGGGTGATGCACAGGGGCCATCGATGCAGGCCCAGCCAGCACTCTCTCCTTCAGGAGCTCAGGGGAGGCACTCAGCGGGTGGCAGCGGCTCTTCCAGGGATGTGGGCAAAGTTTCCATTCCCGTTCTTTCCCTTTCGCTCTTGAGACAAGGCCTCTCTGTCCGCCTGAGACTGGCCTCCAGTTTGTGAACCTCAGTGCCGGGTGACAGGCGTGTGCATTATTCCCGTCATCAGCCACCCATTGGAGCAGCAACACAGATGGGCTAAGCCAGGTAAAGGATGCTCTTGAGTGCTTCCGTCAATGCTCGGCCCCTTCCCACCTGCTTCAAGTGCTCACTTTATTATTTATTTTTATTTTGTTTTGTTCTTATTTTAGGGTATTAGTCTAACAATGACATTCAGTGACATTCTCTGCTGCTTCATGTGACATCTCTCTCTCACTCTCTCACACACACACACACCCCTGCAGACAGGGCTGTGCTCCTGAGCCATTGCCCCGCCCATCTTTTAGAGTTTTCCTCTGACTAATTTATCGGACAGACTTTCGCATTCTGCGCGTGGGCTCGCATTTCCGGACACGGGCACAGCCGCAGCTGCTCACAGTCCAGCCCCAAGTTTGCCTTCTGGGGAGACGCAGGGTGAATGTCCCTGTCCTCAGGGTCCCCGGAGGATCAGCGCTGTGGCCTTTGCAGCCGCTGTCAGCCCGCTGACTCTCCAGGCGACTGCCCAGCAGGCCGCAGAGGGCCGCAGGAGCCCGTTTCTAGACAGGGGTAGTGTTAACAAGCGGTGTGCGGGCAGGAGCCGGCGGGGGCTGTGGAGTGGCTGCCGGGTACTCCAGACACAATTTCCGGCAGCAGACACTTTCCATCCCTCCGCCCCTCCATGCCAGCCACGTTCATTTATTCATTTGCTAAAATTACAAGTCTTTGTTTTGTTTTTGTGTTTGAGAGTGGGCCTCGCCGTCAGCTCTGGCTGTCCGGGCTGGGGTTAGAGGTGCGTGCCGCCACGCCCGAGAGTCCCAGTGCTGGTTTATTTGCACGTACCTGTGTGAGTTGGGTGTGCACAGGCCTGACTTCTCATCGATTTGCATGTACCTGTGTGAGTGGGTGTGCCGGCGCTGCCGGCCAGGTCAGGCACAGAGGTCAGAGGACAAGCCCTCTCTTTCCCTTTACAACCTGTCTCAGAAAACCAACGACAAAACACAGCAGTCCCGAGTTTCTGAAATGGCCCCTTCGCCTTTGGTCAGAACCTCTGTAGACCTCTTGAAAGGTTTAAATGCTGTGGAAACGTGGCCACACACAGGTGGGTCAGGGGCAGGGGGCCGTGTAAAGCGTGTGGGCGTCTCTCGGCTGATTGTCTAACCTCACACAGGCCTGGGGAGAAGGTAGATGCGCCATACTAGGTTTTGATGCAAATGGAAAGTTTAGCATAGAAAAGGCGTGCCCAGCCCCCACGTCAAATGCATCGCATCCGTGAGACACGGGAGGGCGCTCCAGCAGCGGCGATTCGATTCCATAGCCGTGGAGGCTCACACAGGCCGCTTTTCTTAGGTAAGGCCGTGTTTCTGCTCGTTCTTTAAGACAGACAGGAAACACACGTCCACATGCCCTATAAATGGCTTACAAGACGATAGAAGACTTCATCGCCCTGTTCTCTGTACCCATGACCCCCTCTCGCTGCTCCAGGCTGCCGTGCTCCAACATGGGGCATTTAGCTCCTGAGGCCAGATGTCACCAACCAGAGAGGTCTTCCCTGGCTTCCGTGTGACAGGCTCCGGAGCCCAGCAACTCCTCAGACAGCCTGGCTTTTCTCTACACTTCCTCTCCCAGAAGTATCAGGTGTTTGTGTCTGGGTTGCTGGCCACAAATGGGCCCGAGGTTAGGCCTGTGTCTGCTGTTGCTTTTAAAGCAGCTACAAAAGCCTGAGGTTGCACTGTCAGGAAAAGTGGTACTGAGCTGCAGAGGGGCTGACATGATGGAGCTGTGCCTGGCATGCGCAGAGGACAGATTTGCCCTCCATCACTGTAGGAACCTGGCAGGTGTCACGGCCTGCAGTCCCAGGAACCGAGAAGGCAGAGGCAGGTGGACCTCTGTAAGGTTATGGACAAAATTAAATAAAGACGATTAGACTATGACAGATCTTATATAAAGAGGGTTATTAGGTGGAGATGGAGGGAGGGAGAGAAGGGAGAGCAGAGAGAAGGGAGAGCAGGGAGAGCAGGACATGATGGGGGAAAAGAGGGAAGGGGCGCCCGATAGAGAAAGGGGAGAGGAGCAAGAGAGAAAGGACCAAGAGAGGGACCACATGTTGGCTGTCCCTTTAAGGGGCAAGGTAACCATGCCTTCCAGGTGTGGCTACCTGGCCGGCAACATGATAACATCATAAGTTGCTAGGCAACCCAGAAGCAGGTTTAGTTCCCAAATCCTAACACCACCCATCATCCAACCCCACAGAGCCGTCGAACCACACCGACCACGCACACTCAGCCAGGCAACCACAGAACCTCAGGCACACCCAGCCCTGACCCTGCTTGCTCGCACTCTTCCCGTCCATCTCTCAGGGCCCCTGCTGCCCTCTCCTGGCCTCCTTGGACCCGCCCTCCTCGCTGCCTCCCCTTGGGTGTGCTGAGGTTCTGTGTGAGCCCCGTCCCTTCTCCACTCACACCTCACACGCTCCCCATTGCTCCCCAGCCCTCTCCCACCGAATTGCTTTGTTACTCACACCCAGTGCCGTGGACCAGCACAGTCATGGCACAGTGGGGTGACCCCAGAGCACCCCGGGACCGTGCCCGGCGGGGCCGTGTGGCCTCTGTCGGGGCCTCCCTCTCTATGAGCGGCGGGGATGGGGTGATGGTCAGCTACCACGCTGTGGCTCCACTCCTGCCTCCTCCTCGCTGCCCTGTCATCCGCACTCACTAATGTCCCTGCTGCGGCTGCACTGACCCTGTCCCCGACTCCTCACAGAACTGGGCATGGGGATGCCCAGCTTCGGGGAGCCGTCATTCTGCCCCTCACCTTCAGCCCGGAGCCAGGCTTGAGTCACAGGTGGGAGCTCCCATTGCCCGGCTCCTTCGCCTCCTCGCTGCCTCCTGGCCACACCTGTGTGCATATCACAGTAACACATCACAGTAACACTTCTGGGCTGGAGAGACAGCTTGGAGGCTGAGGGCGCACACCTGGCTCGCTGGCTCACCCCCACCCCTCAGGCATTCTCCCACCGCATCCGTGCCAGCCCCCTCATCACCCCTGAGCACGTGCCATCCCGCCTCTCCACCCTCACACCCTCACTCACTAGATCCCACATCGCCTCCTGCTTCCTAAAGCCAGACTGTGGCCTCTGAGGCTTACAGGTGGCAGGGTTCACAGCCAGTGTTCGCCCGGATGGGAAGACACCAAACGCTGCCTGTGGCCTCTGCTCAGGAGAAGAGGCTGAAGGGAGGCTGAAGGTTAGGAGCACTCACTGGCTGCTCTTCCAGAGGCCCCAGGTTCAATTCCCAGCACACCCACACAGTGCTCACACTCATCTCTAACTCCAGAGAATCTGATGCCCTCTTCTGCCTCTGAGTGCCATGCGCCTGGCATGCATGTGTTACACAGACAGACAGGCAAAATACGGCCACACATAAAATCAGTAAACAACACTGGTTTCTTTAGGGGTTGTTTAAGGGGAAAATAGCAACGAAGTGTTGAGCCACCCCCAGAAGGAAACCAGAGCCCTACATAAAGCTCCGAGGTGTCGTGAAGGTCTGTCCTGAGGTGGGAAGTGTGCATCTCCTTGTTATAGTGCCTCCTCTCCACGTGCTGCAACTTCGTGCCTGGCACAGAGCATGGCACATACGGGCGCCGATAGAACACCTCCTTATATGGAGCACAAGGCAAAATTCCGTCCTCGTTATCTGTCGGACATGGCGAAGTCCTCTGTGGATGAGTGAAAGGATGAGTATGGGTGTCTGTGTCTCCTAGATTACGGATTTGTCTAAACATTCCCTGTAATTTAAGATGTCAAATCTCAAGTTTCTTTCTTGGCTTGGGCTCTTGCACACAGGCTAGGGCCGTTTTCAGATTTCGAGATCCTCATCTTTTTGTCAGAAAGTTTTCTGAAGAATAAACCAGAGAGAGAGACCTGTGCTCACTGCATTGTTGATGTGTGTGCTTGAGTGTGCTTGTGTGGAGATGGCACAGGAGGCACGCCCAGCCCCGAGGTGCCTTCTCTGCCCCTGGCCAGTGTGACTCAGTGGACCCGAGGCGCCTCCTTGCCGCTGTCGCCAGCCTTCTGTTTGCTTCGGAATTCTCTCCCGGGCAGGAGAGAATTCACAACCATATGGCTCTCCACGTGTCCAGGGAGAACATTAGCTGTGGGAATGCGCCGGGCTAGAATGCAGGAGGCTCCGCGCCCTGCCAGCACAATGGAAGACAGTGGCCTTTCAGTGGACGGCGTGCGAGCCAGCTGGGAGCAGTGTTCACGTTCAGCTTGAGATTGCCTTTTTAAATGTGTGTTCACACGAATGCGTGGGTACATGTGGGCATGTTTGTCCCAACCTCTCATTGGTCTGGAGCGCACTGATTGGGTTAACCTGTGCTGGCTGGCAAGCCCCCGGGCTCTGCCTCTCTTCACCTCCCAAGTGCTGAGTTTGCAAGTGCGTGCCACCACCTGCGCCATTTTACGTGGGTCCTCACGCGTGCAAGCCAAGCACTTTCCAGTTGTCTGCAGTTCTGGTGTGGGGTGCAGTGTGGGTGCTCACGTGGCTGTCCATCCAGCTGTGGATCCAGCTGTGGCTGTGGCAGAGGCCTGTGCATGCTCGTGTGTGTGTGTTTGTGTGTTTGCGTGCGTGGGTGGCTTCTTGGCCTGCTGGGTCCCTAAGTGGACACTGAGGACAGGCAGCTACTGGGACGCGGCTGCTCACGCTCAGGGTTGGGGGCCGGGGCTGCTGACCAGCCTGCCTCTGAGGTCGCCAGCAGCTGGGACCAGCGGGATTAGCAGCTCTTAGGGCACAGACACCTTGGGTGTTAAAATTTGGGTGTAGGCGTCGGCCACGAAGGCTCGGGAAGTGGAAGCCACGCTGTTGACACAGGTGCACGGTACTAATGAGTCCCTTGCTTGGGGAGGAATTAGTGAAAATGCTAATATTTCCAGGATTATTGTTAATGAGGGATAAGAAACAGATCTTTTCATCTTCACAACCATATGGCTTCCTGCTTGATGTGGTTTTCCTCAGCACAATTTTTAAACTTGTTGGTTTTTTTTTTTGTTTGTTTTGTTTTCTAAGGACAACACCGTCCTCTGCAGAACTAATCACTGGCTTTATTGTGCAGGAAAATTCAGATGGTATCTTCTTCCTGGAGCAGTTTGTCACCAAACAATTCTCGAACGTCAGCAGAAGAACTGTTGTTTCTTTATTACCCAGGCACTGTTCACAACCGTCTGAGGGAAAGTGAAGCCAGGTTCTCCTAGGCCTGGAGGCAGCGGCTCCTGGAGAAGGAGGAGGAGAAGGAGGAAGAGGAGAAGGAGGATAAAGAGGAGGAGGAGGAGGAGGAGGAGGAGGAGGAGGAGGAG
>REGO01000110.1:2730957-2790908 GCA_010120015.1 Rhombomys opimus
CCCAGGGAATCTGATGCCCTCTCCTGGCAGCCCACAGCTGGATGGAATAGCCCAGGGAATCTGATGCCCTCTTCCCTCTCCTGGCCTTGGTGGGCACCACAATCACGTGTGCCCAGACACACATGTAGGCCGAACCCTCACACAGGTGAAAATACATTATTTTTTAATTTTGGAGGAGTGAGCTCACTCCTCCCAGGCCCACCCAGGCCTGTCAGGTGTCAGGCTGACAGCTGAGGTTAGATGAGGACAAGCTCAGCGTGCCGTGGGGTTTCACGGCGTCTGGACGTCCTCTCAGGAGCCGCTATGGAAGGCTGACAGAGAGCTGTGCTCCCAGGAGAGGAGCTAGGACAGGGCACGGCAGGGTGTGGCCCCGGGCAGTCTTCACAGCGAAATGGGCGTCCGGGAGGCCGGTGTGGTGAGCTGCTCTGTCCCGCCCAGAGCATCGAGAGGCCACACAAGGACGCGTGGGCTGGCCTGGCTCACGTTTGAGGGGCCATCACAGGACCCTCCACTGCGGCCCCAAGGCCTGGCCAGCTGGCTCACCACCTTGGTGAGGGGAGGGCAAGGGCCTGGGTGGGATGGCGCTGTCCCCTCAGGTACCCAGCAGTCCAGGCTGTCCGGAGGTGTTTCAGCTCGCCATCTGTGTTCATAGCTCGCCATGGTATCCCATGGCGGCTCAGTCTCCCGCTCCTCGCCTGTTCACAGCCCGGGGTCCAGGATGCTGTTCAGTGCTGAAAAGCCCCCGGTTCCAGTGCCTCAACCCTTGGTGCTTGGGAAAAGCCAAGTGAGCCAGCAGGCACCAGGACTGTGTGCTCCCGGCCCCGAGCGCTCACTTGGGTGAGCTGGCTCCTGAGCTTGCGGCTCTCAGGTGACGCTTGCACACTTAGTGTCCTCCATCTGCAGTTAATTTGTTAAGAGACCTTAATTAGAAACTTCAAACAGCTTAACTGTCAATCACCAGCGCAGCGCAGTTCCCGGGTCCCAGCGTTCCGCCGGTGCTGGTCATTGAGTCCCAGGTGGACGTAATTCAAGCCAGATGGCGTTCCTGGCTGCAGCCACAAGGGCCTCTAGTGTGTGTGCTGACCAGCCGGGCCCTGTGGCCCGTCGGCCAGAATGACCAACCAGCTAGGACGGGCGACCTTCCATCACCGTCCATGGTGGGCGCTGCTTCCGCATGGAGAAGGAAGCTTCGCTGTGCATAAAAAGTGCATGGAGCTTGCGGTAAGTGCACTGATTTCTGTGTTGATACTCTGAGAAGCGCAGAGGGGTTGGGAGAGTGCGGTGGATTTTTTAATCATAGGCTGGCAGGCACTAACAAACTTGGAACTCACAGATGTTGGCTTCTTGCCACTTTCTCTTTTCTCTGTTCTTCCTTTTGTCTCTTTTCAAAACGTGATGAAAGGGTTAAGCATGGCAGCAAGTCCTGCCTGAACAGAAAGCAAAGCCGGAGCTGCAGACTAACTCAGCCCCGCCTTCCCTCTGCCCAGTTAGTGGGTGTTACATCCTTAGTCGTTTGTGCCACAAAGTAAATAATTTTTGGCAGCTGGGTGACTTTTCACCACTTCGAAGTTTATGACTAATGGTGGTAGAATTCTGTGGTCATAAAAAGGAAAACTGTGTGAGGGAGTTTTAAGTTGTGTTTCGTTGTGTTTTGAAGGCTTAAGAAGATACATATTAAGAAATACACACAAAGTCACTTATGTGGAATTTTATTTGAATTTGGAATTTTTAAAATCTGTCATACTTACCTGTGTTTTGTTGTATTTTTGCAACAGGATTTCTCTGTGTAACTCTGGCCATCCTGAAACTTACTATGTAGACCAGGCTGGCCTCAAAGTCAGAGATCCCTCTCCCTCAGAGTGCTGGGACTAACGGTGTGTGCCACCCTACCTGGCCTCTGAACTGTCTTTCATATATTTTGTCATTTAAAAATTAATTTCTAGTTTTAAAAGATATTGAGAAAATAAATATTTGTCATTTCTTAGGAATAAAGATGTTACCTTAAAAGTGCATGTGTGTGCAAGAGAGAGCAAGAACAGCACGGTGTGTGTGTGTCCACTCGTGTGTCTGCAGTGCGGCGTGCACCGGGCGTGTGTGGAGGTCAGAGTGTGGCTCCCGGGATGGACTCAGCTGGCCTGGCCGCTGGCGCCTCCACTGGCTGAGCCCATGGGGCCTGTCAGCTGCTTTCGAAGGCTGAAAACTTATCTTTACTTTGTATGATTTCGAGGTTTCCTTTGGCAGAGTCTGCTGGCAAACGGCTCTCCTAGCCAGCAGCCGGACACACCCACGCTCGGTGCTCACGCGTGTTCTGGTGGCCAGCGGCTTAAAGGCTTCTCGAAGGCGTTTTCTTTTGAAAGCAGCTCACTGGCATGGCATTTGGTGTGCTGTGTGTTGTTAAGACTTCATATAAATGTACACATATTAAAACACGAGTTTTACGGAGCCACTGGGGCCTTTTTCCTTGTGTGGTTCCCATGGTTGCCCCTGTGCCTCATGGCGCTCCCTGGGCTGCGAGCCCGGGCACAAAGACGCTTTATGTGGTGGGAATGTGCAGCTTAGCATGTTCTTCTAATTACTTCAGATCGAGGGCCAGCTGAGAGCCAGCCATCTGTTTGTATTCAGGTGGGGACCCAGAGGCCGGCGGCTCCAGCCAGAGCGTTGGGAAGTGAGTTCAAATCCCTCCCCCCCCAGAGAGAACCTGATGGCTTATTCCTGGTGGCCCTGAGCCACACATGAATCCCTGTTCTTACCAACCTGTGGGGAGTCGGGAATCCCAAATACCAAGGCCTTACCCAGACAGGCGTTGGCTGTCCTTCCTCTCCAGCTCTGATTCTTTCTGATACAGCTCTGATTCTTTCTGATACACAGCACATGGGGGAGATGGTGAACTCTGCATCAGGACGTGTGAGTGTGTGTGTGCGAATGTGCGTATATATATGTGTATGTGTGTGTCTGTCTGTATGTGTATTTGTGTATGTGTGTGTCTGTATGTGTGTAATTGTGTATATGTTAGTGTGTATGTGTCTGCTCATATGTACATATTTGTGTGTGTGTGTGTGTGTGTGCGCGCATGTGCGTGCACGTGCGCTTGCACTCAGGACAGGACATCACGTGGTCCAGGCTGGCCTCAAACACACTGTGTGATGAGCTCGGGATGGCCCTGAATGTCCACCTCGGCTTCCGAAGCGTCTTGGTTCGGGGTGTACTGGGTTTCCGTGGTTTGGGGCTCTGTGCATGTGGGCGTGTTCCACCACCGAGGCACCCTCCCCGGGCAGCCGTGCCCACAGGCTCATGTGGACGGGGTGCCTGCGTCAGGTTCCCAAATGCGTGCCCTTTGGGGACACTGGTGGGGACACTCGCTCCTCGGGGAGCTTGCGTCCGTTTCGGGTCTCCGGGTGCTCTGGCGCCTGCTCACACGCAGCCTTATTGTGTGAGGGTGACTCGCCCAGAGGCGCTGTGCTGTGTTCTCCAGCTGGCATGTCCGGGAGGGCGCGTGCACCGCCACGCTCGGTGCCACAGGGCTTTGCCCCATGGATCTGCTTCTGTCACTCGGGGGCGCAGGGAGCAGAGCCACCCTCTCCACTGCAGGACGTGGGGTGTGACACTCGGCCTCTCTCAACGCCGGCCTGGAGGCTGCGAGCGCTCAGGCTGAGGGAGGTCACCGGCAAGGCTGGCCCACGCCCCAGGACGGGTGCTGCCTGGTGACCAAGGCTAGCCCACACCCCAGGCTCAGTGCTGGCTGGTGACCTAGGCTAGTCTGTGCCCCAGGACAGGTGCTGCATGCTGGCCAAGGCTAGCCCACACCCTAGGATGGGTGCTCCATGCTGACCAAGGCTATCCGAGCTCCAGGACGAGTGCTGCACGCTGACCCGCCTACTTTAATAGTAAAACTGCCCAGTGAGATGACTCAGTGGACAAAGGCGCTTTCCGCACATGCCTGCAGACCTGAGTTGGATCCCCGTGGCCTATCCAGGGACGGTGCTCCCGAAAACAACTGAGACGTAAAGTCTCCTCAGACTGGCTGCGGTGCCCCGGCCCTCAGGCAGCGTGGGTAACGGCAGGTTTGTGAGAGGGCACCCCCGAGGGTCTCAGGGCACTGGCTAGTGTGCACCCTGAAAGCCGAGGCTGGCTGCGACACAGGCACCAGGCTGCGGGAGCCGGGCTTGAAAGCGGAAGGGCCGGGCCAGGAGTGCTTCAGTGTGACTGTCGCTGGCGCCCGGGGCCGCCTTTGCTGGCCTGGAGGCTTTTCACGGAGGCTGCTCTGAGGAGGGCAGCGTTCGATGGGCTCAAGGCTGGTATTTCGGGCCTCTCCTCTCTCTGCACTCCCTTTCTTCTTGCCCCTTTGCCCTGTGACCCCCCTGAGGGAGGCCAACGCTGGAGGGTGCAGAGCACCCGCTCACTGTGTCCAGTGTTCTGTAAAAACCAACAAGGCCGAGGAGGAGTGGCACTCATGCCCTCACAGTGTGCATATCAGGGGCTGGAGATCTTCCCTCCTGGACTGAGCTGGAGCAGCTCAGCTCTGCCTTTACCTTCTGCTGCTCACAGATATCACCAGCTATAACTATAAACACCTGGACCAGCACAGTTCTAGAGCGTGCGTGCGTGCGTGCGTGCGTGCATGCATGCGTGCGTGCATGCGTGCGTGCATGTATGTGCGTGCGTGCGTGCGTGTATGTATGTGCGTGCGTGCGTGTGTGCATGTATGTGCGTGCGTGCATGCGTGCATGTATGTGCGTGCGTGCGTGCATGTGCGCACTCCTAAAGGATTCCCTGGGCCCAGCAGTTAGATACCGAGTCCCTGTGTGTAAGACAGGCTCGTGCAGGGAAGGCGTGTGGGGTGGGTGGGAGACTGGGATGCTCCTTCAGCTCGCGTCCTTTATTTAGGAGCCCACGTGTGGGAGCCTGCCGCCCACAGCCGGCCTTCCCTGCTCCCTTAGCCCTCACACACCAGCCGGAGGCTTCTCTCCTCCGTGACACCCAGACGCAGCCTTGCCTGGGCGGGCACACCCTCCCTGTGTGTGAGCCCGTGGTAGGACGGGACAGTCTGGATTGTTCGTACATTTCTAGAAGGTTCTTAGCAGGATCAGGGTCTGCTTTACTCCTATTGTCTTCTAATAGGTTTTTTCCTTCATTGGTCCTGTTTTTGACGGTGAACCAAGGTGTCTCTGTAGAGCCCAAGCTGGCCTTGAACTTGCACAGAGCCTCTTGCTTCTGCCTCCCAAGTGCTGTGTTCATAGGCGTGCGCGACCACACCGTAGTGGTCCTGTGAGTCACCAACGCAGGCTGCTCAAGGTCGCTACAATCCCGGGACAGCACCGAAGGCTGTTTGCCAGTTTTTAAAAATGAGTAGTCAAATAGGTTAGGATGAATTTTAAATGAATCAAGGTGGGAACCCAATAAATAAACACTATTTATTTTTGTATTACATTATATGTATCTTTCCTTTTACACTTAAAAATAAGTTTTTTTTTGTTTTTTGTTTTTTGTTTTTTTTTTTTTTCAGAGTCAAGAAGGAAAGAAACTCCAGAAAGTAAGGGCTGATCTGAGTGGGGTAGCAGCCCCAGCTCTTGGCAGGCAGAAGTGGAAGGGTTGCAGGGCAGAGGTTGGCTTCTTGATGTGGGCGACCCTGTGGGAGGGGAGGGAGGAGGAGGGAGAGAGGAGAGGGAGGAGGGAGGCTTCTTTGGGTTCCCCGCTGCAGCGGTCTCTTCTTGAGAACCTGTTGCCTTTTCTCCACAGAGAATGTTCTGTGTCTGTCCCAGGGCCTGGGAGGCTTCATTTCCTCTTTGGAGGTAACCACAAGTAATCCTTGGTCCCAGGGCCAGTGGTTTGGCCATTGTGTGCTGGTCGGTGCTTTCTGTGGGGGACATTTTTATGCCTTCAGAAGAACCAGCACCGTCCTGAGTGGGTTTGGATTCTCTGCACATGAGGTCATAAGCTTGTGTTCTCTGTCAACTCCATTTTCACCAGGATGGAAATGCAGTAAGAAATTACCCGGAAGCCTGAACAGAGGAGAAGGTGTTTCCACACTTTGTAGGAGGCGGGTACCTTGTATTTGTGCTTGTAATTAGGATTCTGACATTAGTCTATGACATGGCAGGGCCTAGGGCCTCTGCTTCCGCCTCCCGGCCTGTGCCCTTCACCGCAGCTCAGAGGAGGCGTGTGCGCTGCACGCTTGGCTTCTCGGCCCTTGGCTGAGTTGTGGGATATTGATGAAGTCATGACCAGAATCTTAAAAGGAGAGGGAGGGAGGGAAGGAGGAAGAGAAAATTGACCAGATATTCTACCACCTAGGACCTATCACATACTTAGTTTTTAATTTTAATTTTTTGCATATCTGAGTATTTTCCTGTATTGTATCTGTGCGCTACTCTTGTGCCTCCTGAGTCCTGGGTTAAAGGAGGCTCAGTGACACTCCTGTCTCAGTCTCCTACACGCCTGGCTGTGTGGCTTTGTCAGAGGAGGTCTGGGACGGTGATAGGTGAATAGAAACGTCTTTCTACCTGCAGTCAGAGCTCCTGGAGTGAACGGGGTTTCATTTTCACCAACATGCGGTTCATTGGCACTGTGGGCTTCTGGGCTTCTATGACAATTCTGAAGGCCTGCCTGCCTTTTGGAATTGTGGGGGCGGTTGCTGTTTTGAGACGGCCTTACTCTGTAGCCTGGACCTCCCTCTAAGTAAGGCCTGTCACTGCCTCTTGAGATTAGAGAGCTGCTCTGAAGACATGCAGCCCCATGCCTGGCCACTGAAGCTCTTTATTTGTTTTTCTTTTTAGAGACTTGTTTGTCGCTATTAATGTGCATGTGTGTGCCCACAGTGCCCACACAGGGCAAGATAGAGTGCTGGGGCTCCAGTCCCTGGGGCTGTAGGTGCTGGGAACTGAGCCCGAGGCCACAGCAGGCGCTCCTAACCACTGAGCCATCTCCCAGCTCTGGCGTGCCTTCTTGAGAAAGCCCTTAACAACCAAAGCCAACACAGAACCCTTTGTATGATTTTGAGTTCAACGGAACAGTTGACGGGACGCAAGCTTGTGGGTAGACGGCATGAGAGAGGACAGTGTCAGTGTGTATCAAATCAAGAGCTATAGGCTGAGCGTGGTGACACGTTCCTACAATTTTAGTATCCTGAGGCAGGAGGATTGCCATGAGTTTGAGGCCATCTTTGGCTATAGGTAAAATTCTGTTTATAAAACCAGTCAAGCAAAGTAGATTTCTTGCTCCTGGTCTAGGGGTGTCGGTGGGAAAGTGTGTGAGGCCCCGATAATACACCACATAGATGTGGCATAAAGGAGGTTTGTTGTGAGAAAGGGGGGAAAGGGGAGAAAATGGTAGGTGCCCATGACAGAGAGCGAGAAAGAGGCTGAGAGAGACAGAGAGAAGCTGGGAGAGTGAAAGAGCTAGGGAGGCTGTTGGGGTCCTCTTATCAGCACACGCCTGGCGCCGGTGATGACAGAGAGGTGGCTAGGGCCCTGACAGACAGGCTGGTGAGAATGCTTGCACACTAACACTGAGTGCACACACATGCGCACACACACATGCACGCACACACACATGCACACACACGCATGCACACACACGAGCACTCACACACACAGAAGGAGTGGATTTACTATTCTAAACAGTTTCCTTAAGGAAGGCGGTGTGTGTCTCATAGCGTGTGAGTCTTGTGAGGTCTGCGCACGTCCTGCCACAGCCCCGTGCGGGAGGAAGGTCCCCGGTGCCTGGTTTCCCTAAGGACTGTGGAAGCAGAATGTGGAAGGAGACGTATCTGATTCTTTGGGGACCAATTAAACAGATTCTAAGGAAGAAAGGGGGGAAGGCTCAGCAGAGTTAAGATGAGGGTAAGTAATTTTGGGGATAACAGCCATCAGTTATTTTCCCGCTCAAGTGTTTTCTGAAGGGCAGAGGGCAAGAAGCATCATGCATCCTCCAGAGCTGAGACACATTTCATCATGGAAACATTAGAAGCAAATTTGGCGCCCAAGACAGGTGCCAGATTTTAATTACAGTTGGCATTTCTGAGCACGCTTTTGGCAGAGGTGGCCATCCTGTTGGAAAAGCCATAGATTTTGACACTAGCAGTATGGGTGCCCAGTTGAGAATGATTGCAAATAATTTCCCTCAGATTCCCATCCTCTTGGTTGTGAGCAAAGCTTCAGTGGTTCATGTTTAGACAGGGTGTTCTCTGTTCAAAGAAGACAGTTGTCGGTTGCAATTGTGTTGGGAATGTGGTGTGTTGGATCTTGGAGTAAGGTAATAATTTCTATCTTAGAGCCGGGGGAAAAAACCCAACAACAATAAAATACGATATTTCATTACAAGAAGTGAAGTTGGCATGCATTGGGTTTTCTGTTCAGTTCCAGGTCACAGACAAATAAAGAAAAGTATGTTACAGGGAAAAATCCTTTTTAAAAATAATTAGGGAGCTGTCTGTTTTGTTCACCAGATGGAAACTCCGTGGTTGTGGGTGGTCTGTGTGAGAGGGCAGCCACAGTTGGCAGGACTATGCCGTTAGCTCTCTCGTCCCAAGACAATCCCAGCACTGACTGTTGTGAAGGCTTAAGTCCACGGGAGTTCGTGCGGCTCGGCTTCCCAGGCTCTCCTCGCTCTCCGAGTAGGTAGGTGACAGGTCTACGGAGCGCCACAGTTGATGTCCATTGTTCTTCGGGTTTTGAAGCACTATTCTTGTCCGGCCTTGCCAGCCACTCATTCTGAAGACAATCTGATTGGTGGCTCGCCTGTGTTTTCTCTTGGAGGTTGTCAGAGCAGAGAGCATGGCCGGAATGTGGACAGCTCCAGCGTGTCAGAAACGTTGGGTGTGTAGCTCACGGTAGTGACCCAGTGTTGGGAGGCCAGGGGGCCAGCCTGGGCTCTGTGTGCGTGCTGGGCCAGCCAGGGCAGCAAAGATGGCTCAGTGGTTAAGGGTGTGTACTCCTCTTGCAGAGAGCCCAAGCTCAGTTCCCTGCATGGGTCAACTCACAGCCACCATAACTCAAGCGACAGGCCTCTTCTGGCTTCCACAGCCCACTCCAGGCACGTTCTCCTACGTGTAATTAAAAGTAAAAATAAATCTTAAACCCGGTGGCTGGGGACAAGGCCTACTTGCTAACGGGCTGTGTGGAGGCCTGAGAGCCCCTGGTATGGCCGTTCGGGGTTAGGCCGCAGCACGGGAGCCCGGCACAGGCGGTGGAGCTGCCGACCCCCTGAGGTCCGAGAGAGGAGCGTCCTGCCCAGAGCTCTCCCCTGGCCTGCATACACGCGTGGTTGGTGAAGGCGATGGCGCTGCCACTCACGGTTAAAGATACGCTGGTGTCTACACCAATTTACTCTCCTCCATGTTCGTTGATAATGAAAACAGTTTCCACACGTGCATGGATGTGACATTGTTTCTCCAGCTTAGTCTTACATGTCATGTGGTCCTACATCTGCAGACTGGACCTTGAAATGTTCTGTGTCTGAATATGAGGACATATATGTGTTTATATTCATATTTCATTCATAAATCTATTCAACTTCCCCAAGTAAAACTGTTAGTGAGAAGGGGAGGGTTAAAATTGTCTAGGATGCCCAAGAGCACGTATTTTCACGCTGAATGCAGATTGAAGGGCCCAGGATGAGGTGGCGTGCTCGGACTAGCGCTGTGTCTGGTCTGGGTGAGCCGGGCCCCCTCGTGTGGAGCACGGTGTGGCGGAGCACTCCGGTGCCCACACACAGGCTGCAGGCTGTCCTGTCGCTGTTTTTTCAAACCACAGTTTCATTCACGTTTTCCGCTTGCATTCTGTGGGGCTCTGTTTATAGCACCTTTGTTGGTGGTACCAGCCCACATCCAGCCAGGACAATAACGCACGGTGATGGGTTTTAACTAAAATCCTGTTACACCAACATGATGGTCCAAGTGCCTCATGAAGAACAGCATCCCTGCAGCCGCGTCGAGGGCGCAGAAGCTAGCGGGGTAATTGTGAAGCAGGCATGAGTAATGCCGCTGTTGCTCTGAAAGGCTTGTTTCTCTGAACATTACAGTCTTGATGGAGTAGGAAGCAGCAGAGGGCCACAGTCAAAGCCTCAGGGGCTCGTCTAAGAGACCCCCCCTTGCACAGAGACATAGAAGCTGTTATTACTCTCACATATCTTGGGGCCCGTGAAATGGCTTATTGGGTAAAGGTGATTGCTGCCAACCTGGGTGTTATCCCTGTAAGGACAGAACTAGCTCCCACGAGTTGAACTCTGACCTCCACATGTCATGTGTGGATGGGTACAAGCACATGGGTACAAGCACACACACACACACACACACGCACGCACACACACACACGCACACACACACACACACACGCACGCACACACACACACACACACACACACACACACACACACACACACGACCGTCCAGGACCGTATAGTATCCTTTACACTTGGACCCCAGCTTACCTTTCCAGACTCTTCTCTATTCCATCCCATCTGCCTGCCTCTTCAGTGGAATGAGGAGCCACTAGGCTCTTCTCTCTCTTTGCCATGGCTCACTGTGTTTCTTCTGCCTGTCGAGCCCCTCCCACTTTTGGCGTGATGAGGTCAGCTGACCCAGTGTCCCTGCCTCTGTGGCAACCTAGCACGCACTCACTCATATTGGCTGACAGCTGTCAGTGCATCCCTACATTCTGCTTTGCTCATGGCTGATGGTTTGTGTCCTCTGCTCTCCTTCTGGCTAGGCCTGATGGCACATACCAGTAATTCCAGCACCTGGGAGGCAGAGACAGGGGAGCGCCGTAAGGCCCAGGCTAGCCCAGGCAACAGTGTGAGACTCACACCAACCAACCAGCCAACCAGCCATCCAGCAACAAGACCCCAGAAGCATATACATACGCTCACAGTTAAGTGATTAAAACGTGATCAAACCTCTCAGAGAATGGGTCACTTTCACACCTGTTTGAAGCCTCGTGCTTATCCTGGTACAGAGCTTTGACAATGATGACAAAACATTTGTTTGTTTGTTTTGGCTTTTCAAGACAGGGCTTCTCTGTAGCCCTGGCTGTCCTGGAACCTGCTCTGTGGACCAGGCTGGCCTTTGTGTCCCCGGCACACCACAGAGCTGGGCATATTGCAGATGAGCCCAGCAGCCTGGGAGCTGTGACTGGACGCAGCCAGTCCTCAGGAGGAAGAGCAGCTTTTGGGTGTTGGTAGCCAGTACTATCTGGGGAGACTGGGCCTGTACATCTGGCTCCTGTCTGGTCTGGCTTGTGTGACTTGCTGAGCATTCAGAGCAGGAGAGGATGGACCCTACTAAAGTGCAGACATCTCAGCAAGACCTGGGCCCTCAGCCTTGCCAGCCACCGGCCTTAGACGAGGAGGCGGGGCAGAGTCCAGGAGATGATGTGGGAAGGTTGTAGCATGCACAGATGAGGGGATGTAGGTGCAGCTCGGATTCAAGTGACCAAGGGGAGGAAGGGTGAGGGTGGACACAGTGGATTCAGCAGGGAAAGGGTGTGTGGCAGGCGTGAGGAGGTGAGGTGGGAAGGGCTAGGAGCGGCCTAGCCACACTGCCTCTGCAACGACTTCCTCCCTGCGTGGGAATGAGGCCTCTCAGGGGGACGGACAGCTCTGGGGTCCAGGAGGCAAGGCTGCCCTTAAAACACACTTCCCTTTCCAAATGCTCACATCCAGGTGACAGCCGCCCACGGGCGAAGTCCTGCAGTCATGAACACGGGCGCAGTCCGAGACTGACAGGATGACGGTCTGTGGACCATGGGCAGCGCATGCAGTGGTCCCAGAGTCAGACCAGCAGGGCCATTGTAGAAACTGGTGTTTTAGTATTGCACAGTGGCATGGTGGCCAATGGCCCACGTGGTAGAGCAAACCCATGATACGACACGTGACGATAATCGAGAGGGTGAGCAGGCTTTGCACCGTGCTTGCAGGTGGCCCCAGGAGGCAGATGACAGAGCAACTCAGGACCTGGGCTGTTGAGAGAGGAAATCCATGCTTGAGGGAAAGGCTTTGCGTAAGGGAGTGATGAGAGTGAGAGCGCTCCAGGTTGTGAACACTGGAAGGTTGCAGATTCAGGGCTCCAGAGGCCACGGGGGACAGCTGGAATTCTCTGGGAGTGCTCCGGAAAAGGGTGCGGGGGTTCCGGAGTGGGGTGGGTGCATTCTGAAATGAGGGTGTTGGGGTGGCGTGCACTCCCACACCCTTATTTCCTATGGATCTGGAGCTAGAACCCAGAGCCTCTGCTGCTACGAGCGCATCAGAGTTGACCGTCCTTTTGGTTAATTGTCAGTCTTCCTGCTCCTTCTTTAAGGAGCAGAGATGAGCAGCCTCAGGTTAAGAAGCCTCAGCTGAGGCTAACACCTGGAATCAGAGCAGGGATCATCAGGACAGGGGGGCCCTGCACCCTAGTTGCCAACCCACTGTTGATTCCCAGGCAAGAGTCTTGCTGTGTGCATCTAGGGTGCTGGCAGTTCTCTGCTGGTGCTGTCATGGTGCATTGAAACAGTGATGCTGTGCTTTAAACATGTCCCCTTGTGGCTGGAGAGATGGCTCAGAAGTTAGGAACTCTTGGTGCTCTTCCAGAGGGTTCAGGTTCAATTCCCAGCACTCATGTGTTGGCTCACAGCCATCTGTGACTGCAGGCCCAGCAGATCTGATGCCCTCTTCTGGTTTCAATGGGCACCAAATGCACGTGGTACACAGATGTTCACACAGGCAGAGCATCCACACACAGAAAAATAAAAATAAAGGAAAAACATTTAAAACAAGACAAAATAAAGCAACCAGAAAGAATTCGGGGAAGCTGGACAGTGGGTAGAGGCTTGTGTTCCGTCATGTTCCATTCCCAGAACTCGTGTTTAGAAAAGCCAGGGGTGGTGGCACACCCTTGTCACAGCCACCCTAGGGAGGGAGGATTGGCACACTCGTGGAGTTTGTTCACCAGCTCCCCTGTCTCCTTGGCAAGCTCCAGGCCAATGAGAGAGCCATCCCCTGCAGCCCCCAAAGGCGAACGGCTCCTGGGGAATGATTCCTCCGGTTGTTCTCTTGCCTTCCCATGCACATGCTCTTCCAGAAAGCAGAAATAGACAAGTAAACACTAGCCCAGAGGAAGAATAAAGCACAGAGCCATCGGTGCACCGGACAAAGGTGATCACGTCAGACAGCTCACCACACGGGGAGCTGGGCAGCCAGACAGTGGCCATGCCTGCAAGGACACGCTCATGCTTTTAAAGATTCACTTAGTCCTTGCTCTAGGTGTGTGAATGTTTTCACACAGATCGGTGCTTGGAGTGGAACTCTGTCCCAGCAGGCAGCACTTCCACCGCCGGGTCATCTTCCCAGCACTATGTTTGCTTTTTGAGACAGGAGCTCTGAGTCACTGGCTCCCACTTGCTCTGCAGCTCAGGCTGGCCTTCTTGGGCTGTGAGGGATCCTGGGACTGGAGCCTTTCCCGTGTCATCCTCCAGAGCCTGCAGCCTTGGAAGGGCTCTCCCGCTGTGGCTGTCTCTTGGCAGTGGCGTGACTGCTCCCGCTGACAGGCTCTGAAGGCACACTGTCAGCTGTGGGACATGGCATGAACGGAGGGCACGCCAACATGTAAAGCCAGCATGTTAGGGCCCAGCATGGTGGCACATACCGCACAGTCTCAACACTTAGGAGGCCGAGGCAGGAGAAACTCACGTTGCAGGTAACAGGGTCACACCGCTAGACCCCACCCAAAGGCAGCCAAGGTCACGTTGGTGAGAAGGCGCTCCTGCGCCCCCTCGTCTCCTCCCTTCAGAAACGAGCCCTTCCCCTCCGCAGTCCTCCAAAGCAGAGATGGGTACAGAGCGAGGCTCACTGCCCTCTGGTGCCCCAGGCTGAGAATGACCCTTGGCATCCTCTTCCTCCCTGCCAGCCAATGAGTTCGTCCAGCCACTGGAGCACTGCGTGGGCACCGCCCCCCGTCCCACGGCAGCTAGCCTGCTGGAAACCCCAGAGAATGAGAGGCAGCTGGCCTAGGTTGGAGAAAGGTGGGGGCAAAGGCTGGAGAGGGACCCCAGCCCTGAACAAACAGGGTGCTGGTCAGTGAAGTTCCTGGGGACAGACTGTGGGGGTCCTTTAGCTGCCGTTCATGGAGGGAAGCCTGGCTGTCTCTGCCTGTCACACCACTGAGGAAACGGAGGCTCAGGGACATGAGGCTGCTGTGGAGCTGATGGGGGCTGGCGTGGGAGAAGCGGCTGGCGTTCCTCTCCGGGAGCCCTCGAGTCTGGCTGCAAGTAGGGCTCCCATGCCCACGCTGTACTGTTACCATTAGGCAGGTGTGAGCGGCCGGCTGCATTCTCGCTAGTCTGTGCTCGGCAGAAGCGGCCTCTTCACCCTTCCCTGCCTGGCCCTCCGCAGCTCCGGCCAGCGAGTGCACAGTGAGGAGAGAGTGGGGAGGCAGTGGGGAGGAGGCCGGCAGCGGGGAGTCGGCCGGCAGCCTTCTGTCTCAGCCTACAGTAGCGCGGTGGCCAGGCTGTGGTGTGCAGTGGCCACTAGATGGCACTCACACACTGGGGTTCACGCCAGGGCAGGCGCTTTCCTCCCTGGCGCCTGTGGAACCTCAGAGACTGCCAAGCTCTGTCTCCCCCGATTCCAGCCCCCAGCCACGCCTGGTGGTCTACAGAGATGTGGACAGACAGACACACGTCTCTTTCTAATCATTTCACCCGGTATTAAGTGATCTTAAGACCCGGCAGCCGCTCGCTGCGCCTTGGTCAGCGCCTCTGAGGAAATGCCACTCTGCAGCGAGCCCAACCTGGCAGAAACTTATTTGTTTCTCTTTTTGTCTTTGCAAAGACATTTTCAGTGGCAAGAACAGGAAGTGAGGGCTGGGGGTTATGGAAAAGATTGACAGGGCAGAGGGAGCTTGAGAAACCTTTCTGCTGAGAGCTGTACTGTAAGATACAACGCGCTGTGCGGGGTTATTGTTATTCTATCGCTGTTATTTTCTGTTGTTGGGCGGTCTTGAGTGAGCCGTACACCAGCTGCCTGGAGTAGGAGGAAGGGGAGACAGGGCGGCTCGCGTGCTGACCCTCCGCCAGGTCGAGTGTGTAGACCCAGGAAAAGCCACCTTAACTGCAGCAATCTGTTCTGACGTTCAGGGAGAGGAAGAACCCAGTTCTCGCATCAGCTAACATGGAGCCGGGCCCCTCGGAGCTGAGTGGGCGTCCTGGGGAGGGCCTCGTCCCCGTGCCCTGCCTAGCTGAGGTGACAGTGTGTGAGCGCCTGCTGAGGCTAACCTGGGTGCTGCCGGGAGCAGATGGGAGTTGTGGTGTGCGGCCACTGCGGAAAAATAAAAACATGTTCCAGAGGGGAGAGGGGGCTGTGTTTCTGCGTTTGAACCTTTGATCAGCATTCCCTTCTGAAGCCAGGGCTGAACCTTTTGGTGGAGACACATGGCTTGACATCTGTGAAAACACAGCTGTATAGGGAAAAACAAAAGTTGTGGAAAATACAATGGCATTGCTGTGTCAGGGCCGCTAATGCTCAAATTCTAGACAAATATTGTCTTTTGATAGTGCGCTCAGAAGGCCTTCTAGATTTCCCATGTAATTGCTTAGTAATGTTATTCTTTGAATTTCAGATTCTGTGCCACTTTTTAAGAAATAAGACATAGGTCTCCTCCTCTCTTCTCTCTAAAAAGACGGTGAAACAAATGGAGTGCTGTGATGGCATTGCCTAGGTCCAGCCTAGCTGGTGTCTGGGAAGAGGAAGAAATGAAACACTTTGGGGCAGATTAAGGTAAACACGGTGATTTGCTGTGGTTCATTTTTTAAGGGAAATACTGCACGGCGGCTTGTTAGCAGGCTTAGAGGCAGAGATGGGTTCCAGCACTAGGCCTTGGAAACTTGCTTTGTTTTGAGCAATTAAGCTTTGTCACTGAGCGAGCAGAGCGGCCGGCTTCCATTCATCTGCAAATCGCCTTAGCACCACCGACCCTCCACCCCCGCCCCTCGGCATCTCTAGGAACAATCCCCTCACCTCCACTCTTCCTTCTGCTTTTCTCCTCACCTCTCCCTTTCCCCCCAGCTCTCCGCTGCCTGTTGGGACATCTGCCTCCCTGTGCACCTGTGTGGCCTAGGATGAGGTTTAAAGTGGAGGCGGGAGCCTGGACCGTGGCTGTCCCTCCCTCCCCACTCTCACTTTCCAGTGTCCACCAGTTCCTGGGCAGCTGCATTCCAGAAATAAGGTGGCTGTGGGCTTTCTTTACAAGACAGATGCAAATATCCACCCTTACGGGCCATCCTGCGGCCAGAAGGAGCCTGAACTAGGGAAGTCCTTCCAGAGACCCCAAAAACTTTTCTCTTTGAAGTCCAGGTCCCGCCTTCCCCTTGCAGGAGCAAAAAGAAAAACAGGGCGGAGGCCAGGCCTCTGAGGAATGCTGACTTGACATCTCTCCCGGCCTCCTTCTGTGGCTCATCCTCTGGCCTTTCAACTGTTCCTTTTGAAAGTGCGGAGTTGGGTGGCCAGGCCCTTCCATGGGCCGCCAGCGTGTGCTACAAGCAGTGTGGGGAGGTGGACGCAGAGACAAGGAGCAGAGGGGAGAGAGGAGGAAGAAGAGGGGAAGGGCAAAGGTCTGATCCACCTTGTTGACGGAAGAAAAAAATAAATACCCTCCCCCAATCAAACAGCAAATCCCACCAACCGCAGGCCCCTCTTCCTGGCTGCATTTTGTCCCTGGGACGGTGGGTGTCACCCAGCTTCTGTTTTTGCAATTTGAGCTTCTAATGCGAAGGGCTTGGAAAAAGCCTATTAAATTTTCAGGCAAAACAGATCAAGGCGAGCCTTTGATGCGGCTGCTCCCTCATTTAGTATTCAAAGGTAAAGAACCTACCCTCTTCTCTTTGCTTTTGACATAATTAAAAGAGAACCCCCTCAGTGGCCACAAAAAAAAAAAAAAAAAGTCACTAGTATTTTTTGAGGTAAAAGTCTAACTTTTATACCAGGTCTGTTTGGGGCCTTTCCGAGGTGTAATAACCGGTGTTTACTTGGGCAGGTGGGTGTATTGGCTCCTTCCCCTCCTCTCATCACACCACATACATGCATGGGTACAGCCAGAAGGCTGAGGTGGCCTTGCATACCTTGGTTCCCCTCTGAGGCCTCCTAAAGTTCCTTGGGCTCACAGGCTCACCCATCCACTGTGCTGACCTCAAGTTGTGACCTGCGCAGGCCCAGCTAGGCCCGGATAAGGCTGGGGGAGGCCTCTGGTCTCAGCACACAGGCAAAGAGCCTGGCTGCTTCTTGTTAACTCCCCCTGCTCTGCTTGCTGCTGTCGTTTTCCATTGTTTTGGTTGCTGATGTTGGCCAAAGGCATTTCTATTCTATGCCAGGGCTACTGTGCTTTCTTCTTCATCAGCCTTGTCCCAAACATCTCAGAATAGTTTAAAAATTCATGCACAAGGTGGAATCAGTTACCTGTTATGATGGTTTTATGTTCCTGTCTAAAGGTAGGCAATATTTTAAAGGTTCTGTGCCCATGTTGTCACCAGAAGCCAATTAAAACTGCCAGCATCCTATCCAAAACCTGTCTGGTGGCATAAATAATTGATAGCAGGAAACAGAGCTGTCCAGGCAGTGCCTGCTGCATAGCAGCAGTCCCTTTCTCCTGCGAGCCCCGGGGGCCAGTGCTGGCCGCCCTGTCACCTGGGTTTAAAAACTTGATAATAAGGCCATGTACAAACACAGTTTAAAAAGAGGCTCTTTGGCCTGTGGAGAGGGAGGAGAACGTGACATTATTTACAGGTGTTTGAGAGAGAGAAATCCCAGGCGCCTCTTGGGGCAGGTAGGGTGGAGTAAATTGAGGCACTCACTGAAACATCAGCTTTTCAAAAGTGACGTGATTAAAAGGGACATCTGAGAACAATTTTATGAAGTTGTTATAGCAACTGAAATGCTCAGATTGAAATGTGTATCCAAAACATGAAAGATTGCAGGAGGCCAGAGAAACAAGGCCAGCATTGTGTTTGGGAAAGGCGTTGGAATAGTGGCAGCTTATCGGCATTTTCCCATGCTCGTCCTTCAGGGTAACTGCCTCAGTTTCCTCTTCTCAACTGTGTGCCCATTGATGCTTTCGCTGTCACCTGAGTCCTCAGGCCTTGATCCAGGGCCTGCTCGTTGCCCCCCTGACCTGTGGGGAGGGCAAACGCTGGCTGAACTGTGTGTGCTACCAGACAGCCTTCGCAGTGGGCTTGAATTCTGGTTTATGCTCCTCTGTGAGCAATCTGTCTCCACCAGGCCTAACCCTAACCCGACACCTACCAACAGTTGAGCTCAATGTCCAAATATTCAAATATTCCTAGAAATTTTCTTTTTTAACCCTCTCCCTAAAAACTATATAGCAACTCTTCTCTGTGACTTGACCTTGAATTTCTCAAAAAAAAAAAAAAATGATGTTTTTAATTTTCTTCTCCAGTGCTGGCAAGGGTATTAAACGATCATTGCTTTTAAATCATGGGTAAGACTATATAAAATTAACACATGCGTATAACTGTATATTATCCTGTGTTAAAGCTGGTTGGAAAATCAATACCTTAAGGGCAATCGATAAAGCCTGTCTTCAAACTTAAAATGTTATAATAAATTTCTTGCAATGCACTATGGGTTTTAAGGTAGCTGTTTTTTTTTTTTTTACATTGACTAAGGTGATAGTTTGCTATCAATTATAAGTTTACTAGACCATCCTGTAAGAAGTTTACTATTTGAATAGAAAAAAAAAATTAATGAAACATTTGTTTCCACAACAAAATTCAAACAAAACAGTTTCTCCTTTAATGGCATTTATTGTTAAGTATTGATTATCAATCTGGGCCTCTTACTATAGGTGTAAATGTTTTATTTTGTTTGATAGTATCAATTCCTAAAGTTGAGCAAAGAAAAAAAGGTTTTTGTTGTTGTCTTTGTTTTGTTTTAAGAGAGTAATCCTTGAATTAGGAATTTATCTCCTAGTGTGGATTACCTCCTAATTCTTTAATTCTGAGATCAGAATTTTTTTTTCCAATTTCCCAGCAGCATTAACTTAATCTTGATCTGTCAGGCAAAATGCTCATTTTCAATAGTCTTCTGAGAACTTGTTTTGCATGTGCTCCTCGGTTATTGCAGTTTGATATAACTTCTTGATTCTGACACCTGTAATCCAAAGACAACATGATCAAAATAATCAAATCAAAGAGCTTTGAGATTCTTTGTACACATTTTCTGTCACAACTCTCTCTTTTTCCCTCTTTGGCCTTTCCTTTTTAAGGAGCCTTTTCTTTCTTTCTCAGTATGATTCCGAGTCTTCCGAAGTGGATACTATTTTATTTCAGGTGGGTCGGTTAATAGCTTGCTGGTGTTTTCAAGGTCCCTAAGACAAAGTCTGACGTGTTAACAGTCTTATTAACGATGTTAAAATAGAACTGACAGCTTGTGGATGCGCGGAGCACAATGGCCGGCCTCCCTCCTCCCGCTATAAACGGTGTCCCCGCTGCCTTCCCTTTGTTTCAGGCCCAATCAGCAAGCCAAACTTTTGTGGTGCTTGGAGGCAGCGAGGGGAGGAGCGAGCCTGGAATTTACTGGGAGAGCGGTCGGTGCGGGGGGAGAGTGGCCCCGCAGGGAGGAAGGGCTTTGCTGGTCTGCACGGCTCTCTGACCTCGCTCGGAGGTTTTCTTCTCTTCAAGCATTTTGTTCTGGTTGTGTTGATGAGTTTCCTGAGGCCCAGAAGTTTGAGAAGTTCTGGGTTATGGAATGCAGAAATAACGGTGCTACCTGAATTTCAGGAGCGTGACTAGATGTGAACATTCAGTTTTTCAGAAGCCTTATGTGAACTCTTAAACTATTTTAAATACTTTTTTTTTTTTTTTTTTAAAGAATACAAGTTTATCAATTCTCTTGAGCCAAAATAACCTCCAACTTTCTCTGGTGTCTTGGGAATTACTGAGGTCGCACAACTGGCCTAGCTATGTTTGTTCTGTCTGGTTTTATTCGGACTTTACAGAAATAGATGTGTGTGTCCAGTTCTTTAAAGCATTGTCTTTTCCAGACAATAGTCATAACAAAACAAAGATTTTTAAAAGAAAAGGCCTACTTTTTTTCATCTGTATCGCTAGTAGCAAATTTGACAAGCCATCTCATTTTGAAATGCAGATTTATTTGGACAGCCTGGTGAATGGGTAAGGCAACATCTGATTTAATAATTTGTGAAGTACAGTACATCTACAGATTCTCTGCCCCACGTATCCTGAGCGTTAGAGGATTTTTGGTGAAGGCCAACGAGATACTTAAATTTTTTTTTTCAGGTTTCAGGAAATGTGTCTTGGTTCATTTTTGTAGTGTGTTTTGTTGGTGAATTTTACTTTTCAATAGCCCACTGTTCAGTGACTTCAAATATAGCAGTAAGACTTGGGGTGGCACCCTGTAAGTACAAAGAAGAAAATGTTGGCTGTGCACAGGGCACTGAACATTCTCCGTGGAGCTAGTCTCCGTGAAATTACTCACGTATACGGAAATACAAATTATTTGTCAAGGAACATGCCGGCTCCCCTTCTCTTAGCTCACATAGTGTTACTTAGGCAAAACCCCAAGGGAAATATTTTCTTCTACTTTGTAAGCCCTAAAAATATGCACCATTGATTGAACAATGTATGAAACTGGAGCAAACAGGCGTCATTTGCTACCAGCCACACGCACGGGTGTGAATAATGCCATTTTCTGGCTGGCGCCCTGAGCGAGTGCTGTGTGATTGGGGACTTGTACCTGTGCAGGGAAGAATGGCGCAGCGGTGGCTCTCCCTGGATGCTTCTGCTTGTCCTTTCCCGTGGCCCACGCAGCTGCCCGCCCTCGTCGGTGGCCAGTGTGTCCGAGGGTTCCACTGCTGGGCCACAGAGCCAGCTCCTGTTCAAGTGTAACTGACCCCTTTCTCACGTGCCCACTGAAAGGGAGTGTGCCCGGCTGTGCAGCTGAAATGCCTTGGATTGCGTGCACTGTGCCGCCGGCATCAATGCTGCGCCACCCGATGGGAGGGCCCAGAGTGCCCGGTGCGAGGTTGTGTGACTTGGGGACACTAAGAAAGCCAAAAGGATTAGCAACAAACAAAGAAAGCTGGCACCTTTGTGCAGAGGCCAGCTGGCACCTCTCACGGACAACCTAACCAGCTCCATTTTCACCAAAGCCAAGCTGCAGAGTGCTGCAGGCCTAAATAGGGTAGGGTGTGGGGATGAAGCCAGGGCGTGAGGAGAGGCCTGCTTCTTTTCTGGCAGGTGACACAGAGAGGGATAAAACCCTCAAATGTGAAGAAACTTTCATAAACAGTGAAGTCGCTCTTCATTCCTGGATAGCTTTGGGCCATCCAAAGCCCTTTCTGATTTATTTTCCAAACTTAAAGGGGGAAAGAGAACATCGGTGGTCCCAGCCTCTGCTTTTCTGTAGTGACCTAACTCTTGGCCCCTGGCACTAAGAGAAATCAGTGTCCTGAGCCAGGTGCTGCCCTGGCTCAGGGGAAAGCTGCCCTAGACAAACGTTCTCATGCTTTTCTAGAACTCTGGACTGGCCAGAGTAGCTTTTGGGGAAACCAGAGTTTCTGAGCAATTTTTATGTTTTACATTTGAAAATCTGTCAACTGCAGTGACATTTTCCTCTGAGATCATTGTATGATGCCCCGAAGTGCCATTTAAAAAATAATTCATAAAATTATTGTTGTTTATTTAATCAAATAAAGGAGATTTGGAGAAAGAACACTTTTTCCCCTGTGGGGAGGAGATGGGCACATTGAGAGAGGGTCTCTCTAGCTGTGGCTGACCCAAAAGTCAGTGTGTAGACCAGGTGAAAAACTTATTCTAGGGGACTGTTAAATAATAGCTGCGATTCTTAGCGAGAGCCAGCCTTAGTGTGGCTTTTCAGACATTGCTGTACACGGTCTTGGAAAGGACACTCTAGCAGGATTTAAGGAAATGATAAATGGGTGTGTTTCTCATGTGCTGTATTGTTGCAGCTTTTCAGAACTTGCCAGTGACTTATATTTTAGCAAATACATCTGATATGTAAAATGGCCAAAGGCTTTGACTGTGTACATGGTGCCTAGGAAAAATGACAAACATTAATAACACAATAGGGTGATAATGGGCAGTCTCTCTTTGGTGGCCAGTTACATGAGTCTTGGTTTTATGAAAGCTTAACGTCCGTGTGTAAAATGCCGTAATGAGGTGCGTAACAGCAGCCTAGCAGTGAAGCAGGAAACCCGCCCCTTCTGTATTCTAGTCATCATGTTGGCCCTTTTGTGGAGAATGTTTCCAGTTAAGGGAGAGTCTGCTGATCTTCACATGACAAACACTCACAGTAATCCTGTTCTGCTACCCTTTCACCCCCTACGTTTCTTTTGAAAATAATTTTCCTCCACTTGTTAAAGATGGGCAGCCACAGAAGATATTTGGGGTCTTTTTAAAAATTTTTTTGGCACTGTTTCAGAAACAGAATCATGTTAGCGGCCATGGGAGATCGAATGATGGTTCTAGATGGTGTTTTATGGCCCAGGCAGACAGAAAGCACTCCAAAGTGGCGAAGGTCAGAAGGGGCAAAGGCCCCCTCTCCAAGAAAGAGCAGATGAAAACGTGTTTCTCACAGGTAACTAAAACTGCCTGCTGTTTCCTGATATTTCTCACAATAGTATTTTAATAGAGCACTTCAGTTGAGGGGTGAAGGGGAAGAATTAATAGTAGAAAGAGAAAAAGGACCCTGTTTTAAAATATATATGGTTTTCAGTGGAAACAAACAAAAACCGAAGTGAACTTCAGCAGGGCAACCCTAAGAAACGCCCCGCCTACGGTCCCAAAGGGTTGCGGAAATAAAGCGTGCAAGAACCGTCGGGAGAGGAGTCAGCGTGGAGTGGCTGTGGCCGTTAGAGGCCAGGCGCGCTTCGGTTCCGTGGGGCGCTGTGGGAACCGGGGTCCCTTCTCATCCGGGGACTTGGAGGAAGCTATTCCACACCTACAGAAGGATGCTGCTTTAAAGCACCCGACATCAGAATGGCCCAACTGCGGGCCGGGCGTGCTGGAGGGAACAGATGGAGCTCTCGGATCGCGCTCTGTTCAGCCGTTTGATGGAATTCGCCACCCTGACCAGCGAGCCCAGATGGCGCTTAAATCTGTCACTCCTTAACGACCCTACTGTTTTTTAAAAATATTTTTATATTGAGCTCATTCAGTTTAATCTGGGAGATTAATCATTTCCAGGATGGGGGGGCTGGCTGAGGCTTCCTGGAGCAGAGCCGAGGGAGGAGGGTGGCGGGGCTGGGCCCCCCGGGCCTGGGCGGGGGCCGGGCTCTGGGACAGCCCGGGCGCAGGCCGAGGAGCCCGCCCGTGGGGGCAGCGGCTGCGGCGGGGCCACCGGAGCGCCGAGACCGAGATGGTTCCGGAACCCTTCCAGGCCTTCTCCCATCCCGCCGCCGCCTTCCTTAGTCGCTGTTTGAGGCCGTGGTTGGTGCGCAGGTGGCTGCCATTGCTCCGTCCTCACAGGGTCACACAGTGGCTGCCGTTGCTCGTCCTCACACGGTCACACAGTGGCTGCCATTGCTCCGTCCTCACACGGTCACACAGTGGCTGCCATTGCTCCATCCTCACATGCTCACACAGTGGCTGCCATTGCTCCGTCCTCACATGCTCACACAGTGGCTGCCATTGCTCCATCCTCACATGCTCACACAGTGGCTGCCGTTGCTCGTCCTCACACGGTCACACAGTGGCTGCCATTGCTCCTCCTCACACGGTCACACAGTGGCTGCCATTGCTCCATCCTCACACGGTCACACAGTGGCTGCCGTTGCTCGTCCTCACACGGTCACAGTGGCTGCCGTTGCTCCATCCTCACATGCTCACACAGTGGCTGCCATTGCTCCATCCTCACACGGTCACACAGTGGCTGCCGTTGCTCGTTCTCACACGGTCACAGTGGCTGCCGTTGCTCCATCCTCACATGCTCACACAGTGGCTGCCGTTGCTTGTCCTCACACGGTTACACAGTGGCTGCCATTGCTCCTCCTCACACGGTCACACAGTGGCTACCATTGCTCCTCCTCACACGGTCACACAGTGGCTGCCATTGCTCCATCCTCACATGGTCACACAGTGGCTGCCGTTGCTCGTCCTCACACGGTCACACAGTGGCTGCCGTTGCTCCATCCTCACACGGTCACAGTGGCTGCCATTGCTCGGCCCTGCAGGGACTAGGAGGGGGAGCTGAGTGGGTTTTCATCTGTGGTTGTGGTTTTTAGCCTCTGTGTGGCACTCGCTCTGCTGCTGGTGAGACAGGCAGCCTGGGGTGCAGCTGAGTGCAGCTGTGGAGGGCGACTGGGAGCCAGCGGCAGGGAGAACGAGAGGCCTGGGAGTTGCTGGTACTCAGAAGCCCAGCGTCTGTGTGTGCACCATCTGTATGTGCACCATCTGTGTGTGCACAGGCATCTGTGTGTGCAGCGTCTGTGTGTGTGTACCAGCCTCGGTGTGTGTACAGGAGTGTCTGTGTGTGCAGGCATCTGACAGGACACTGAAACATATATATAGGCAGAAGACAAAGTTAAGTAAATTATGGAGAACATTTCTTTAGGTGCACATTTAAAACTCCTGGGAGAGTGAACAGAGGTGGAAGGTTTCCATCAAAGAGACGTGAACACGGGAACCTCCGTTTACCTGAGGGAATCGCTGGCAGTAATTAAAAAGGTTTTGCTTTGGAGCTGGCGTCTAAGGAAATTGAGGCCAAGTTTGGTTACAGAAGTGTGTGAGCTTAGAGGCCCTTAAGTGGGCACTAGGTGTAGAGACCTGAAGTTCTCCAGAAGACATCCTGGAAGAGAATTTGGAGGAACGGACGAATCTGGGGAATAGACTATTCTCATTGGGCAAGTAGGAGTCAGTGACCTGTCAAGGCGTCCCAAGAGCAAGGTTTGACTCAGTAGAAATGTTCCTACCTGATCCAAAAGCTCGTGTCGTCAGCTTTGGCCAGAGACCAGGGCCACAGCTGCCCATAGGAAATACAGTTTACCTGTCACCAGGATTTTCATAGGCGACCATGAGGGGAAGAAACTGTGCACGTAGAGGGAAGAGGAAGTCCTAAGTGGGTGTCAGCAAAAAGGGTCAACTGTAGCCAGTGAAGACTGTGGTTGGAGGCGGGGCCCCTCTGTCTCAGAAGGTAGTAGGGAGTTGCTGGGACTCAGTGGCCAAGCTTTCCCTACCAAGAGAGGTGTTTTATGCTGATAAATGTGGTGAACTCACCAATCCAGTGGCTGGCCAAGGAGGAGAACTCACCAATCCAGCCACTGTTGCCTGTAGAAGCTGGCAATCTAGTAGCCAGGAAAGGGAAGTCCCAAGGGAAAGGGGAGGAGTCCCACCCTCTGAGATAGGCAATAAGTGCAGTACTTCTCTGGAGCCCAATTGGCCTGAGAGGTGGATTCGGGTGATTTCCTGCAGCTTACAAGAATTACTTTCAAGTTTTACGAAGGAGATAAAACTTTAGACATGTTAGCATCACAATTGTAATCTTCACTGAAATATACATTGTAAAAAAGGCAGTGGACATACACATTTGTATTAACAGCATAAGAATTCCTTAAGGTGAGCTCTGAAAAGGCAGAAGCCTTTTGTGAAGTAGAAGGGACAAAAGCTCACTTGATCTCAACCTCTAGTATAAGTACACATTATGGAGATTTAAAATCTTGAGCTTGGAACCATGATAGTGGGTGGTATAGTGGAATGTTTTGTATTAGAGTTAGATTAATAAATCAGAGCTCTATTGATGAGAGTCAAAGCTCTGGACAGTAGCATAGCAACAGTAGCATGGCAACAGGAGGAAATACTAAGTCTTTTTACCTAGTTAGGATACTTTAAAACACTTTAGCCCTTGCAGCCTTTATAACTTTCATTTACCAACCTTAAAACATTTTCTTAGACCCTCAAACATTTATAACTTGTGTTTACCAATCTTAAGATGCTCTTAGACTCTCCAACTTTGCTCTTTAAAGGATCAACCTACTACTTTGTCTCTCTTGTCCTCTTGCCATCTCCTCTTGTCCTCTCCCCTTTCTCTGGCAAGGTACCTCCTCCCATCCCCCATCATGTCTCGCTCTCTCCTTCTCTCTCTCTCTCTCTCCATCTCCATCCAATAAACCTCTTTCATATAAGATCTGCTGTGTGCCTCATCATTGTCTTAATTCATCCTAACATTGGTTCATGGGCTGGGAAAGGGAAGTCCCAAAACCAGGGAAAGGGGAGGAATCCCACTGTCTGAGATAAGCCATAAGTGCAGCGTTTATCTGGAGCCCAGTTGAACTGAGAGGTGGATTCAGGTGGGTTTCCTGCAGCTGACAAGAGAGACAAAGTGGTGGGTTGATCCTTTTAAGGAGCAAAGTAGCCTGCCAGTGTGGCCACCGGGCTGGTGACACATGATGACCTCATAGGTTGCTAGGTAACCCAGAAGCAGGTGCCTAAATACTAACACACACTGATAAACATACATACACACATACATACAACTTACACACACATAAACATACACATACACATATAACACACACACAGCGTACACACACAGAGCATATACACACATGCACACACAGTACACACAGCACAAGACACACATGCACACATACACACAGCACAGCACACACACGGCACAGCATAGCACGAGTACACACACACACACACACACACACACCCACACGGCACAGCGTAGCACAAGTACACACACACCCACACCCACACACACCCACACACCCCCCACACGGAACAGCATAGCGTGCGTGCGTGCGTGCGCGCGCGCACACACACACACACACACACACACACAGCACAGCATAGCGCGCGTGCGCACACACACATGCACACATACACACAGCACAGCACACACATGGCACAGCATAGCACAAGTACACACACACACACCCACACACACCCCCCACACGGCACAGCATAGCACAAGTACACACACACATACCCCCACACCCCCACACCCCCACACCCCCCCACGATACAGCATAGCACGAGTACACCCCCCATACCCACAGCACAGCATAGCGTGTGTGTGTGTGTGCGCACGCGCACACACACACACACACCCCCACACCCCCCCACGGCACAGCATAGCACGAGTACACACACACCCACCCACACTGCACACGCAGTCTTGGTGAGGTCACAGTGCATGCATTTGGTTTACCGTGAGGGTTGCTGCGCTCGTCGTTCTGCCGTGTGCCTGTGTCATAGTGAGCGCTCCTTAGATCTGCCCTTTCCTACTGGTTGGTTATTTTCTCTTGTTGAGTTTCCTCTAGAGACTGGAATCTGTGAAATCTGTGTAATCTTCACGCTGCAAACGGTCGGACTTGAATGGAGGTTGCAGATCTGAGGTCGTAGCTGCTGTTTGTAGACACAGGAGTCCTGTGCCCTCTGCTCACCAATGAGGAGATGAGCAAGAGTGAACCAGTGAACCGTCACCATAAGATCCTCTCCGCTGCTTGCACTGATAAAGTGGGCGTGGAAAGAAAGAGCGGCACTAGAGCCAAGCCGTGCATCGCCTGTGTGTGAACGTCACGTGTCAGGGTGGACACAGGCCGGGCCCACAGCCTGAGTGTGTGGTGGCGACTTGGCGAGGCCCGCAGGGCTGGGGCTGCGTCGGGAGGCCCACCCCGGTCCTGTCTCCCGCATGTGTGCGTGGTCCCAGCGTAGGTGATTGGGGCAGGCGTTCTGAGAAGTTGGCAGAGCGCTCACACTGGCCTCTGAGTGGGCAGTGAGGGCTCTGTGGCTGGAAAGTCAGGTAGGCAGCGAGCCACAAACAGTCCCAGGTCCCAGAGGAAGTACTGGAGGGCTGAGAGGAAGTAGCCACAGGTGCCGCTAAGGCCACTGACCAGCTGTAGGGTGACAATTGGCCTGAGTGTTTCTGTCCACGTTTCTAACACTGTTTGCATCGATACCTGTAACTTTCCCCTGGTTTCTTTACTATCAGTTCTTTACCATGAGCTGAGAGAATGTTGGTGCTCTGATACATAGTTTGAGACACTAGAAGAATGTCCAGAACCCACATGGCCACCTCCTCTGGAGTTTATAATGTGCGTGCTGTGAAGGGACACTTACGCCAGGCTGGTCATGACCTGGTGAAATTACAGTGATTTCCGATCACGCATGAAGCGGGTCTGTCGTGTCAGGTATGATAATGATGCAGTTGCTGTTTTTGTTTGGCTATTAAGTATGACAGAGGAGATATGGCCGCATATCAGGTTGGCAAGGGGTGGACTGGTGACGGTTATTCTTGGTGGCCAGCTTGGCTACATCTGGGACCAACTAAGACCCAAGAGGCTGGCTCCACCTGGGAGGGGGCTTCTTTTTCTTTTTCCTTACTTCTTTCTTTCTTTCTTTCTTTCTTTCTTTCTTTCTTTCTTTCTTTCTTTCTTCTTCTTTCTTGCCTTCCTTCCTTCCTTCCTTTCTTTTTTTTTCCCCAGGGCAGGGTTTCTCTGTGTAGCCCTGGCTGTCCTGGACTAGCTTTGTAGACCAGGCTGGCCTTGAACTCACAGAGATCTGCCTGCCTCTGCCTCCTGAGTGCTGGGATCGCAGGCCTGCTCTACTTCGCCTAGCTGCTCCCGTGGTTTTTTTAAAGACAGGGTCTTACCAAAGCTGGGGCTTACTACTTTGGCTAACATGGCTGGCTGAGGGCCCTAGTGTCTGCCACCCCAGGGCTTGGATTCTAGGCATGAGCTGCCATCCCTGAAATCACATGGATGCTGAGAAGCCAGGCTCAGGTCCTGCCCAAAGAGCAAGTGCTTTGCCCACAGAGCCATCTCCTCAGCCCTGCTGTTAGTTAACGTTTCCCATTGGGTGGAGCTCAGTGGTAGAGCACCTACCATAAGTTCAATCCAGGGCACCGGAGCAAAGAAACAAGGAAAAAGCCTCCTGGTGGCCTTCTGTGGGGCCTGCATCCTGCCTCTGGTGGCTGTCCCAGTGCCAGACTAGAGCGTCTCTGCTTTCCCTCTTTGTCCTCTTCTCTGGGTTTGTCTGTTCAGTGCTTGTGGTGCTGCCAACTCCTTCCACCCGGAAGCCCACACCTGCCGCCCTCAGCTCACAGCGTGATTGTCAGTGACTACACCTTTCGCCTCACCAGGCACTTCCTAAGGAGCTAGCATTCTTGGTGGTGGTGCTGTGTTCTCACGTGCATGTCTCCCTGTTGCAGTGTGAACTCTGAGAAGCCAAGGACTGGGGCATCCTCAGCTGTCAGACCGTCTCTAGAGTCAGCAAAGGGAACAAAGGCCCAGGAGAGAGTCGGCGCCCATAAATATTAACTAGTATGTGGATGAGAAGACAGAGCTTGCCTTGTGGTCCCAGGTGGACTCCCTGTGACATGCCTCGCCCTGTCACACTCACTTTCAGGCAGGCACTGGGGAATATGTGAAGAGTGAGTCCTCAGATCCCTAGGTTCTCTCCTTGGAACACATGATGGTCCAAGAAAAGGCCAGTTCTACTTTTTCTTTTCTTTTATTGAAAATAGATTTTTCTGGGCTAGGGAGATGGCTCAGAGGTTAAGAGCAGTGGCTGCTCTTCCAGAGGTCCTGAGTGCGGTTCCTAGCAACCACATGATGGCTCACAGCCATCTATAATGAGGTCTGGTGCCCTCTTCTGGCGTGCAGGTGTACATTCAGTCAGGATACTGTGTACATAAAAAAATAAATCTTTTAAAAAAATATAAAGAAAAGAAAACAGATTTTTCCATCTGGGCAAGGTAGCACACTCCTCTGCAGGCAGATCTTCATGAGTTTGAGGCCAGCCTGGTCTACGAGGTGAGTCTAGGACAGCCAGGGCTACACACGAACCCTGTCTTGAGACTCCCCTTTCCCCCAAAAAAAATCAGAGGGCCTGGAAAAATGGCTCAGCAGTGGAGAATGCTGGCTGCTGTTCAAGGGCTTCACTTTCGGCACCTGCGTGTTGGCTCAGAACCGTGTGCAACTCTATTCCCAGGGGAGCCAGCTACCTCTTCTGGCATCCAGGGGCACTGGGCACACGTGTGCAGAGACATTCACACAGGGAGAACTTCTATGAACATAAAAATAGTCGTAACAGTAATTCACTGTTGTTTTGTTTCACTCTGTAGCCTTGGCTGTCCTGGAACTCAGTATGTAGACCAGGCTGGCCTTGAACTCACAGAGATCCACCTGCCTTGCATGTGGAGAACAGACTCTCTGTGGAGACAGCTGCACTGAGGCAGTTCACCGGGAAACAAAGGCTATTAAAACCTCTGGAGGTAAGCAGGGGCTGTCTAGGGTGAGAGTGCCTCATTGGCCAGGGCCAGGATGCTGGGATGCCTCATTTGCATAAGGAGAGACAGACTGCAGGAGAAAGGCTCAAAACAGAAAATCAGTTCTAAAGTCCCGCTGGAGAGGACAGTCATGAGGCCATGTGTGGGAAGTGGGCCGCTCCTCTTCGGCCAGGATTCACGGCCCAGGCTGGGCGCCACCCCACAGGCACTTACTCCCTGGTGACGGTATATACCTGTAACCCCATCATTCAGGAGATGCAGGCAGGAGGGTTGGAAATTCGGTCCATCTGTGGCTGTGTAGCGAGACCCGGGCTAGCTTGGGATACAAGTCTTAAGCTCGGTCTTAGAGAGCGTTGGGTGGTGCTGAGGGTCTCTGGGTGGTCTTAACATTTGGAATACTCTCCTGTGCTGGTGTCTAGTATCCATGCTGACAGAAAGGTCTCGAAGTGGGAGCCATCTCTCCAGGCAGCTCTGTGTCACCTCTCCCGTGTCTGGTCACAAAGCTGCTCTGGACCAGACCTTGGCAGGTGATGGCACCGCCATTCATTTATGTGGAGATGTGTATCGAGCAGGCCTGCCAGGCAGGAGGTGGGGCCCTGAGCCATGGGCACAGGTTGACAGTGGCTCAGAGTGGTGAAAGTGCTGGGCACATTTGTAGTGTGTTTTGACAGAACCAAGCAGATTTTTTGGTGGATCAAATATTTTTTGGTGGCAAAGAGAGGAGGAATTGGAGAAGCATTGAGGGTCTTGGCTTGGGTGCCCGGAGGAGATGTGAGCTCTTCTGGGGTGCTGAGGCATGCTGGACAGAGCGAGCACAGGCCTTTCAACTCCAGGCAGCTGCAGGAGCTCTGCCCGCAAGTCTGCAAGGCTTGGTGTGTGGGGAGGGCTGGGCTGCAGATCTGTGGTGGGCACTGTCCCCTGAGACAGCAGAGAGTCTGAGCATGCCACTCCAGCAGGCAGGGCGAAGAGGAGAGGCGCTGGCCTGGCCGTTATGGGGACAAAGGTGTCCCCTGCACCTGTTAGCAGCCATGCTCGTTTTCACCCAAGCCTGCAGCCCCCGGGGCTCTCACCTGCTCTCTGCTCTGTGCATTGGCCAATGTGGAGCCTTTTCTATCAAAGGAAGCTTGAGGTACATGCACTTCTTGTCATTGCCGTCTTCTCTGACATATATGTTCATGGTTCATCCATGGTTTAGCACAGATCAGGACTTTATTCCAAATACTTCATCCGCTGTATCTGTTAACTTGCTTTTATTACACTTACCTATTTTGTGTGTGTGTAGGTAAGTGGGTGAGTAGGTGTGCAGGGCTGTGTCGGGCCGACCTGCCCACTCTGTTCTGTCCTGACACGGTGAGACTCCTTAGCCTGGCCGCAGGCTGTCAGATTTGGTGGCAGGCACCTGACTCACCAAACCAGCACAAACCAGATTTTAATTATGCATTTATTACTTGATAGAAATGCAGAGAGCGTGTCAGTGGACATTTAGGTACAAAAATTTGAATGTTCTTTTCTGGGTTATAAGTATGAAATGCAATTAGATTTCTACTTTTTTTTTGTTTGTTTAGAAGATTAATTTGTTTGTTTATTTATTGGTGTTCTTGAGGCAGGGTTTCCCTGTGTAACTGTCTGGCTGTCCTGGACTTGCTCTGTAGACCAGGCTGGCCTTGAGATCCCCCTGCCTCTGCCTCCTGAGTGCTGGGATTGCAGGCTCGCGCTGCCTTGCCCCGCCAGAGGGTTTATTTGTGATGGCTGTGGCAGGGGTGGGTGTGTGCACAGGAGGCCGGCGCGAGTTGGAGGCCAGCGGAGCGTGAGCATCCATCTTCCTGGTGCTGCAATTACAGCTGCAAGCTGGGGGCCAGGCTTGGGGCTTCTGAAGAGCGGAACAGCAGTGCATGTGCTCAACTGCTGGCCTCTCCGGGCCCCCGTTCTTGTCTTTGACAGTCTCGGTACACGGTCCTGGCTGGCCTGCCAGACCCCGGAGCTGTCATCCTGCCCCCGGCAGCAGAGTGCTGAGATTACTGATGTATGCCACACCCAGCTCACTTTCTTGAAGACCCTTGGGACGGCCTCCCACTTATGTCCTAGTTTTAGGAATAGAGGAGAGTGGTGCTGGGCTGTGTGTCCTCAGGCCTGTAGCTGTGGTCTCTGTGCAGCCTGGACTCAAGAGCTACCAGGGTTCTCTACAGAGAGAATGTTTGGATAGGTTACACTGAAAAGGGTGGAAGGTGGCGGAGAGGTTCCTCTGCACTGGCCTGTTAGGAGGAAAGGAGGTTATTTCAGAACCATTGTTTGCTCTGAGCTGCAGGCTTCCTGAAGCCTCTCCAAAGAAGCAGGAAAGCGGCCAAGCTCCCCCGTCCAGGGCAGGCACGTTTGCCGTGCCTGTGGCCCTCTGGATCTCTTTGTGCAGAGCCCCAAATGTGGCTTTTTCTGAGGGATTACATTGTGTCCTTTTTATGATCAAATATGAGCTCATGTGCGCGTGCACATGAGTGTGTGTGTGAGTGTGTGTGAGCACGCATGCGCGCATGTGTGCCTGTGTTTTAAACATTTCCATAATGAGTTCCCAAGTGCTTTTTGGCCGTGGTTATTAAAGCTTGTGTGTTTGCGATTTATTTGGCAAAATGCCTTTCGTGAAGAAAGGATATAGTGTTCTCTTGGTTCTTTGCCCAAAGTAATTTTGGAGAAGTCTGTGACTGTATTTAGTTCCTGTCACTCGCTGGAGACAAGTCATTGTAATTACGTTTGATCACACTCGGTTTACAGTTGTTTTATCGTGTTTTTGTGCTGAATATCTACTCAGACATCATAGCAAAACTTAATGGCTACTGTTTTATTTGTTCATAAAATGTTTTACGGCCCGTTTTTTTCAGCACACATCGGGTTTCAATCATCACCCTTGCATAGCAAGAGGAAGGCAATGGATGAAGAGCTATCAAAATCCTTGACTACATAAAATTTTATTTCAGGTCACATTGCCATAAAAGATATTGAACGTATTTTGTGGCTTTTTCTCCCGACATGCTCGCTGTGGTAGGAGGCTACAGCGTTGAAGCAAGCCACGTGGAGTGTGGAATCTGATTCACGAAGATGCCAAACCCGAGCCTGTTTCTGTTGGACCTGGACAAGGGTTCCGCACAGAGGCCCCTGGACAGTGCAGAGTAGAAGACAGTGGTTCCTCTTGGTCATTATCGAACATTCTCGGGATTTGCAGGCAGGCAGTCTTCTTAACCAAAAGGCGTCGCGCTTGGCCACTGTCATCGCAGCTCTGACCCTGCTCTGTGTGTTCACAGTGTGTTTACCGGAGCCACCGCAGGCCCAGCTCTCCCGGCCGGGCCAGCAGGCTGGAGACCGCCGAGACCACCACACACACACAGACACACAGACACACAGACACACAGACACACAGACACACAGACACACAGACACACACACACAGACACACAGACACACACACACAGACACACACACACACACACACACACACACACACACACACACACCGGCATCTTCCCAGTGTCAGTTCTCACTATGTCTTGTTCTTCCTGAAGCCTCAGTCCCAAGCCCCTCTGACGATTGCTCCTGGCCTGTCCGTCGGAGCGTCATAGCTGTGGCTGAGGAAGTACGCCTGTTAAAAAAGTGTAATTAATAGGAAACTTTGACATCCAGCTGAGGAAATTAGTTTGCATCAAAAAAGGCAAGATAAAGGATTAAAGAAATTTTAGTCCTAATCTAATTAACACCAATTAAAAGATGCAGATGAATTTGCACCAACAAATTGTTAATTATGCACCAATTTGCCTTTTCTGCAACCAAACTCACATCAGGAAAGTATTACTATCTTTTTTGTTTGAAGAGATTTACATAGTGGGTTTGTTACAATCATCTTTCGCATAATTAAAGAAAAAGTAGGCGGCAGGAGCAGGTGTGAAATACTTCTCTCCTGCAATTTTAATTTAGCTTAACTCTTTCAGGCAGAAGGTAAAGGGTGCTGCTGCTCCTCCCAGACACTCCCCAGGCCTACTGTGTGCTTTGCTGTCCTGTTGACGGAAAATTAACATTTGTGGGGTTGTTTGTTCTTACTCAAAATATTTTAACTTGTCTGCACTTTTCATATCCTGCTCCTTAGAAGAGATCCCTGTGGGACAGGGTGGGGCTGAGAGAGCCCTGGCTGCTATTTCAGAGGCTCCCCTTCCTCTCCCCACCCCCCAGCCGTGCCCAGTGGCTCTCCATAGCCCACAGCTCTAGCTCCAGGGGACCTGGTGCCTTTGGCCTCCAAGTCCAGCTGCTGCCAGGGGCACATTCCCTCCCCACTTAGGTGTAATTAATAATAAAGACAAATCTTTAAGATCTAAGAGGAAAGGAGGGGCTGGGCAATGGCCACTTTCACAGAGGACCTGGGTTGGGCCACCCACACCAGGCTCTAACTGCTCTGGGGCACCCGGCGCCCTCTTCTGGCCGGTACAGGCACTGCAGGCACCTGGTGCACATCCATACATGCAGGCAAAACACTCTATTTGTAAAGGAAAAGAAACCTTTTTTTTTTTTTTTTTTTAAGGCCTTTTGGCTGAAATGGACAGCTACATGTAACCTCTGGGATATGTGTTCTAAGTGGACACTTGAGCTGTGAGGACTCTGAACTCAGATTTCCTCTCCAACCAGGATTTGCAGCTGTGTCTTCCAGCCTTGGCAGCTCAGGGTCTGTGTTTGCCAGAGTAACTGAGGCGCCACTGTGCTGGGACCTGTTTTTCCCGGTGGCTTGCTCTTACAGCTCCTCAGATGGTGATGTGAGTGATTGTGTAGACCTGTTATATCTGCAGATGGCACATCTGTGCGAGTGTCCTGTCGGGCCGCAGCCCACATTAGCAAACCATATTTCTCCTCTTTCAAAATGGGCAAGGGGGGAGGGGAGGGAGGTGGCAGGTTGTGGAGGACAAGCATCTCCCTGGATCCCACCAGCCAGTGTATGGAAAGCCCACTGCCTCCTGTTGCCAGTGCCTTCGGAGAAATGCCCGCCTGCACCCTGACGCTGAGTGTTGTCTGTGATACGTGCAACAAACAGCACCAAGGGGCCCGGCTGCCTCCTCGGGCGCTGATGCAGCAGCCAGGGCGCCAGCCCATGTTTCCACAGTCCATGTTTGAGCTGAACACTCTGCATTCAGGGCTTGGCCTGAGCAAGACGTCTGACGTTTTCAAGGATTTCAAGTCGGCCCACTAACCCTTTTTCTCTGTGACAGGAGACGATTTTGAAAGGATTTTGCACTAAACACAGGGAACAGGTTTCAGGGAGCTGCCTTTTCTCCATCCTGCTTGGCCCTCTGGGAGTCGGGCCTGCCCCCTCATGACCCTTCCCTGGGGCAGCCATGTTCTCTGGGGCCTTGGAACCTTTTCCCTGCTCCACACTGCAGGGAGAATTTCAGCAGAGAGAAGGCGCTCTTTACAGATGCCGCATTACTCCGCAGCCACAGGCCAGTACCTGATCCAACCCCAGCCGGTGGAGCTGAGGTTCTCAGGATCTGCAGTGCTATCCAGAAACATTGTAGGATCTAAGCTAGGAAGCTGTTGGAAGTGCAGAATCCTGGGTGCCTCCTGGGAGTCACAGCAGTGGAAGAGCGAGGCCAGGCACAGTTCAGCAAGGCCAGTCTGTGACATTTGTTCCAGCTGCAGTGTGAGAACTTGGGTCTCTTACGTATGTCTTCCACGAGACGTATTCCGTATTCCTGTGTTTTAGGTTCGACTTCCTCAGTCGGGTGAGCATAGCAGAGTTGTCCCATAGGACTGAAAAAAAAAAGTATTGTAAGTGGACCAACTCTACAAGGTAAGCTGAGGTTCAGTCAGCATAGGTGTGGTTTGCCGTCTGAATCTCAGATCTGTAGTCCTTCCTTCCTTCCTTCCTTCCTTCCTTCCTTCCTTCCTTCCTTCCTTCCTCCTTCCTCCCACTCTTCCTCCTTCTCTCCTTTTCTTCCTCCCTCCCTCCTTCCTCCCACCCTCCCTCTCTTCCTTCCTTCCTCCTTCCTCCCTCCCTCTCTTTCTTCCTTCCTTCCTCCTTCCTCCCTCCCTCCCTCCCTCCCTCCCTCCCTCCTCCCTTCCATCCATCCACTCATCCATCCACGCACACTTGCACCCTCTGTCCCTCCAACCATCCACAGTATCGTCACACAGACTTCTAATAACAGTTGAAAGCAGCTGTTCTGTAAGAGGCCATTTGCCACGCCCAGTGTAAACTCTAGAGCTTGTTTACCTTATATCTAAGGAAGACCGTGAGTTAGCGAACACTCTTCCCTCATAGAATGGTTCACCAGGGTAGGGTAGGGGTCGGGTGTGTGCACTGCTTTCTGAAGACCCGTATCCCAAGCCAGCTTCCCTCTGACTAACTGTACAGGCGCTGGGGGCTGCCAAGACTCAGGAGCCACTTGGTGGTGTTAGATGGACCTTTGGGGGTTTCCTACTAGGTAGAACCTTAGTCCCATTGGCACCTAGTCTGGACCTGTTGGACATTTTGTCCTATCAAGGTGTGCCACCTGCTTGCGATGTTCAACTATGTCCTGCTCAATATGTTCTTTCCTAGCCCACGAGGAGAAAAAAAAGATCCTTTGAATTGCTTCTCAAATATTCTTTTTTTAATGTGCTTTTTTTAAAAAAAAAAAATCATTCCTTTATTTCTTTAAATCTTAGGCACATTGGTGTTTTACCTGCATGTATGTCTGTGTGAAGGTGTCAGCTCCTGGATTTACAGTTGGGAACTGTCATGTGGGTGTTGGGAATTGAACCCAGGTCCTCGGGAAGAGCAGTCAGTGCTCTTAACCACTGAGCCAGCTCTCCAGCCCTCTGTGTGGTTATTTTTGACCAGAGTTGTAAGGTCTGAAGAGCCTCAGGAGTGACTGCACCCAAACTTCAGGAAAGGGGGCGGCTGAGCGTGTAAGTTAGTAGCTGCTTGCCCGGCACACTTGAACTCCTGGGTTCAACCACTGGCATTAAGTAACTGTACACATCTGTGACTCACAGCTGGGGAAGAAAGGAAGGAGGGAGGTTCAAGGTCATCTTGGGGATTGGAGGCCAGCCTGGGCTACATGTTTCAAAAACAAACAAACAAAAACAAACAACAACAGAGAAAGACTGGCTTATATCTACTGTCTCCGGAGGCTGGGATAGGAAGGGTGATTGATAATTGATGGGCACTGGGGTGTTCAGGAGTTTTATTTCTTAATTTTTCTCCTATTCTTGCAGCTTCTGTGAGTTTGCAAATATTTAAAAATGAAAAAAAAAATTAAAACCCAGAAGCTGGATTCCCTTTGAGTTAACTGGAGGGTGGGAGGCTTTGCCAGGCTGGACCGTGGAGCTCAGGCTTCGCTACCTCCCCTGCCGAGGACAGTGTCGTCATCCTGGCTGGTCCGTTATGTGCCACAGTCTAACGTGTTTCTGAAAGTCTACCAGCCTGGGGATGCAGCAAACTAAATGATCCCCTTGGAGATGACAAATAACAAGATAGAATGTCCCCAGGCCCATTTAGTTCCTCAGGCCTCCCACCCCTTGAGCCGCAGCTCCGGTTTAAGTGAACGCTGGGATAGCAGTTCGCTGTATAGTGTTCCAGTTCAGAAGAATTCACATGGCCCTTTTATGAAGAAAACAGCCAGCCAATAAAGTGGCATTTGAGTACATTATATACGTGACCAATCATTTCATAAAACCTGATTAAGCCTTCAGGCATAATTGGAGTTCTTAGCGAAATACTTCGGTTTTTAATATTTCTATGACCCTCTAAGGGGGACTTGGCAATTACTCTTAAATTTTCAAAGTGGGGCATGGAGTTTCAGCGGTGTGACTTCCATTAAAGCCCATGGGAGTCTGGTTGCTAAAAACATCACACGACTGAAGAAAATGTACTCCTTCTTGTGAAATTGCCAGAAGTAATGGGTACAGAAGTATAGCCCAGCGTTGCTGGGACATTTACAGTCTTTTATGCATGTTTCAGATTTCATACTTTTATAAAAACTCAGTAGTTCTGTAAGAATTGAAAAAAGCAGGAAGCTTATTATGTGTTTCTTAAAAGTAAAGGGTAGAAAAATATAAAATGGATTTTAAAAATTAAGGGATAAATTAAAATAATCCTTTAGAAAAACCCAAATGTTTGAAAATATTTATTATTTCAACATTTGCATCGTTGCTTCCAGATTTGTAACGTATGTCTTAAACTTGAGCTTTAAAGAAAGATGGTTAAAGACAGTCTCTGGCTGAGCACAGAAAGATTCCCGGTTTTCAGCAGCCTCAGGAGAGACAGGGAGACCTCTGGGCAAGTCTCCATTCCTTCAGATGGACGCGGTCCTTCCCTCTGGGGCTAGGGGACTCACCGCTATTATAGAGTCCATGAGGAGGGTCAGGGCCACATCTGACTCCAGGTACCACACTTCCTCGTCCTCCTGGGCCGCCTGTGAGTGCCAGGCCTGGCAGGGCGCGAGAGCGCTGCTGGACGAGGCGCGTTCCTCCTGCGAAGGCCTGTGCACGCCGGGAGGAGAGCTCCTGCCGCTGCTCCTGGAAGTACTGAGCCCCCCAGAGCCTCAGCTGCCTCAAAGAGCAGAGCCAGGCAGGCCCAGCGTAGGCCCTCAGAGGTGGGGTCGCCACAGCCATCACACAGCCCGGCAGAGTCATTTCCGGAGTGTTTCCATAGTGCTTTGGGGCGCACATCCGTTTGTTTTTGTCACTATCAGAAAAAGAGAGAGAGAACCTGAAAGACTGAGGCCCGAGGACGAGGCCCGGCGTAATTATTGTCCGCTGACTTTCAGCGCTGTGCTGTCTGTCCCCTCCACTGGGCTATGACGACTTGTCCCCTTTGCTCATTAACCTTTAAGTGGTTTCGGCCTGCCTAAGGCCCCGGCCCTTTGATGCGGCTCCTCACGTTGGGCTAACCCACCCATAAGCACAGTTTGTTGCTCCTTCTAACGGTAATGGTAATTTTGCTACTGTTATGAGTCATAAAGTAAACATCCGATTCGCAGGGCATCTGCTACGCACGGCAGAGGGGTGTCGGCCACAGGCTTGACCACGCCTGTCTCAGGGCGCTCCGCAGACAGGTTTGTCCTTAGCCCGTCGGCGACATCCAGGGGCAGAGTGGATTTGGGGATAAGGGTGTATTCTGCTTTGTTTTCAGACAAACGAAAACTTTTTAAAAGGGACCTAGAGCGGTCAAGCGCACTGGCTGCCCTTTCACAGGACCTGGGTTCAGTTCCCAGCACCCACATGGTTGCCAGTGGCTTGCTACCACCTGGAACTCCGGTTCTGGGGGACCTGCCACCTTTATGAGCACAGCAACACGTGCAGGCCAACATCTGTACACAGATTAAAATTTAACTTAACAAGTGATTAAACTTCTAAAATTATTTTAAAGCCAGGCAGGCCAGCCTGGTCTACAGAGTGAGTTCCAGGACAGCCAGGACTGCACAGACAATCTATCTCAAAAAACAAAAGAAAATGTTTTTTAAAACTTTATTTGTGTATTATAATCTCAAAATAAAAAGCAAAATGCTTTTATTCATGTATGGGTGTTCTGCCTGCCTGTGTCTGTACACCCTAACCTAGTGCCAGGAGAGGACAGAAGAGGGCACCGGCTCCCTTAACACTGGCATTAAAGATGGTCTCCAGGTGCCATGGTGCTGGGAACCGGACCTGGGCTCTCTGAGAGCAGCCAGGGCTGTGAACTGCCTGCCGAGCCATCTCTCCGCCTGAAGGAGTTTTAAAAACACAGAGAAACATTCCAAAGAACCATTTTTCCCCACTCACACAGCAGTGGCTGAGGGGCAGCTCTTGCCAACCGACTCCCCAGCCAGAAAGACAGCCGTGAGCTGGGTCCCCGGTCCAAAGAGGAGGGAAGCATTGTTCCCCTAAAAGCTTAGTGCCCCAGCAGCGAGGGGCCCGCAGTGGTTCTTTTTGAGCAGTAACTCCCTAACTCGCCAGCCCCAATGGCTCCAAAGGGTCACTGTGACAGAGCCCGGGGCTACACCTGCCTTGCATAGATTAGGGCCCCGCCGCAGCTGTCCTCATTTGCAACACTAAGGTGTAGCTGAGGACCGCGGTGCCCAGCGGGGGCCCGGCCACCTCCGGCTCCTGAGGCTGGCATCCAGGATTAAGATGGCCTTTGCAAGCCAGGCACAGAAATTGCAAGATGAGGCAGGTAACAATTTCCTGAGTTTTATGTGTCAGGGAAGCGGGAACCTTCCACAAGTCTGCCACGAATTAGCCATTTTTACAATCAGCTCTATGGTGGAGCAGCTGCCAGCACTGGCCGGCACATCCATGGGCCCTGGGAGCCTTTGGCACACAAACTCGGGAGCACAGCAATGTATGGGGTGGTCCCTGGCAGAAACAAAGGGGATGGAGCTCTTTGAAACCCGGTCTGCGGGTCGGACGCGCTTCTTCCTGTAATGTGAATTCAGTTCGCAGAGAATAACAATTAGGATAGTTCTGGTGTGTTCTCCACAGGAAGTGGTGTACTGCTTGTGAGTGGCGGGCTCAATGAGGGAGCCATTAAGGGGTTTAATAGACTTTCAGCTGAAAGACATAAGGGACTCTAGTTCTGTTGCCTTAATTGAGAAATATTTTTGCCTTGCGAGGAGGCTCAATCAAGTTTTCATTGCGTACCTGGTCAGGGACCAGGCTGGGTTTCTCGCGAAGCACTTGGATGAAATGCGCGTGCAGACGTGGTAGTTTGTGGGAACTCCTGTGTGTCGCTCGTGTCTCCGCGGGCGCCCGAGGACCCATACCTGGTTTGCTGGGCTGGGCTGGATGCGTCTGTTCTCGTTTCTAATGAACTTTACCACCAGACTGCTTGATCATGACTAAGCCCAGGAACAATGCAAATGGAATTGCCCCCTGATGGGGAGGAATGGGCCCAGATGGCCCTTAAAAGGTGATAATTAGGAAATATAGCATATCTGAGTAGCTAGAAGGAGAGGAGCTTGTTAAAGACAGTCAATCTGTTTGAAGCGATGGTCTTTCCTTTAATTATATGCGTTTTCATTTAGAGTTGCTTTAAAGTAAGAATTTCCCAGGAAAAAAAGATCAGTCCCTAGAAACTATGTCTTATACTATTTCATATGATTTTGAGTAATTATTTCTCTTCATACTTTTTTTTGTTGTCATTTCCCAGATCCGTGTAACAGACTTGCTGTGTGTTTCAAGAAGCTGTTTAGGTTATTTTAACTCTTATGCTGAAACAGTAGGGGAGTGATTAAAAGTGAGAAAAATATTGGTATATATTTGTAAACTGAATTTTTAAAATCAAGATAGTCACAGGGTATTACAGTCTGTGATTTCATATACTTTGTAAGCTTGCCTTAAATGTAGTGACTTCTTGGCAGCGGAACACTCTGACACTTTTCAAATATGTCATTAAAATAATTTTGCATATGACAAGTTGGACTTGGTGGGTTGTATTTTTATCTGCATTAGCATATTTGCATTTGCTAATGACACCACTCACTTGGCTTTTCTTTAGATTCTTTTTTTTTTTTTTCTAGTATACAAACTTGGCATTGCTTTAAGAAAAGCAAGCGAGCTGGGATACAGTGGTGGCCTAGAGAGAGGAGATGGCAGGCCTGGGGGCAGTGGTTGGCGCTGTCCTTCCTGTGGATCAGAAGCCAGGGTTTGTAAAGGCAGAGCGGGAAAGGGCCTTGAGGGCTACCGTACCGTCGTTTATCAGGCTCTTTCTCCAAAGTTGCTCATCACCACCACTCTCCCTGACGGAGGCACACGTGCTGCTTGGGGACCTGCCATTTCAGGGTCTGCCCACGGGGCCTTGCAGGGGCTCCCCATGAAGCCAGCCTCATGGTGAGCACCACGCTTCTGCCTTTGGAAGATACAGTGGGTGAGACATGGTTCTGGGAAGGATCCACGTTCACATAGACTCCCCAGCACCCCAAGGCCTGTCAAAGCGTCTTTGACACTTTAAGCCTTGCTACTGAAGCGTGGATCTAGATAATTCTGAGTTTGGACTTAGAATCCAACACACTAAACCAGAACCAAGCTGAGTCCTGCCTTCCTTGAGTTATCGTCAAGTGTGTGCCCAGGGTCATGCTTGCAGGGGAATTTGGGCATTTCCTGGAGATTAGTAACAGGTTGTCCCAAAGAATTAATCCAGCTCAAATCTTCCATGTTATCAGTGAAAAACAAAAATTATCTAGCTCAGACCCGCTTAGGGGAAAGACAAAGTCAGAAAGCAAGTGGAAGGAGACAGTAACAACAGCTCATGCGCTGTCTGGTTCCATGATTCACAGCGAGGCATGGCTTAATCCCCGAACCCCGGCCGGATCAGCAAACCAGAGTCAGATTTCAGCGATTGCAACTTTTGAGTCATTTGGGATAGGACCTGAGTCCATGTTCCTCGTCGAGATTTTCCTCCATCACAGAGCAAACTCCCAAGAACGACCTCAGCCTTCTCAGCCGGCTTTCTCAGGGTGAGTCTGAGCAGCCAGCAGCTTGCCTCTGCCCGAACCTGAGATTTTGTTTAACAGTGGGAGTAAAGAACACAGCTGAACCGGTGCGGCGAAGAGTGCTTGACTCTGCGCCGTCCAGCGGCTTTATTAATTAGCCCTCTGGAAGAAGGCTGCATCCCCAGTGGTGAATTGCATTTGAAAGCTCTGTGGACGGAATTGCAGTGGCCTAAATCCTGCCTACATTGTCGTGTAAAGTAGCATTTTCTATCTTGGGTTTGTCTCCTGCCTCCTCCTCCAACACCACAGAAAAGTTTCACCCACACCTCTCATGCAAGGGAAGCTTGCCTACATTGTGGCTTTTTTTTTTTTTTTTTTTTTTTTTTTATTTTTTTTTTTTTTTTTATTAAATCCACTGCCTGATGGTACCAGACAAGCCCCTGGTGCTTTGATTGCCTAAGCTATCGGAGTTCTCTTTGCTGTTTATTACAGGGAATGTCTTCAGCTTCTGGATTTGTTTAAGAACTGATTAAAGGGAACGTAAAAGTTTTCAGTTCTCCGTCTCTGTCTTCCTTTCAGCTTTTCCGTTGTTTCTGTGGGCGTACCCTTTCCCCTGGGAACACGGGACCCCACTCATCCCTTTATCCACAGGCCGCTTGGTGGACTCCGTGCCCCGTTCTAGATGCCAGGGATTTGAGGATGTTCCAGAACTGCCTAACCAGCTTTCCCAGACATTTAGACAGAAGCTCCTGTCATTTAACTTGGGTTCCCGAGTGCAGCTCTTTTTGAAAGACTTAATATCAAACTTGCATGTGAAAATCTGCTATTTAATGGGGCGGGGTGGGGGGACTTTCCAGTCCCCACTTTACAGTTCAGCACAGGATCTCTCCCATTTTAAACAATCATTAATCACATCCTTCTGACACTGCCCCTTTCAGTTTCTGCAGGGAAGAAAGTTATTTGAATAACAAACAAACAAGCAAGCCCCATCCGGGCATGCAGCTGTCAGCTTCCTCCCAGCAGCCGTGGCTCTCCAGTGTTTTGTTCCCTTAGAGGCAGCAGCATGTTGGGGACCCTGCTGAAAGGCCTGGCTTAACAAGCACTTTCAGAGCCACTGTCTCTCCTGACTGACTCCCCGATCGCTTGCTTTGAGTGGCTGACTGCTCTCGCCAGCCTCCAGAACCCCGACATGGTGGCCTACTCTGCAGACAGGCGGGGGTGTGTGTGAGCACTTGAGTTTAAAAGTGTTCCTTCTTGTTTCTGTGGCCTAAGGCACGACATACTTCTCTTTTATGACAGAGCCCCTCGTGTAGCCCTGGCTGGCCTGGAAGCCACAGCAGACTGTCTCAGGCTGCCGCGTCCACCTGCCTCTCCGGACAGGACTAACGTGGCTCCTGGCTTCTTCTTGGTGGATATTTGAGTTCTCTAGAGTAAGCTGTGTAGACCAATTTTCAGGCACAAGTTTTTGGTTCAAACTGACCCTTGTATAGAAATTCTAACTTTTTCTGCTCTATTGGGCTTCCAATCAGCATGGTTCTCCCATGGCTGCTCTGTGGTGATGTTTATAAAATGTGTGGAAATGTTTTTGCATGCATGTATGTGTGTGTGCTGCGAGCCCGTGGAAGTCAGGCCTGCAGTCACAGGTGGTTGGGAGCCACCATGGGGGTGCTGGGAATTGAACTCAGGTCCTCCACAGGAGCAGCGGGGGCCCTGAGCTGTTGAGCCAGTGTTCCTGTGTTCTGTAGGTGGACGGAGCCTTAGAGCGCCATTAAAAAATAATGTGTGTGTGCAGGCAGCATGCCCACACACGTGAAAATGATACAGTTTAATTTAGAAATAACTTAGTGAAATAGCAGCAAGGGGGTTAGCGCCCTGGAGGCAGTGAGGACACAGCTCGTGGGGACCCTGAGTGGGCCAGGGAGCAGGTGTAGGGTGTGCAGACTCGTCATTCATCCCAAGAAGCAGGTATGTCATCTCCATCCGGTCTCCACAGGCCCTCGGTCTCCGTGGGCCCTCGGTCTCCACGGGCCCTCGGTCTCCACTGGCCCTCGGTCTCCGTGGGCCCTCGGTCTCTGTGGGCCCTCGGTCTCCGCCACGGGCCCTCGGTCTCCGCCACGGGCCCTCGGTCTCCGCCACGGGCCCTCGGTCTCCGCGGGCCCTCGGTCTCCGTGCACGGGCCCTCGGTCTCCGTGGGCCCTCGGTCTCCACAGGCCCTCAGTCTCCGTGGGCCCTGGCAATGTGGATGTGTCCTCTTTCGGAGCCCCTTCCATTGCAGGAGGTTGTTCCTCATGGTTCCTTCTGCGGTCCTCAGCTCTGCCCTCCCCCTTTTCCCTCCTTGTGGCTGCTCACCGATGAATTCAAAGCCACAGGCTTGGGGTGGCTTTGGTAGCCGCTGACCTTCTGCTCCCTGGGTTAAGCTCACCAGTAGCCACCCTCAGCCCCAGTTTTGTCACCCTCAACCCCAGCAGCACAGGGCTATAACTGTTCGGATTTGCTGCCCTTTGGCCTGTTTTAACCTGAAAGAAAAAACTGACATTTTCGCCCCTGCCTTTGTTCTGCTGTAACCTTGCCCCTACCTGCTACTACAATAGGAAGCAGAAGGATCATCAGACTGTTCGGGGCTTCCTTCCCCAGCCACCTCGTGGGTCCTTTCTCTGTGTGGCTTTAGGAGAGGCAGCCATCTCCGCCCCTGCCTTCGTCACAGTGGACCAACACGTGCAGGGAGGCCCACGTGCTGGACCGGCCCTGGCAGCCGTGCGTCCCACGGAGACCCAGGCCTGTGCTTAGAGTCTGTGGACCCCACCCTCCTCCTGAGTTCCAACAAGCCAGAACTCAGAGCCGGGAGCTAGGACCATGAGAGGAGTCTCCAGCCACTTGGGATTTTCATTCTGTTCTGTTCTCGTGTGACCAAGAGGCATATTCCTGTAATGCCTAGGAGGCAGAGGCAGGAGAGGAAAAGTTCAGAGCCAGCCCCTGCTCTATAGGGAGTTTGTGGCTATCCTGTGCTACATAATTTGTAACAGCAGCAACATTACAGTTATGAAGTAGCAAAGAAAGTAATCTTATAGTTGGGGTCACCACAACATGAGGAACTTTATTAAAGGGGTCACAGCGTCAGGAAGGTTGAGAACCACTGGAGTACGTTCTCCTTCCTCCTTCCTTCCTTCCTTCCTTCCTTCCTTCCTTCCTTCCTTCCTTCCTTCCTTCCTTCCTTCCTTCCTTCCTTCCTTCCTCTCTTTCTCTCTCTCTTTCAAGATTTATGTTTACAATGTTCTGCTTGCATGTACACCTGCAGGCCAGAAGAGGGCACCAGATCTCACTCTAGATGGTTGTGAGCCACCATGTGGGTGCTGGGAATTGAACTCTGGAAGAGCAGCCAGTGCTCTTACCCTCTGAGCTGTCTCTCCACCTCCTGTTTTTGTTATTTTGGAGGCAGGCTCTCTCTTGGTAGCCCGGGCCTATTTACAGCTCCACTTGTCAGTCTCTGGAAAGCTAGGGTCACCGATGGGTCAGTGCATGCAGTGTTGCACTGTTCTGAGGCCAATAGCGCTGCTTCTTTAGTCATAGTGAGCTCCAACCGTAAGCTGCCATAGCACTTACTGTGACTGCTTTTTTGAGACATAGGTTAAAAGCTGCAAATTTAGCTGGGTGGTATTGGCACATGCCTTTAATCCCAGCACTTGGGAGGCAGATGCTTGTGGATCTTTGTAGGTTCGAGGTCAGCCCGGTCTACAGAGTGAGTCTAGGACAGCCAGGGCTAAACAGAGAAACCCTGTCTCACAAAAACCAAAGCACTTGCTAATTTAAGGCTATTCAGGGATAGAGGGCAGCGGTTTTTAGTGTGTAAGTTATAAGGAAAATCAGCATCAATTCTAGAACATTTTCCTCTTTCTCCCTTCAAACTCTCATGCCATTGGCTTCATGCCCCACTTCCTGTCTTCCCTTCCCCCAACAATCACCGGTCTCCTTTCTTTTTTTAAGTTTTATTCTCCTTTAAATTGATTGCGTGTGTGTCAGGGGTGGTGGGAAATGTGTGCACGGGCCTGTAGGTGCCTGTGGATGTAGGAGAGAGTTAGTTACAGGCCTTTGTGAGCTGCGCAGTGTGGGTGCTGGGACCCAAACTTGGGTCCTCGGCAAGAACAGTACAAACTTAAACTACTAATTTCCTTTCTGAATAAGTCATTGGACAAATTCTGGGCATTTCATGGAAATGTTGTATAATTGTGGTGTTTTATGTCTGCTGCCTTCTACGTAGCATGATGTCCTGTGTGTGTGTGTACTCGCGTGCTGCATTCACATATGTGTGTTGCACTCACACGTGTGTGTGTGTGTGTGTGTGTGCGCGCTGAAGGCCGGAGGGGGACATTGGGAGGCTTCCTCATTCCTCATCTGTCCCTCCTGTCTCCTCAGCAGGCCTGCGCGTGGTCGCTCGTCTCCTCCCGCTGTGCTGGGGTCCACACTCGGGAGTCAGATCTTCATTCTGTACATCAGGGCTGTTGCCCGCTCGCCAGCTTCACGCTCTAACACCCCGACCGTCCCCGTGTGCTCACTCTGCGCTCTTCCTGTGGTCTTGCCTTTCCGCGCTGTCCGCTTGTCCATCCAGTCAGCCAGTGGTGGGTGTTCAGCCTTTTCCTCTTCTGGCTTCCACGATCGTGGCTGCTTTGAGCCCTGAGAGGCCTGGGTTTGTCTGTCCTGCATGTTCACTTTTCCCCGGTAGGAGGGGGAGCACAGGTCGTTGGTCGCCGATCTTAACATTCTGACGGCTGAGGAGCAGTTCTGCCCATATCATACAAGTCCTCAGGAAGCAGCGTCTGTTTTGCCTTGCTCATCTTTGCACCACAGCCCAGCCCCCACAAGGGTCCGCAGAACATTCTAGGGGATAAAAATGACCTGCAGCGGCCTTCCCAGCCTTGGGATCCCGCAGGAGCATCTACGTTCACGCCTGTCTTCTCTTCTCTGGCGATGACAGCCCATGGCTCATGGAGAGAGAAGCCTCCGGTTCCAGCCTGCCCACCACGCCTCCGAGCCGGGTCTTCCTCGGCCTGCCTCAGCCTCTGATTCTGCCTCGGGCCTCCGCCGGGCTCTGCCTGCCTGGGCTCTGCCTGCCTGGGCGCCTGGCCTGGCCTCTCTCCTGGCCTCTGAACAGTTCTCTCACCGGTTCTAGTCTACACAGATCCTGATTATTTTAAGCAGAGTCAGGGTGAGGGAAACCCAGCTTTGCAGGGATTTGGCAGGGAGGCACCAAGACATCATACAGGAAGATTTTTTTAAGACTCTCCGAAGGCAGGAACGGCGTCTTTCCGATTTGTTGAGTCCTTTTTTCTGCCGGAGCCTGTCGTTTTAACCTGTATCTCAGGTTGGATTAACAGCTCCAGCTGCCCTCTGCTGAACTGGCACCTTTGATGTTCCAGCATTGAGGAGGGGGGAGGACAAGGGACAAAAGTCGTAATTGCCCAGATTTACAATAGGTCCCTTCAGCAGCCAGCACAAAAGAAATGTTAATGCAATAACCTATAAATGGGGGAAGCTAAGCCGCTTTATGGCTGGTGTGTAAGCTCATCAGGACAGCCTTCCTCTGGAGGCGTTACAGCGGCTGCTCTAGGAAGGAGCTCTCCGACTTCAGTGGCCACTCTGCCCCCCCCCCCGCGCATCCCCACCCCCTCTACAAACCGACACGGGAATTCTGACATTGCAGGGAACCATGGGACTCGGAAGGCTGGACCCGCAGCACATGCTTGTCAGCTGTGAACATGCGTGTGGTACAGTTGCAGCCAAAGCACTTGTTGTCTTCCTGCTAGGCTGCTTTGGGCACTGCCCTGGGCACAGCAGGGGAACACAGGGTGCCTGTGTTCCGCTGTCGGGGGAAGGGCAAGCTGGCATTCAGCAGTCAGGTGCCTGCCTCTGCACCAGGGCTGTGGCCCTGATGGCTGTCTCAGTGCCTCGGTCCCATGCAGCACTGATCCTGCAGTCCTTTCTGTGGACGTGGGTGTCTGTTGCTAACTAGCTAAGGGGCACAGTCCTAGCGGAAGGTGCTTTCTGGGATTTTGGTGCCTGACTGCATGCTGGGAGGGGCCGCAGCAGTAAGTACATCTGTGAGAAATGGCCCTCCTGCCTGTGTGCCATGGGTACTTCCTGTTAGCGGGAGCTCTGTGTGAGACCCGAGGCTTAGGTATTAGTTGGGAGGTAGAATTAAAGCAAGCCCCATGGTGGAGGCTCAGCCCTGAAATCTCAGCACTTAGGAGACAGAGGAAGGAGGATCACTGGGCTTCGAAGGCAGCCTGATCCACATAGTAGGCTCAGGGTCAGCCTGGGGTACGTAGAGGGTAATTACCTTGACAGTTTTTTAGAGGGAGCTGGGAACTCAGCATGGTGGCACACCGCTGTAATCCCAGCATTTGGGAGGTGGAGAAAAGAGAATCAGACTGGATATCAGCCTCGGCTGCATGGTGAGTTACTGGATACTCTAGCTTCCAAGAGACCCTGAATCAGACACAATAACAGCAAATCACCCCAGGACAGAGAGACAGCCTACTGCTCCTCTAGAGGACCCGAGTTCAATTCCCAGCACCCGTATCAAGCAGCTCATGGCATCTGTAACTCTAGTTACAGCGGATTCTACACTTTCTTCTGGCCTCTGAGGGTGCCTGCATTCACAGGCACATACCTCCCTCCCTCCCTCTTCCTTCCTTTCCTTCTCTCCCTCCTTTCCTCTTCCTTCTCCCTCTCTGGGCTTGCCAGGCCTGAGGAGCATGCTTTGAATCCTAGCACTGAAGAGGCAGAGGCTGGTGGATCATTGTGGGTTTGGGGCCAGCCTGGTCTATGTAGTGAGTTCCAGGACAGCCAGGGTTATATACTGAGACCCTGTCTCAACAAATAAAATAAAATAGGACTGGAGAGGTGGCTTAGGCCAAAAAGAAAAAGGAGAAAAGGAGGAAATATCTGTGAACAAAGAGCATCTGTGCTTTCTTCCTTCTCTGCCTTTCCTGTTTTCTTCCTTCGTGTGTGTGTGTGTGTGTGTGTGTGTGTGTGTGTGTGTGTGTGTTTGCACTTGCAGAGTCACAGAGGCCAACCTCAAATGTTCTTCTTTAGGAAACAGCCATCTTTGATTTTTGTTTTCAGTTTAATTTTCTGTATTTGGGTGTTTTACCTGCATGTATTCTGTGCACCACTGTGTGTTTGATGCCAGCGGGGGCTGGAATTGGGCCCTGGGCCCCCTGGAACTGCAGTTACAGATGGTCGTGGGGCCTCGAACCCCAGTCCTCTAGAGGAGCGGCTTAACCACTCCTAACCACTGAGCTCGCCTCTTGGCCCCATCCAGCTTGGCCAGGGATCCTGGGGGTCGTCCTGTGTCTCCCCCGTGCCAGCAGGCCCGGCTTCTGTGGGCTCTGCCTCAGGCCCTTCGGCTCGCTCGCACGGCCCCTTCCCTGGCATGTGAACGCTGTGTCCCTCGGGCACACTTCCCCGGCGTGGGTCTTTGTGTTTGACCACTGGCCTCTCTGCTAAGTCCTTGTTTGTTTTGAGACAACAACAACAACCAACTTTTAAGATTCCATTTCTGTACCAGGCATGCTGGCATGTCCTTAAGCCTGGCACTCAGCAAACAGAGGCAGAAGGATCCCTGTGAGTTGCAGGCCAGCCAGTTACATGGTGAGACCCTGTCTCAAAAACCCAAAAAGTAAGTTAAAATATTATATTATTTTTAATGTGCTGTCGCTGTCTCTGTCTCTCTCTCTGTCTCTGTCTCTCTCTCTGTCTCTGTCTCTCTGTCTCTGTCTCTGTCTCTCTCTCTCTCTCTCTCTCTCTCTCACACACACACACACACACACACACACGTACACGTGGGTATCATGGCCCTTGTGCCAGCCAGAGGGCGGCTTGTGGGAGTCAGTTCTTTTCTGTCCACTGTGTGGTCTGGTGGGAGTGAACAGTGCTGTACGTAGCCACCTGGCCGGCCGCGCCGCTACATTCTGTTGGCCTTTTTGCTCTTTTGAGTCTTAACTGATGCTGACGTGTGTGCCGTTAGGGGACTGGCGGAAACAGGGCTGGAAACAGGAGAGCCACTTTGGCAACCTAGCCCTCAAGTGGCTGTGCCGGTCTCAGGCGGGTAGCTGTGACGTGACAGCGAGGTTAAGGGTAGGCTTGCTTTGGCTTGGCGTTGACACAGTGTCTCGGGTAGCCCACGCGGGCCTTGTGCTTGCCGTACGGCTGAAGGTGGCTTGGAACTCCCGACCCTGCTGTTCATGTGCTGCTGACCATCAAACCCAAGGCTCTACACGTGCCAAGTGCACACGACCAGCTAAGCCTTAGCCGTCTTGCCGGCGTTGCTGGTGTGGGTAATATGGGTTTCATGGTCCCGACAATGTCATCAGCTGTTGGTGTGCTCTGTTTTCTTGTCCTCTGAGCTGCGGTTGGCCCCGTTTCGGCACTCAGGCTTATGGCCAGATCAGCAGGACAGGTTTGGGAGGAATGTATGGCGCCTACGTCTGCCTATGTGAGACTAGGAGATAAACTAGCGGACAGACTTAATGTAGAAAGTGCAGAGTTGGCTCAGAGCTGGCTTAGCCAGTCCAGTGCTGGCCGTGCCTCGGTGCTGGGGAGGGGACCCGAGGACCCTGGGTTTCCTGGCTGCCTAGCCTAACGCAGTCAGGAAGCTTTGGGCTCACTGAGAGAGCCTGGATCAAAACCGAGGTAGAGAATGATGGGAGAGCCCCTGTTGTGGGCCCCTCCAAAACACACACACACACCCCCACACCCACACACTTGCTAATTTGGCCTAACGCGAGATCTCAGGAAGTCTGTAGGGTATGTGATACGCAAAGACGACATATCCGCTTTCCCTCGGTCCTGAACATTTTGAAGGCATGCTTGGCCTCTGGTATTTTAAAAAATCATCAGGTTAGATGGCCTCCACGTTGATTGCCCTGATGGAATTTCCACTTGAGGGATCAGTGACATTTCTGGGCCTCATCAGAGTCACACTCAAGCGAGAATAGTTATGCGAAGTCATAGGTTAAATGCTTTGGGAATAGAATGTCATTTGACATGACAGAAATGAACCCTCCGAGGCCCGTCCTTCCTTAGGGACGAGCCCTTATGTGCAGTTCCCATGTTAAGTAATTTTATCAGCTGAGGCAAGAAGGGGCGTCTGGTGACGTGGGAAATCTTCTTTTTTTCCTCAATATTTTAATCATAATCACAAAATTTATGATGGGTACCTTTGCAGGCATGTGAGCTAAAAAGTAAAATTTAGAGCACACATTTCTCTTCCCAGGTGTTATTTAAAGCATTGTACAAATTGTCAGAAAGATTAATTGTTGCTTGCAGCTAAACAGATGATAAATTTTAAAATTATATTATTACTGTGTGTCGGTCTGAAAGCTCTGGGTCCCAAATGTGTCACCTTCTTCTGTTGCTGCTGACAAGGTTCACATCTCCTAGCACGCCACCAGAAGGCGTTGGCACACACTCAGATTACTGATTAAATGTTTTTAAAACGTGCCACTCAGAAGCTAACCCCGATGGTCTATGAAAGTCATTTTTAGAAGTTTTTCCTTCTACATCGCTGACATGGAAGAGATTTTAAGTATTGCTGCTTCCTGTCACCACGTTTTCTGTTTTAAATGGCCGCGGACGAAGGAGACAGGCCAGGCATCCTCCCTTGTTCGTTCCTTTCTCTTTCACAAAAACAGCAGCACGATGGGGTAAAAACATCTCTGAGGAAGGTGATAAACGCTGACTTGTAAACAGCTCCTTAATGCATGGGACCCAAAACAAAGGGAGGTGATGAGTGGTCTGGGCTGCGCAGGAGTCCCTCCCTTTTCAAAGCTGACAGGGCACTGGTGCCGCAAGCCTGGAAGGCTGCATGGGCTCTTGACACTGGAACTCGTAAAGATAATGATGGTTGTGGCTTTCAAGATTCTGTGGATGAAGCAGGCCTTGTGGCACAAGGCTGTAACTCTCGCTTTTGGAAGGTTGAGGCAGGAGGATCAAGGCCTGTTTGTGCTCCACCTGGACAATTTAGTGAGACCCTTTCTCAAGATAAAAAGTAGAACAAAGGTATTGGCCCCAGAGATATGCCAGTGTGCCCTGAATGCCAATTGAAGGCTTGAAGGCTACCCAGAGCTACATGGTAAAGGCTGGTCTCAAAACAAAAGCAAAAAGTACACACACACACACACACACACACACTCACTCACTCACTCACTCACTCACTCACTCACTCACTCACTCACTCACTCACACGCAGTAGAGTAGTGCTGCATGCCAGCACTCAAGACAGAGGGAGAAGATTCTGGGTAAATTCAAGGCCAACTTGATCCACATAAGGAGTTTCAGACTAGCCAGGGATACATAGCCAGACTTTGTATCAAAATATAAACAAACAAATAAATGTGGGGTGAGACAGTTCAGCTGTAGAGCACTCGCTCTCCATATGTCAGGCTCCAGGTTCAGCCCCAACACTGCAAAAGTAAACATGGAGAAAGACAGTTTTGTGGATGAAATGGGTGAGTTACAGGTCTTAATCCAGCTTCAAAGAACCCACGTGTCTGCTTGCCAGGACAGGAAGTAATGGTAAAGACCTCATGAGCTGTCGCTGGTGTCGAGGTTGGTGGGGGCTGTCGAGGTTGGTGGGGGCTGTCGAGGTTGGTGGGGGCCGTCAGGGTCTGTTGGTGGGGGCCGTCGAGGTTGGTGGGGGCCGTCAGGGTCTTCTCCCTCCTGGGGCACAGCAGGAAAGAGGTGCAGAAGAAACGTCAGTATGGAAAAGGTGGCGCGGTCTCCATCTCCGAGCTCAAGAAAACCGTGGTCAGAGATGACAGGTTGGTCTGTGGACAGGACAGCCACATGTGTTGTCATGGCCATCGTCACCTTTGTCACCTCACTGTGGTGGAGTCAGAGGTGAGGGAACACGCCCTGGCTGAGGAGCCAGTGTCTCACCAACAGTTCCACGGAAGCCGTTTGTGGGGCTGGACACCTCGGACTGTTGTCCAGGTAGTGTCTCGTGTATTCAGCCATGTGACTGCAGCAAAGGGAGTGCCCTGTCCCGTGCGTGGAAGGACACGCACACTCCCTGCTTCCTGTGTGCTCACCTCAACACACACGTTGCATTTCCTGGAACTTCTTAGCATGGAGCCATGTTCTCATCTATGACTTAATGTTGTCACATGTAGTTGTCATAGGAACGTGCTTGCTTCTTACACAGGCTCTTATTTTGCAGGAGAAAACTTCAGAAAGGTGTGGGCATGGGTGTGTGCGTGTGAGTGGGTGTGACGTGGCTATGTGGACACCCGTGTGTCTAGGCGCACTTCCCTGGTGAGGGCCGGAGGTTCCCATGAGAATCACTGTCGTCCGCCTTAGATTTTTTGAGGTAGGGTTTTTCACTGACCCGGGAGCTCAGTTTTGAGCAGTTGGCCGGCCTGCTCCCCCCGCCCCGAGTTTGCCCACCCCAGGACTGGCACAAAGGAGATGGGCAGCTATGCCCATCTCAGGTCTTCCTGCCTGCGCAGTGAGCGCCTTACACACTGAGCCGTCGCCCTGGACCTCTACCTAGCCACCTTTTGTGCAAAGCGGTTTTTGTTTTTTCTTTCAAAAGCCTTTCTGCTGTGCTTCATGTGGAGCAAGAATCTGGCTTCATCTTTTCGTGTCTGGTGGCTGGAACCTTCCGCTATTATTAGGCAAAGTAAAACGTGACACCAACTCTTTGCACCTGTGGTAACGTGTCAGTTCTGAGTTTGTGAGGCAGAACCCAAGCTGACAGAAAGATGCCTGCACTTGTCCAGGGCTTCTGGAGAAAGGGGCCGCTGTGTATGCGTGCCTGCCACCTGTGCTGGCTGCTTGTGCTCCGGCCACTGGTGTAAATTCTCTCTTCTTTGTGCTGTTAATGGCTTTCCCGTCTTTTCTTTGAATGTGAGTTGTCCGTCACTTCCTCGAGCCTGGAGATGTGGTTTTCCGCTTATCTGACCCACAGGGGAAAGGTTGCCTATTTGTTTTTTAATAATGCTTTGATGTTTTCCTTGTTTGGTTGGAAGTCTGGTGACACAGTTGTGAGGACATTTGCTGAGTGTTTAAAATACTGCTCTGACTTGTGAAATAGCTTGTTGGTTTCCTAGAAACCTGATGGTGATGGTCCATGGATCTGAACATTAATCGCAGCAATCATATTCCTTTATTAATGTTTACATTCCCTTGCTGATAGCTTCTCCCTGGAAACAGGGAGAACCAGGGATGTATTGAAAGAGGACTTTCCAGGTGCCAGGAGCTCAGCGAGGTCCAAACTCTGAAAGGCCAGCTTCATGTCCTAGATTGAAACTCAGCTCATTGCAAATATCTTTTGTTTAAATTGACAAACTTAATTTAAAAGGAAGCAGAGATGGGGGATATTTTCTTGTCCCATAATATTAAGACTTTGTTATTGACAAGTTTCTTTTGTTGTCTTTTAAAAAAGATGTATTGCATTAAGCTAGCCGCTGTCGTGGCATATGCCTTTGGTCCTAGCATTCGGGAGGCAGGTGGATGTCTGTGACTTAAAAGCCAGTCTGGTCTACAGAGCTGGTTCCAGAATAGTCAAGGCTATACACACACACACACACACCAAAACAAAAACAACAACAAAAAATGTGTTTAGAAAAGAATAAAAAAGAATGAATTACTAGCGTGGTGGCTCGTGTCCTTGGTCCCAGCGCTGGGGAGGCAGAGGCAGGAGGCCCTCTGAGTTCCAGGCCAGCCAGGCACACGGAGAAACCATGTCGTGAAAAATGACAACAACAACCAGATAACAACAACAGCAGTCATAGCAGCCCTGTGTGTGTTGAAGAAGAGGCTGTTGGATCCTGGAGCTGAGTCACCGTGGTTGTGAGCTGCCTGACCTGTGTGTGGGGTCCAGACGTGGACCTAGAAGAGCAGCAATGGCTTCACCACCGTGTCCTTTCAGCCCCTGCTGTGTTTCTCTTGATAGCAGCGGTTCTCAGCCTTCCTAATGCCGTCACCCTTTCATACAGCTCCTCATGTGTGGTGACGGCCAACCACAAAATTATTTCATTGCTACTTCATAGCTGTATTTTGCTGCTGTTATGAATCGTAATGTAAGTACCTGACCTAGGAACCCAAAGAGGCCCAGAGCAGGCAGAGAACCACGGCTCTGTGCACACGTCTCCCCTAGGAGGGACCGAACTCTTCAGTTCCACGTGGTAGAAAAGCTGACTTGACTCTTTGTTGTTGTTTCTGAGACAGGTCTCTCTGTGTAGCCCTGGCTGTCCTGGACTTGCTTTGTAGACCAGGCTGGCCTAAAACTCACAGAGATCTGCCTGCCTCTGCCTCCCTGGATGCTGGGGTTAGAGGCGGCCGGCTGCTGAGTTGACTGTCGGTGACTCATTCCAGGACCTCAGCCAGTACGCAGACGAAAAGCACGCGCGGCAGTATGATCACACTGACATTCACAACATTGTGAGCAAGACAGGAAGGCACCAAACTCACACTTACTAGCTCTGCTTCCGGGCAGGTCCTGACAGGAGCTAAGAGCAGGGCCTCGATACCCAAGGCCAGGGAGGTATTTATTGTTCACGTGGCCCCAGAGTAGGAGCGGTCTACCTGTCCGTTCAGTGGGCAGTCGTAGGTGGCAGAGACAGACAGTGGGCGTTGCTCTACCTTTAAACATTTGAGCGTCTGGCACCTGCTATGATACGGTTGAATGAATGAGGCTAAAGTGATGCCAGGGTTAGCCAGCACGCGACCAGCTCAGCTATGTAGAGTGTCAGGTTTACATGGGGGGGATCAGAATGGGGCAGGACAGAGTGCCTCACACACCGGGAGAGAGGGCCCTGCGGGTGAGGCCTTGGTCTGCAGGGCATCTTCCAGCCAGTGGAGAAGAGGCCAGCCCTAGGCAGGTAGGGCTGGGGGTGTGCTGGGCGGTAGCTCTCTGGTGAGGCCGGGAGCAAGTCGGTGAGCAGAGTTCCTTTGGTTTCTGTCTTTTTTTTTTTTTTGTTTTTTTTTTTTCTTGAAGCTCCTGCTTGGCTTCCTTTCATGATGGGCCGTAATCTGAGGCAAACCCTCTCCTCCGAGCTGCTTTTGGCTGTGGCGTTTATCACAGATTCCACCAGTTCCATGGGAGACAGAAGTGAAGAGTGTTGTGCAGTTTTGTGAGAGAACACAGGTACAAAACAGACCTAAACGTGGTTCCAGCAGACAGCTGTGTGTGCTGAACCACGGGGGAGGGAGCAATGATCGAGTTCAGCCGGAGCTTCTGGAAAAGCTATAACGTGGTCGTGACCCAAACACACCACAAAAATAAATAAATAAATACAAAAGCTGTGGCAAACTTTTTTGTAAAGTCACTTTCTTGCCTGCAAAACCATATTCTCGGAATGTTCTTTCCTTCTGTGTCTCTTCCTGTGGGCCTTTATGGCTAAAAAGAGTTTCTCTTTTCTCCTGTATTTCATTTCTTATCCTCAAGGAGGTTCATCTGTCTTTGAAAAACTGCCGGGCTAGGTCTGGGGCCGAGAGGCAGAGCACTTGCGCAGCCGATGCAAAGGCCCTGGATGTCACCCAGCACCGCAAACAAGAAAGGACTGGAGCCCCTTATAGACCGTTAACTCCTGGAGAGAACTGCCCCGCTCAACCTTAAGCCGGAGCCTATTTGTGTCAATTCTCTCAAAATAAAAGGAGCTGTGTGCGAGCATTCTTAAGGGCTGAAGTTGTGCGCCGCATAGGCCTGGCAGACACAGAGCTTTGCTCCTGTTTCGGGAGCTGAATTCACCTGACTATCTGTCGGTTTGTGCCTGGCGTTTTATTTGTCAGTTTGCTTTTAAGGAGAGTTGAGGTTGGAAGGCCTCTGCCTCTACCCCACCCCCACCCCCCAGGCTCGGAGCCACACAGCAGGGTGCAGCAGGGCCCATTCTGGTCTGGGCAGTCAGGGGCAACCCGAGCATTTGCGCAGGCCTGGACCTTCTGCTCCCTCTCTCTGCCCCAGTGGAGCTGGGGAATAATAAAGCTGTTATTATTTATACTGTATGGTTTCATCAGTAGTCTTTGTCATTGAGACTTTGGAAGACAAAGTAAAGGAATGAGGAGTTTCTGGGTTTTCTTCTAGGCAGGGAAGTACAATGGGGAGGGCTTTCAGGGAGTGCTGCTTGCCAAGGCCCCCTTCTCCCAAGTCCCTTTCTTTCTTCTTTTACCACAATGTCCTCTTCCGTGATCTCTGACCTCCCACCCCTGGCCCTCTTGCCCCTCTGCCTCAGCAGCCTGTCAAGGTGCCTGCCACAGCTGAGCTAGCCTGTGGCGCCCAGTCCGGTCTGTTCACAATGAGGAATGTGTGAAGTCAGCCCTGTAGAATTTGCTTTGGTGCTGTCAGTGCTGGTGATCAGCTCTGCCTACCAGATTGGTGTTTCTCTTTGTTTCCATGGGGTCTCCTGTCCTCGGACTAGCCTCGGGCTGCGAGGCTGAATATGATTGTTGACTGCTGATCCTGCAGCTTCCACCTCCCGAACGCTTTGAGTATAGACACAAACTCCAGGCCAGGCCTCACTCAGCCTTCTTCTCTTTTGAATTACATTTATTGTTTTGTGTGTGCCCGTGAGCTTGAGGGCGGCTGTGCACGTGTGGAGGTCAGAGAACTCCCCTGCCTCTGCCACGTGGGTTCTAGGAAATTCATAGTCCAGCTTGATGCCTCCGTCTGCTGAGTAGGGTCTCCTGTGTAGCTCAGGCTGGCCTCAGGATCAACTGCAGGTGCTGGAATTACAGGCACGAGGCAGTCATCCCAGCTGGCTTGGACTCTGCTCCTCATGACCGCAGTCCTGTGCATCCTGGCTCTTAATTTTGCTGTCACTTAACTACTTTTTTTCTAGTATTTTTGTGTGTTTGTTTTTGTTTTTCCAGACAGGGTTTCTCTATGTAGCCCTTCCTGTCCCAGAACTCACTCTGTAGACCAGGCTGGCCTCAAGCTCAGAGGTCTGCCTGGCTCTGCCTCCCGAGTGCTGGGATTAAGGCTATGCGCCACCAATCCCAGGCTAATGCTTTGTTCTTTTTGGCAGAAAAGAAGCAATTGTTCCTTTCCAGGAACTACCAGCCTCAAGGCTGCTCTTAACCTAGTTTCCCTGATTCCAAGAGCTTTGGGTGCTCATCTCTGAAGGGTCCTATGTCATGCACAATTAGTATTAAATAAATATTTTATTTTGTTTTGCATGTTAAGCTGTCCATTTCCACTTTAGTGTCTGTGTGGGTGCCCTAAGTATGTGTGTGTCAACCGCCGTGTGCACACATGCATGTGTGGGTGGAGGTTAGAGGGTAATGCCAGGGTGTCTTACTCAAAATTGCTTCTCTGCCTTTTTTTAAATTTATTTATTCATGTATTTATGGGTTTTTTCTTCTTTTTTTGAGACAGGTTCTCCCTATGTAGCTCTAGCTGTCCTGGAGCTCACTCTATAGACAGTGCTGGTCTCAAACTCACAGAGATCTGCCTGCTTCTGCTTCCCGAGTGCTGGGCTAAAGGCAGTGTTAGGCTTCAAACTCAGGACGAGGGCTGAGGTGCCTCTTTACCAAAGTGGACCAGGCCTCCAGGTTCTCTCAGCCCCTCTCAGGGTGTTAACAGGTCATGGCCAGCCCTCTACCCTGAACTCCCGAGCCTGGCTGACCACAGAGCACCTGGATGAACCTGCCACTACCGCCCAGCACTAGGGTTTCAGATGCAGGAAGTCATGCCAGGTTTTTACGTGGTTGGAGGTGCCCACAGCAAACACTGTACCTGTTGTGCCTCTGTCCTAGACCCGTCATCTTCATCCTTAAGGCTCCTGTCCTGCTCATTTCCGTTCTGAACTTGTTCCGAGCGTCTGCACATCAGGGCTTTTGCAGCTTTTGCTGTGAGCAAACTCTGGGAGAGAGAATGGGAACAAGGGAAAACGCAGGCAACTGCCCAGCAGGATGCCAGCTGGCTGGGCTGTGGCTGTGGACAGGGATTTCCTCTGTTTTCACTCTGTTTGGGGATGTGTTCGGTGGTGTGTGCGCAGCAGAGGCTCCTGTGCAGCCCAGGCTGGCCTCTGACTTGTTTCCGCATGTGGCTCGATCTGGTTTGTGTCTATTGTTTATTGCCTCATCCAATTCAATAGCGTGAAGTTCTTCCGACTTTCCGGGTTTGTGCTTTGTGGCGCTTGAACCTCGGACCTCTCACACGCTACACACAGTGTCCCCTGAGTTCCCACGTACTAAGATCTATATGTCTTCACGCACACACACACACACACAACACACACACACACACACACACCACTCACACACTCACACACACACACACTC
>REGO01000110.1:2791258-2805065 GCA_010120015.1 Rhombomys opimus
CACACACACACACACACACACACACACACACACACACACTCTCTCACACACTCTCACACACTCTCACACACAGTTGTCCAGTCTGTAAGTCCTTGGTTCTTTTTATTTTTGTTTTTACAAGACAGGGTTTCTCTGTTTTAGCCCTGGCTGTCCTAGAACTCACTCTGTAGACCAGGCTGGCCTCAAACTCAGAGCTCTGCCTGCCTCTGCCTCCCGAGCATGGGGATTAAAGGTGCGCGCCACCCCCGCCTGGGTGCCCCCCGGTTCTTCATTGTTCATCTCTGATCTACACTTTTGCCTATTGATCTCAGAGATTTTACTCTAAAATTTGTGTCTGGTTTCATTTTATTTTTAAGGTTTACTTATTTTATGAGTAGGAGAGTTTTGCTTGCACATCTGTACATGTCTGACAGGCGTGCCTGGTGCCCGAGGACAAAGGGCTGTCAGATCCCCCAGAACTGGAGGTGCGGATTCGTGAGTGGGTGTGTCCTCAGCAAGAGCCGAAAGCCTCTCCCACCTCCGAGCACCGTCCAGCGCTCAAATTAACGTCTCTTTCCAGATGATGTCCTATTTTTTGGTAGTTGCAATTTCTTCTTTTTAGCCTTGATAACTGTGTAGGTGCTGCTTTTTAACCTTCCCTTATTTGGTGTTTTTGAAGCCTCTGCCTCCTTTCCGTCCCCAACCTTAGGTAGGAGAGAGAGAAGGTTAGAAGGGACAGGGGTCATGGAACCTCTTGAGACTTAGTTCCGCCTGGCTAGGGTCATCAGGTTCTTGGGGGAAATACCGATCTCAGTCCGGAGGCTGTCCGGCTGTCCAGCAACGGCAACCGGCAAAGGGAGCAGCGGAACGCATAAGCAGCCTGCTCCCTCCTCATCAGTCTCATTCTCTGGCTCTGTTTTTACTCTCCCAGGGTCCTCGGAATTCCACCAGCTCCGGCAGGCAAAGCCCACGGCCCTCTCTGAGCCGGCGAGGCAGTTATCAGCTGTGGACAAACTAATCCCGTATCCCACACTTGGGATTCAAACAAAACCTGCTTACATAACACAACTGAGTTCTTAAAGAAAACGTCCTTCCACCACCAAACTGTGGAAGGGCTGTGTGTGGAGGCTGTTGGGTAAGCTCTGGTGACATCCTCACAGAGAAGCGCTGTCCGGATGAGGCTTCAGTGGTTGAGAGCGTGGTCGCTTGTCCAGAGCCCGTGCCCAGCACCTACTCTGAGGCTCACAGTTGTCTGTAACTCCAGTCCTAGGGGCCTGACACGTTCTCTGACCCCCATGGGGTCCCAGGTATGCTCCTGGTGCACAGACTTAGTGAGGGCAAACCAGCCACGCACACAAAAGTAAATTAAAACAAAAGCTGTACCTCATTGCTGAGGAGCCGTCTCTCGTTGGCTTAGAGGTCACAAGTAGGCTAGACTGACTGGGGACCTTCTGATTGAGCCCCCAGGACTGAGTTAACAGGAGCACAGGCCTTTGAAATGAGGCTCTGGCCGAACTCAGGTCTGTGTGCTTGCAAGGCTGAGGCAGGCTTCACTCTGCTCTGTGGTCAGCATGCGAAGAACGACGAATGTTTGCACTCTGGGCACTTTCTCCTTTTCATTTGTCTGGTTAGGGTAGGTCTTCCTACCTCTGAAGTGGGATCTCTCACAGATGTGAGGAGGTGACCTAGTGGGGTCTCTCACAGACGTGAGGAGGTGACCTAGTGGGGTCTCTCACAGACGTGAGGAGGTGACCTAGTGGGGTCTCTCACAGACATGAGGAGGTGACTTAGTGGGATCTCTCACAGATGTGAGGAGGTGACCTAGTCTAAAGATCGTATCAGTTTCTTGTGCTTTGCCAGGCCTGAGCTGGTGACATCGCGATGATCTTCATCGTAATCTAGAGAAAGCAAGCAAGGAGGACCCAGCAAGCGCATGGCCATGTTTACATCAATTAGTTTGAGTCATGTTATACATAATTAAGAATATAGTTAAGAAAAAAGTTAATCACAGAGATACTTTTTTCTGAGACAGGGTTTCTCTGTGTAACTTTGGCTGTCCTGGACTCGCTTTGTAGACCAGGCCGGCCTTGAACTCACAGAGATCCAGTTGCCCCTGCCTCCCTGAGTGCTGGGATTCTAGGTGTGCGCCACTGTGCCCGCTGCTCCTTCTATCTTTACTTGACTGTATCTAGTACTTCTGGATAGGGTATAGAGTGGGTCTGCACCACTTAGGCTACCGGAAGACTTACTTGCCAGGCAAATAAGTTTGAGGCCAGCCTGGTCTACACAGTGAGTTCTGTGACAGCCAGGGAGGTACTTGCCAGGCAAATAAGTTTGAGGCCAGCCTGGTCTACACAGTGAGTTCTGTGACAGCCAGGGAGGTATAGAGAGACCCTGCTTCAGGTAGGTAGGTAGGTATGTAGGTAGATAGGTTGGTAGGTAGGTAGATAGACAGACAGACAGACAGGAAGATATAGAGAGACCCTGTTTCAAACAAACAAACAAACAAATAGACAAATGAATGAATGAATGAATGAATAGGATGCTAAAACCTCACCTTTATCATTTTTGCACTCTCCAGCCCTGAACAGTAACATGTGTCAACCAGACCTGACTGAATAAATGAGCGAATGAAACGTCCTCTTGGAGTGCAGGTGGAAGCCATGTTGCGTGAGCCCCGCTCCCTGTCTAGCAGTCTGCTTGACTTTTACTTTTCAGACAGTCTCCGTGGACAGATAGTCCAGGCTGGCCATCCTTGTGAGTCAGCTTCCTGAGGGCCTCGCTGCCCTGCTCTGCTCTGCTTGCTGTGTGAAGGTGGTGAGTGAGTTCTACACTGTGTGCTGCTAGCTTCCCCCAGCTCCCTCCCTGGAGGAAGGATTAAAGAGCCACAGACCAGGACCTGGCATGTGCTTCCTTCCCCAGCTTCCTCTGGGGAAGAAAAGCAAGCAAGAAAAGCTTGCTTTGATGAGATTGAGCCGCAGGCTCTTGTTTCACGTTTTCAGTCAAATACCTTGTCGGAGGCCAGTTATTGATGCTAGGCCCTGCTTTAATTCACACTTCTCTGCTAATCAATTACAGCGTTTATCCATTAATCAGGTGCTCTGACAGGGTCAATAGCTGGTTCTCGGATCTTGTGTGAGATTGCACATCATCAAACTAGGAATACTGCTTAGGAGTGAGATTTAAAACCTGGTGTCACTTTCCCGGGCGGGTGGACTAACAGTAAAAATCACCCAGTGGATTTTAATATATTGGGGTGAAAGGATTTTCTCCCCAAGTAGTTCATTAACAGGGCTCAGCACTACTAAAGTATGGTGTCCACAAAGCACCAGGAAGTGCTATTCTCGGCACCTTGCCATGGCTGCCTTCACCCCAAAGCACCACGCTGCCCTCCCCATCTGCGGGGTTGCCAATAGTATGTTGGCATCTGGGATTGAGAATAAAGAAATTCAGCCCAGTGTGGTGGCACATGCCTGTAACCCCAGCATTCGGGGAAGCAGAGGCAGGCAGATCTTTGTGAGTTCGAGGCCAGCCTGGTCTATAAACTCAGTCCAGGACAACCAAGGCTACACAGAGAAACCCTGTCTTGAAAAACAAAAAACAAACTAACAAACAAACAAAGGCATAAAGATATTTAAAGCACAAATGTTTGAAGCAGTTGCTAGGTAAAATTCAACCCCAAGTTTATATTAAGTATCTTATTTATAGTGTGAGGAAAGAAGAAATAGTTATAGTTGATTTTCTTTATGTAAATATCCTCTAGCCCAGTTTTCACATGAGCCTTTAATCCACATTCCCTTCCAGTGTGTGCGCACAGTTTTCGTATCCCTTCGTATCGGGGATTCACTACCAGTTTACACAAACCCTGCAAAGTGTCACAGAAATGGAAGCTCTTTGCTAAGGGGAGCTTAAAAGTTTGTGAGTGGAAGCATGGTTCTGGCTTTCTGGGTTCTGTTTTGTTTTTGTTTTTAATGACAGATGTACCAACATTGAATTGTTTTCGTCGAGGGTGGAGAGAAAAGACCCTTGTGTAGATTTTTCAGTTCTTCTCCGTGTCACTTAGCTGTCCCGGCATTGTCCGCTCCTTTCTCTTATCCTTTGGGCTGCACTGAGTTGTGTCATTCCCTCACGGTCAGCACTTTTGTTGTCTTTGTTTTCTGCTCTACCTCGGAAGCCCATCTCCCTTTCATCTCCGTCCCATTCAGGCACCAGGAACAGGGGTGTTCCGCTGGGTTCAACCAGTGGGGGTTCCCTTTATTCTGCTCTGAGCGCCACAGTGGGCCGAATGCCTGCTGTAGAGTGCACACTCTAATATGCCAGTTATTTGGTTTCTAAGAAGTCAATAAAAATACTATATTAGGCTCAGCCCTTGGCTCGCCTCACCCCTCCCCTGCTTCAAGTCTGTACTTATAAATCTGTTTGTTTATTTCCGATGGTAAAATATACTCTTCCATATTAATTCAAAACATGGATTAACATTTTTTGAATTAATATGGAAGAGTATATTTTACCATCGGAAACATGAATTAGCATCAACAAACACTCTGAGGAAAATGATTCTGGCGGTGGATTTATTTATTTTTTTACCATAGGCAGCCAGGACTTGAAGAAGATGCCAAAAAGAATGGCTTCCCAAACTGATCTTGGCCAGACTTTCTGGTTTAAGAACCTAGCACCTGTGTGCATTCAGACTGTGGCAGTTAGACAGCATCCAGGATAGATGTGTGTGTGTGTGTGTGTGTGTGTGTGTGTGTGTGTGTGTATGTGTGTGTGCGTGTAGGGGTCAGGGGTGAGTGTGGAGAGTGTATGTAGTTAACAAACAGCCCAAGGGCCAGCAAAAGCCACAAAAGGTCAAATAATTTTTGTAAAGCTTATGATATCTCAGCACACTGAATTCATGTTCAGGGACAATCTTCAAAAGCGTTCTTATGGCTGGAGTCATGGCTCAGAGGTTAAGAGCACTGACTGTTCTTCTAGAGGTCCCGAGTTCAATTCCCAGCGAGCACATTGTGGCTCACGACCATCTGTAATGAGATCTGGTACAGGCAGAATATGTATAAATAAGAAAAATAATTCTTTAAAAAAATCGTTCTTAATGAGGCATAAAAGAAAAATCTCAAACAGGCCCCCTTTTACCTTGCTGGGGTACTTACGTTGTCAGGGTCACTCCCCGTGTCCTGTTTAAAAAGAGATTGGGGTAGGTGGCTCAATCAGGATTGAGTGAGACTTTGATTAATTCTCTCTGTCCTTTGGTGCAACAGATAATTTCAGCAAATGTGTGTTTCTCCGAGCTGCTACTGAGGCTTTAGGTTCGGGGTGCGCCCTGCTGAGTGCTAGCATTGTGGGGCCCTCTTGCCTGGATGAAGAGGAGAGTCCCACAGGGAAGCTCTAATCCTTGAGGGGGCGAGGCTGGGCTTCCCTCTCGACTGTTATCTGGGGCCCTGACGTAGGAAAGTGCCGTTGGGCCAGAGGCAGAAACAGTCCTGGAAAGACCCGGGACCCAGAGGTTGGTGCTTTGTGTTTTCCTGATTTTTGAAAGATCCTTGGATCAGCCTCTTGCTCAGGGTTTGGGTAGGTTTCTGGGGAGACTCTCCAGGAAACAAAGCAAGAAAGGGGAAAGTGTGGGGCGGCAGTGTGAGCTTTCACTGCTGTCTGACGGGAGGCTGGGACGTAGGGTCAGGTGGGGAGCCTAGTCTATTGTTAGTTTTTTTTTTTTTTCTTTTATTTACCAACTCTTTTGTTTGTCGAGAGTCTGTCAGGGAGGTGACTGGCGGGCGCTCTGAAGAGAGCCAGTGGGGAATGTGAACTTTGGGTGTTTGGTCCGGAGGTAGGTCACCAGGATAAAGTGCTTAGTGTAAAAACTCAGTCACACCTATTGTATAAGAGCTGGGTTGGGAAATGTGTGTGTTTTTATTTTCTGCAAATGCAAAGTCTGTTTGGTAGCCATACATTAGGTGCTTTGAAAAGTTGGATTTGGATCCTGATGGAGTGGAACGGCCCCCAGGGAGGCATTGTGGTGATGGGAACCCCCTCATTTTCGGCTCACTCCCTGGGTGCCCTGGGTCTGTTTTTAGGGCTGTTGTCTTCTGCCCTGTTAACCCAGGCAGCGCACATGGAGCAACAGGCTAACAGTCCGTGCTTGAGAGCAATTTGGTCCTTAGAGAGGGAATCCCTTAGGTGCCATGTTGTATTTGCATGTTTTTAGTCATAAGTAGATTGGTTGCTTTACATGGATTTATCACACACAAACTTTTTTATTTTAAGTCAGGGTGAGAATTTTAGAATTAATTTTGGAGTATGTTTGCATGATAATTACTACAATTCTTCTAAAAGCTTAACAGTCAATTACAAGTTTGAACAAAGTTCCAGTTGTTGTGTGATATTTGGCTTCTTCTTGACTGTCTTCTGGTAGTGTTTCTGGATTTAGAGAAAAGATGAACTCGTTCGCTTGTCAGTTACTGTTTATTAAGTGCTGACTGACTGCTCACAGTATTTTGGCATCGTTTTGATGTGAATATAGTTGCTTTTTAACTTCCATGTAGGACAACAGTTTTGTAAACAGCAGAACCTTCCGGCAACCTTCGCGCTCAGCTGCCAGTGTTTCGAGGCTGGGAGCACAGCCGTCTGCGGCCTGACCCCTGGGCCTTCGCGTGTGCTGAGTGACTGCCACACTTGTCAAGATGGAGTGCTGGAGAGGCAGTGAAGGCAGAGTAGTGATGGAGCGAGGGCGCCAGCAGCCACTGTCTTCCTTGCCAGGACAAAGAGCAGTTCAGCTGGGCGTGAGAGGTCAGTCCCTGGTGTGGCCTGGTCCATGAGACACGGTCCACGAGGCACGGTCCACGGCAACCTCTCCCCATCTCCCTAGAGCCTCAGTGACTAACATTCTGGTTCCATCAATCACCCTGAGAGGGGGGAAATTATTTCTGTGCCCCCAAAAGGGTTATGAGTATCAGAGCGTCATTCATTCATTCACTGAAAGTACCTCGAAGGCTTTGAAGACCAGAGAGTTGTCTGCCTGGTTGGTTGGTTTGAGGAATAGTTGCAGACGTTTTGGGCATCAAACCTAGGACCTCGCACACGCTAGGCACAGTGCTGATGCCTCCTCTAGTGCTCCACGGACAGCCGTGTGCCAAACTGCTTGCTCAGGAAGTGAGCGCGGTAATGTTGGGGATCAAGGACGCCCACCAAACTGAGCCCAGTTGAGACTTTTTCCAGGATGGCAGGACTGCGTCAGACAGCAGGGGGCCATGTGGAAGATCTTGCCCCAAACTGGAGTCATGCTTCTCTGGCCAGCCTCTCCCTGAAATCAAGTGGGAAATGGAATCCCCTCCTTCCCTTCCGTCTTCTTGCTTTCTCCTTGATTTTCTGAGGCATCCCAATCTGTAGCCCAGGCTGGCCTGGACCTCCTAGCAGCCCTTTCTCAGCCTCCAGAGCCCAGACTGGCCTGGACTTCCTGGAAATCCTTTCTTGGCCTCCTAAGCACTAAGACAGGTGCCGCCATGGCTAGGTGAGAAAATCGCTTCCCTGGCCCTGGACGAGGCACAGGGAGCTAAGGTTCGGTTCTTCTGTTTGCACAGGGTATTAGTATTAAGGGGCCCACTATGTGTCTTCCTGTGAGTTTTGTCGTGGGTGGTCATCAAACATCATTCACTTCAAGTCCAGCCCTTCTCAGTACACAGGACATGGAGCAGTTTCTAATCTGTTTAAAATCCTTGGTCTGCTTTGGATGTTGCAGACTGCTCTCTGAGCAGCCATAGCCTGGAAGCAGTAGCCAGTCTTGCTCACAGAGCCAGGGGAATCAGAATGCAGGGGCCACCAGAGTGCCCTCTTCCTGTAAGGGGATGAAAGGCTGCCTTGAAAAGTCTCATCTTAAGCTCTGAACAGGGAGCACTGGGAAGAATGATGTGGCTCCTTGTCTTTTCCAAGCGTGAATTCTAAAGCTGAGAGAGGTGTCTTTGTGTGCTGCAGTATGCTTGACACATTGTTGCTGGCCAACAAATGTACGCAGTCATTTAGGTGGAGGCGGTGCATACGCAGAGAGCCCAAGCCCCTCCACTTACAGGCCAGCCATCGCTGCTGCTCCACCGCCTTCGGCATCAGCCCCTTTGGTTAGCCTGTGTGAGTATTGCTTGTGTTGAGGATTGGTGGGCAGTGATTGCCATTCGTGTGTGTCTGCATCTGTGTCTCCTGGTCACTGATTTGTGTGCTTCTGGACACAGGGATCTGATGGTGACTTGGGACAGTACCACAGGCACAGAACACAGGGTGAGCTGAAAGCTGGCCTTCCCTTCTTCCTAACACTACCGACAGAAGAAGCACAGACTTTGCTAACTGACAGAGAAAGAAAAAGAACTCTTTTTTCTTTTCTTTTTTTTTTTTTAAATAGGGTTTCATAGCCCAGTGTGACTGTGTGTCACTGGTGTTAGGATTGCCAGTGTGTGCCACTGTGTTGGGCTCTTGTGATTCTGAGCATCTAGACTCAAGTCCTCATATAGAGCAAGAGGAGGTGGCTAGTCAGACTCCATGGTCCTAAGCATGTTAAAGAATGTATAGAAATATTACAGCGATGGGCATTTATGCCTTCTCCTTACCCATCAGTCTCAATAGCACGAGAGAGTAGAACTAAAATCACTTAGAAATAAGTCAGTTTTCCATATTGTGTCATTGTGTTTTATTTGAATTATTGACAGAAGCACATGAGCAGGCAAAGCCTGTAATCCACCCCCAGCCCTGGATCTCAGTGTGTAGCCAACACTGACCTTAAAATCCTCCTGCCTCAGCTTTACTAGAATTAGGATTAACCGGGCCTGACTTGTTCATCTTGTTGTTTTCTTAGTGTATATGGGACTGTCTGTATATCTGTGTGTGTATTTATGTGTCTGTGTGTATGTATCTGTCTGTGTGTGTTTATGTGTCTGTGTGTATGTATCTGTGTGTGTGTGTTTATGTGTCTGTGTTTGAATGTATCTGTGTGTGTATGTATCTCTGTCTGTCTGTCTGTGTGTTTGTGGCATCTACAGTGTGTCCGGTGTGTGTGTGTGTGCTCATGGATGTGCATAGCCACGCGTGCCTATTTAGAGGCCAGAGGGCTTCATGTGGTTTCCTCTCGCTTTTGGCCTTATTTCTTTAAGAAGGTGCCCACTGACCCCAGAGCTCTCTGCCTCAGCTAGGCTGAGTGACCAGCACACTCCCTGCCACCACTGCGGTCACAGGCGCATGTGGCCACTCCTGCTTTTTCTGTACTTTCCTGGGGATTTGAACTCAGGTCCTCAAGCTTGCCCTCTCTGGCTGCTGAGCTGTTCAGCCCTGTTCACTGATGATCAGGATCCTGCTCCCGAGATGGCATGCGTAGGGATGGCTAGAGCAGAGCCAGCCTGGGAGGAAGCTGTCATTCCTAGGAGCTTGACTCCCCCGCAGAGAGGAGCAGACATGGTGGGACACTGTCCCTGTGGCGGGACAGCGGCTTAGATAGGGGAAGCTGCCCCTCTTTGTACTGCTCTCATGCAATTCTCTCCCCTCCACGCTGCGCACTTCTCCCCTAGCCTGTCTTCCTTGCTCTGTGTGCTACAAGTGTACATATACGGACACACTCGAGTGCATGTGCACGCACACACACAGGAACACACACACACACACACACACACACACACACACACACACACCTATCCTGGATGCTGTCTAACTGCTTCTTGAAGGCATCATTAGCTACTAGGCGCTCTAGTTCACTATGGCTGCTCATCCAGCTAATTTGGAAACTTTGGGCCTTCCCTCTGAAGCCGAGGCTCCTCTGCACGCTCCTGGAAGCTGGGACTTGGTTGCCCTCAGTGACTGGGCCTGTCCCCCATGAGTGACCAGTCCCCACGGGTCTGTTGACCCAGGAAGGAGGAAACCACACTTGGGCCATGTCCTGGGCCTTTGACATGGCTTCTCCCGTGTCCTGAGGGAAGGAGAGAATGCTGGTGGATGTTTTCAATGCCCTAGGTTTTTATTTGGTTCAGACTAAAGTGGGCCAGGTAGAGAGGTTAAAATCTGTTCCATTTGAGTTAGCATGAAGCCCTGCACTCCCTAATCTGTTAAAAGAGAAATAAGCCTCGCGTGATTGTGGGATCAGGTCGGTTCTCCTGCCCTGGCCTGTGCTCTGCATTTTTATTCCAGTACAGCCTGGACCTTGTGCACCCTCGCCTCACCTCGCCTTCCCCTCCCTCCCCTGTGATCACACAAAGAGCAGGGAGCCCAGGAAAGCTCAGCTCCTGGGTCTGTGTTTTAAAAGGATGAGCTGTGTGCTATACTTAGCAACACAGAACTGATCCTTAGAACCTGCCCCCAAGAGGAATGGACTGACGCTAGGGTCGGAAGTGTGAGGAATGTGGGAGAAACCAGAGCTAAAATCCGCAGCCTGACTGAGCGGACAGTCAGTCCTGTGACAGGGCCCTCTGCCCCAGCTTAAGGCAGAGCCTGCCACTCCCAAGTCCTGGCTGCTTCAAGGCTTCCACGGGGGCCGTCTTGCTCTGTTGCTGTGGGATCTCTCTGTCACTCAGACCCTCAGGCTCCAGGGTGTGCCTGTATGACAGTGGCGGAATTTGAACAGGGATATTCTATTTCAGATCATTGCTTCTTGTTTGTTTCTTGTGTGCGTGATTGAACCCAGGGCCTCGCACACGGTAGATGAGTCTGACCGGCTGAGCCCTGCACGCCCATCACCGCCCCTGTGCAGCCTGTGTCTGGGAATGGTTTTCCCAGGTGAATGAGTTAACGGTCACGTTACCTTTGAACCCCAATTGAGCAGAATACCCCTAATGTAGATTCTCATGTTTTCTTTTAGAATATTGCCAAAAAGTGCACCCAATTTTATTTCTAGTCATGCGAAAAGCCTGTGGGCGTTTGTGCCTCTCTGCGGCCACCCCACACTCCAGCCCTACAAGCTGAAATGGCTCCTACCTGGTCCTCCTAGGCAGAAGTTTTGTTCCAGCTTGTCAGAAAGCGTCCCTTTTTGCTCTATAGTCTTTGCCTGACCTTTTTTCTTTTTTTAGGGGAGAATGAAGCCAGGCACAGTGACGCATGCCTGCAGTCCCGAGGGGGCAGAGGCGGGCAGATCTCTAGGAGTTCAAGGCCAGCCTGGTCCACAAAGTGAGCACAGAACAGTTGGGGCTGCCCAGACAAACGGAGAGACAGAGAGTGGCCGCCCACCTGTTGTGGCAGGACCACCAGGCTAGCCGACCAGCAAACCCACACACCCTGCTGTTTCTCCCGCTCACCCTGGGTTGCCACAGCTGAGCTTTTTGTTTTTGTTTGTTTTGTAAGATTTATTTACTTATTTTATGTGTGTGAGTGCTGTTTTCATGCACACCAAAAGAGGGAACCGGATCTCACTATAGATGGTCGTGAGCCACCATGTGGGTGCTGGGAACTGAACTCCGGACCTCTGGAAGAGCAGCCGGTATTGTCAGCCACTGGGCCTTCTCTCTAGCCCTGTTTTTGTTTTCTTTTTAAAAATGGGTTCCTCCAGGCCATCAATCAGATTTCTTGTCTTCCCAGCCCTGAGCCTCATTCGTTTGAAGTTTTTGTGGACAGGGGAGATGAGAGTGCCCGTGTTCTGGTATGTGCAGTGCCTGGAGACAGCTTCTGTGTGGGCCTCAGAACTCAAGTTGTAGCATTTGGAGACCAGTGTCTCCATGCTGCGCCAGCCTGAGGAAGCCTCGGGAAATAAAAAGAAAAAGCTACGAGGAGTGAGAATTTAGGTTTGTTTGCTCTAACAGAGGCGCAGGCACCAGCTTCACACAGGGCCCCGCACACTGTAGGTACCTAAGTATTGTTTGCTAGAAATGATCCTTAAGATAAATGTAATTTCATTGTTTATCATTAATGTAATTGTGGTTTTAAAGCGGTTTCTGAAATGAAGACTGTTTGGAATCGAATAATTTCCTAGGTTTCCTACGTTTCTGAGATGGTTTGGGAAGCATAAACAGGCCTGATCTCAGGGGCCAGAAAGCAGCTTTTCTGGTGAGGTGACTTTGGGTGTCACTGTCTTACTAAACAACTAATGTTTATACCGGGGAATTCCCCACGGGTAGGAAATAAGCAGATAGGTCTTGGAGGTGTGAGCAGCATTTGCAGAGAAAGGGCGAGGTGCTAATTGAGATGAAAGTGGGGGCCCCACCTGGGTTCCTCCCCAGCAGCCACACCGACTCACAGATTTGTTCTCTGGCCCCCAAGGCGGAATTCACACATCACCTCCTCCTCTAAAGCCCCTCCGCTCCGCTCTGCCCTATAAGCCCTGCCCATCCTAGGCTCCAGGGGTGATTGTTTGAGGGTTTGTTAACCCTTTGATGTCCAAAGTACTTTCCTGAGTTGTCATTTTGTTGAGTCAATCAAATACTAATTTTTTTAAAGTCTATATTAAAATGAAAAGCAAGACCGTTTTGAAATTCATTTCTTTTTAGGTAGAGATGTTGTGCACAGATGCCAGCGTAGAGCTGATAAAGTTCACAGAGAAGCCTCCATTTGTGTATAGCTGCCTCAGCGGTGCGGCTCTGGTAGCTTTCACTGACCTGGGGACTGCTGGGCTGCGGGACCCATTCTTCCCTTTCCTGTCACCCCTCTAGGCCAAGGCTCAGGGGCCAGACCTTGAGAAGCGACCGTGCAGGGATAGTACTTTCCCGCCCTCCTCTGAGCTCAGAACCCCTTGATTCCTCAGACTTAGGAATTGTGCTCAAGCCCCTGGTCGTCTGAAAGCCAGAGCAGAGTCCTGGTGTAGATGTGGCCAGGCCCTGAGCCCGGGGCAGCAGCAGGTGGCGCGGGCTGCAGCCTCCGAGCCCGACTCCTCGAAAGGCTCTCTGTGGATCGTGACGATTTTGGAGTTTTCCGGGGGCGTCGAGTCCACTGAGCATTGTGCACTGTGAGTTTCAGGCAATGAAAAATGAGCTTTGTGATAACCGAGAATGAAGTTAAGGAAGAAATTTTTATTGTTAATCAAGGGCTTAATTGCCTTTGGGACATTTTAAATAAGTGCCATGCAGTGCTTACGGAGCAATGCTGCCTAAGAGATGCAAAATTCTTTAATTAAACCATCAAGGGCACTCCCTGATTGAAATATCCCCTTACCGTAATAGTCAGGCCTTCCTGATTCACGTACCAGCTCAGCCAGGGTTAGAGTAAATGAAGGCTCCTCAGAAGAACAAATCAATTGTGAAAACGGACTGAAGTTATTTCTGGGATAGTTTCCTTACAGCTTCCTTGTATTGATCAAAACACATTTTGTGTGGAGTTTGTGTGTGGAGTGTGTGTGTGTGTGTGTGTGTGTGGAGTGTGTGTGTGTGGAGTGTGTGGAGTGTGTGCTGTGTGTGTGTGTGGAGTGTGTGTGTGTGTGTGGAGTGTGTGTGTGTGTGTGGAGTGTGTGTGTGGAGTGTGTGTGGAGAAGAACAAGTCAGGCAATTAAGGGCTACTAAATCTTGAGCAGGGGCCAGACCAGATGACCCTCCTCAAAAGAATGCAGGAGCTTGTTTTAAGATAAGGGGCCCGGGACTGGGGAGGACTGTCCTTAGAGCCGTAAGCTGCCAGCCGCTAAACCTGGAGATGGGAGGACTGTCCTTAAAGCTGTAAGCTGCCAGCTACATAACTGCTATCTTTTCTGCTGACTAGACAATGTAAAGGCCTGATTTTTTAGGTATAAAAACTCTGTGCTTTATGTGCTCGGGGTCGTCTCCTGCTTTGAAGGGACTGCGGTCTGTGAGTCTCTCTGGGGAGGGAGCCGCACGGAGACCCTGCGCCGGGAGTGCAGGTTTTTGCAGAGTGTGTGTGTGTGTGTGTGTGTGTGTGTGTGTGTGTGTGT
>REGO01000110.1:2805881-2841741 GCA_010120015.1 Rhombomys opimus
GTGTGTGTGTGTGTGTGTGTGTGTGTAGAGTGTGTGTGTGGAGTGTGTGTGTGTGGAGTGTGTGTGTGGAGTGTGTGTGTGTGTAGAGTGTGTGGAGTGTGTGTGTATTTATTTGCCTTAAGTGGTGTTTTGGCTTGTTTTGGAGAACCTAAGAGTTTCCTGATTGTTTGAGCCGGCTGGTGGCCTGTGCCTTAAATTCCAGCGCTTTAGGAGGCAGAGACAGGCAGAGCTCTGTGAGTTCAAGGCCAGCCTGGTCTACAGAACAAGTTCCAGGACAGCCAAAGCTACACAGAGCTTAAAAACAAAAACAAAACAACAAAATGTGACATTTTCTGGGTGATGCGTTAGGTTGTGCCTATAATTAATTCATAAGAAATGCTGAGTCATTCAGACAGTCAACAAGCCTAAGCAACGCACAGCTTCCTGCTGATAAACTCAACAGAGCCAAGCTTCCAAGGGCTGGGCTGACTCCTTATCCTCTACAGGAAACAAAACAAAGCAAGCAAAAGCTTAGACATTCAGAGTTTGACTTCTTGATTGCTCATTTTCAGTCTGTGATTGGTTAAGTTCTCAGCGTGGGGCTAAGTGAATCTATGTGATAAAAACTAAAAGTCAAGACAGGCCCCGGAAAGCAGGAACAGAGGCTGGGTACCTGGCTCCTGGGCTGCCATGCTAGGCGTTCTCTAAGCAGCGGGCCTCATCCGCTACCCGCCACGCACAGAAGTTGTCACGGGAGCTGCTGAGAAAGGTGTCTGCTGCCAAGGCTGATGAACGCGGGTCAGTCTTAGCATGGAACCTAATGCGCGGGAAGGAGAAAACCAGCTCCTGAAAGTTGTGCTTTGATCTACACCAGCACACACACACATACACAGACACACAGATATCTATACACGCACAGAGAGACAGAGAAACAGACACAGGGAGACGAGACACATAGAAACAGAGACACACACAGACAAACACATTGAGACACAGAGATGCACACACTGAGACACATAAAGAGACACAGAGAGACATACAGGGACGCAAAGAGAGACACGCAGATGCACAGACAGAGTAGGGACAGATTCACAGAGAAAGACAGGGTCCTCTTTCTTTTTGAGACAGGATCTTATGTGACCCTGCTGGCCTGGTTTCATTTAATAAGAGAGACATTGTTCTCAGAAAGGTTTACATTTTTTTGTCTTGTGTCTTTTGAGTTGTTCTGTAGCCCAACATAGCCTTGACTTGCTCTGCAGTGTGCTGGGATGGCAGCCCCCGTGCCATGGACTGTAGCCCCCCCCCCATGTTCAGTTAAAACCTCAGGTCTGGGATGCGCTACAGCAGAACACAATATCAGTTACTTCTGCTTTTAACACTTGACAACTCAGGATATAAGGGTGAAAAAGTTGTCAGAGAACGGTGTGTTTAAAGATGCGTGCATGGCAAAGTTTCTATACTTTGTTTCTGACATCGAAAACATTGAAAGGGGTTGTGTTGCCGGGCATGATGGTGCACGCCTGTAATCCTAGGATCTGAGTTCAAGGCCAGCCTGGTCTACAAAGTGAGTCTAGGACAGCCAGGGCAACACAGAGAAACACTATCTCAGAAAATTAAGAAGAAAAGAAGGAAGGAAGGAAGGAAGGAAGGAAGGAAGGAAGGAAGGAAGGAAGGAAGGAAGGAAGGAAGGAAGGAAGGAAGGAAGGAAAGAAAGAAGGAAGGAAAGAAGAGAAAGAAAGAAAGAAAGAAAGAAAGAAAGAAAGAAAGAAAGAAAGAAAGAAAGAAGGAGGAAGGAAAGAAGAGCAAGCAGGTCCTTACTGTGTCACCCTGCATGTAGCCCAGGCTGGCCTGGAACTCACAGAGACCCATCTACGTCCGCCTGCACAGCACAGGGATTAAAGGCAGGAGTCTCTGTGCCCAGCCTTCGTAGGGTGAGACTTTTGAGGGTATACTTTCGTATTCTTTAGTTGGCAGCATCTGTACTGACTTAAATTGCTGGAAAGTTTATATGGAAAATGAAGGTGAGCCTGTGTCTAAAGGAAGTGCTGCCGGCCATCTTGAAAGCCATGTTTGGATTTGAGCGTGCAATTGACAGCGCACCCTCACCTGTTTACACATGCTGGTTTTCAGGCCATAATTATAGTGTCTACTAATTTGTACCTTGCAATGGATTTGTTGGTGTCTCTGTGATGCTCAGGACCGAAGCCTCTTGCTGTCAACAGCTTCCTGGACCCCTCTGCTGAGATCGCCCTTGTGTCTTTGTGGAAAAATTCTGCATTTCCAACAGCACGTAAAGAAAGGCACTGATTTAGCATTTTTCTCTGACATTCTTTTTCTCATTTTTGAAATGTAAGAGAGGAAATGTTGAAGCACAGACACTTATTTCAATTCCTTGTCTTACATCTGTTGAGTTACATTTTAACTTGAAGATACTGAGGTCAAGCATTAAAGCAGAGAATTGCGCCACCCCTATCACCATGGTGACTCTCGTTCTTTAAATCCAAATGCTTAAGTACTTCATTTTGTAAAATAACCTGAGTCATTTTGGGGATCTGCACTCAGCTTTTTAGAAGTGCTTGTCCACATGTGGCTTCTGTGAGGAGGCCAGAGCAAACCAGAAACTTACTCTGTACTTCTTTAATAAGCTTGACTTTCTTATTCTTTATTATTGCTTTGTGGACAAGGCCCCACTTTCATATTTTCAAGCCTGGAAGGCTTCTTCGTGTTCAAGAGGCTTCTAGCATCGTTACACGTTTTTTGTTTTTTGTTTTTGTTTTTGTTTTTTTTCTTAAATGCAAAAGTTGATTGCAGACGGGGGATTTAAGTTGGAAAATGGCAATTTTCTTTCTACTTCCTTTCCTGTGTACTTTGTTCCATTTTGTAGTTGGGGGTTGCTGGTATTTTTTCCTTTATTTGATTTATTTTTCTCTTCTCTTTACAGTTCACAATAGAAGAAGGTAGTGGGATTTTTGTTTTGATTTTGATCTTTTTTTCCTTTGCATATTTTTCCTTTTCCAAGGAGAAATGTTTCTGACCAGATTTAAAACACTTGGTGTTTCGGACCCCTGTAGGGCCGTTTTAAGTATTTGGATCTGTAAAGGGCCTCAGTAATAACTACCTGAATTGCTTTTAATTACACAATATAGCTGCGTCATTTCACTTCAGATTCGCTTTGATTGATGCTGCAAGGCAATTGTAACCGCGGATGATGGGCTTGAGGGCCTCTTGAAGTGACTTTAGCTTCTTGCAGGAACAAAGGGACAGAGGGAACACTCCGCTCCTCTCTGCCGGAGAAGCCTTTCTCTTCCCCTGCCGGATAAAGAAACACAATTAACAAACATTATCCCCAGAGGTAAATTGAAATGTACATGCAGACAAGAGAGGCTCTTGACCGCAATTAGACATATATGATCCAAGGTATTCTGGCCATTCATTAGTACTAATTGTTGGAGGAAGACGCTCAGAACAAATGACTAAAACGTAGGCGGATTAAGAGCCACGGTGACAGGATGCAGGCTCTCAGCTGTGGCCATGATGTGCTCCGAGAAGCCGCTCTGTCAGGGGCCTGCTTGGTGGTGCTCTGTGGCGAGCTCTCGGGTGGGTGTTTGTAACAAAGATCTGTGGTGTTTATAACAAACAGTGTCTATCTTACTTTCTTAATTAGCAGGAACTACTGTGCAAACGTTGGTATTCAGTAATTGACTATCCTTTCCACTCTCCTGGGCCTTTGGGCTGTGGTGGAGTCTGTTGGCTTTGCTGGGAATCTGCCTAAGCTGAGTTTTTTGATTCTTTGCTTTCTTTAAAATGTCAGATGCTAGGGAAGACCATGAGAAAGTTTGCTAGTTTGTGTGTCTGACTGATGGACACAGGGATGTGGGCAGCCCACGCTGTCCTGCAGAGCTCAGACTGGCTTTGAACTTCCTCAGTGCTGGGATTACAGGCTGAGTACCAGATGCCTGCCTGGCTTACAAGTGACGCCCGCACCCTAGTAGGACAGACACGTTTGTTTACCGGCTCAGACTGCTAGTAGGATCCCGAGATCTGATGGGCACTGCCTGGGAACGGCTGCCCGAGATGGGTGGCACTCTGCAGGGCTCCTGGTGGCTGGGGGACTGGAATATGGATCAGTCCATGCCGGACTAAGCGGAGCTAAACCGCTGGACCTGTGGTCAGAGGTGGTTCAATTTGGAGAGGGAGTTGGTCATTGAAAGCCCTCCCGTCCACCTTGACAGTCCAGTTATTGGTCATCAAGTCAGCCGCAGATGATTGGCACTGAAGAAATGGAAGCGAGAGGAAGCCTTGGTGGAAAAGACTGGAGCTTCTTTGGCAGGCAGGGGCGGAGCTAGCCGGTCCTCCAGCAGGTCTTCCAAGCCGTTTGAGGCCTGGAATCCTCGCTGTGTGCTGCTCGGAGTTTCTACACTAGGAGAAGGGTCTTTGATGCCACGAGAAGCAGCAACAGGCCCGGGGATGCAGCTCAGCGGGTAGAGTGCTTGCCTGTGTGCAGAAAGTCCTGTGATTCATTTGCAGCTGCACTTGAGCCCGGGGTTTTGGCACACCTGTAATCCAAGCACTGGTGGTGGCTCAAGGGGCCGAGGTGTTCAAGGTCATCCTCAGTCACATGAGTCTGAGGCCAGCCAAGCTGCAGGAGACTGAAAGGAAAGGAGAAAACCAGCAGAGGCTTTCCAACCTCAGAGGTCGAGCCTCGTCACCCAGCAAAACTTCTGAGGCCACCACCTCTTAGCCGAGCATTCGCTACTCCAAAGGCAGATAAATCATATCATTTTATAAAATACATTATCACATTATAGACACGCTTTCTCTCTCTGTCTCTGTCTGTCTCTCTCCCGCCCTTAAATTAGAGCAGGTTGTAGGCCTTGCGTAGATAGTTCCTGCAGTCCATTAAACACTGAAAACAGAAGTCCATCGTGTTACAAAGAGACCTCTTGCTCACATCCATGTGCTTTGCTTTAATTCTCATCACACTTAGCTCTGAATAATTATGAAGAAGGAAACAGTCCTAATCTTACTGTGGGCTCCATACAATCAAAGCTGCAGCTCGTGATTCAAGATCACAGCTTGTATTCACAGCTTTTGTGTGTGTGGTGTGGCTCTGGCAATTAGACCCAGGCTGTATTTTTTTTTCCTTAAGAAATTAGAGAGAAAAAGAAAGGGGGGGGGAGATCACAATATTAAATCTGCAGACCAGAATAGTCAAGGGACTGTGGCCACAAAGACATCAAAATTCAAAACTGTGCCATTTTTGCCTCATTTTCATTGCGATTGACACTTGAGAGAAATTTTTGAGCAATCTGGAAAGAACAAGAGAGTCCACTAAGCAATACCAGTTTCATGACAGTTATAAAAAAAAGCAGAACCATTTTCTCAAAATTGGACTGAGGAAAGGTTCTGCCTCGATTCCTCTCTGTCAAAGAATCCGGGCCTGGGGGCACATTGCTTTGAACTTCGGGGAACTGTGACAGGGCTGCTGGTGCTTGCTTGCTGGAGTGCATGCTCAGGATTCGTGAAGACCTGTGTTCCGCTAGCACCACTGTGAGAACAGGGCTCGGTGGCACAAACCTCGACCCCAGGGCAGAGGGATCAGAGGTTCCAGGTCATCCCCTGGTACTTACTGGGTTGAAGGCCAGCCTGAGCTCTGTGAATAAAAACCAGCAATGGGATCTGCAGATGCATTTGTTGTGAGGTCCACAGTTCTTTCTGACCTCAAACAGAAGTGTGGAAATAGGCTTTCCTACCTCACACTTGCTTATTTACCACTAAAATCTGAAACAACACAGGAAACAGTTCCTTTTGCCATAAAAGCACCCAGTGCTAGTGGAGTCTCTTAAGTGGGAAGAAGTTAATGGACATTTATTTTTATTAAAAATGTTTTGCGGGCTGCAGAGATGGCTCAGTGGTTAAGAGCACTGTCTGTTCTTCCAAAGAACCTGGATTCTAGTCCCAGCACCCATATGGCAGCTTATAATTGTCTGTAATGCCAATTCCAATGGATCTGACACCTTCACACTAATGTACATAAAATATAAATTAAATAAATTATTTAAAAATGTTTTGCTTTTAACTGCTTTGACACAGATGATATCATTTGCTCTCCACCTCATTTCTGTAGTGGAAAAGTTATTATTCATCGGCGGGTTTGTTTGGATTGGTTGGTTGGAGACAGGGACTCCCTAGATGCCCTGGCCGGCCTGGCGTTCATCGTGTGGAGCGGGCTGGCCTGTTGTAACCCCTCTGCTGTGTCTCCTGGTTCTGGGATTGCAGGCATGTGCCACCTGCACATGCATTTCTTTTGCTCCTTATTGTTTAATTTTAACTGTTTGGTCACATAGGGATGAGTGTGCATACAGCTGCGGGATGTGGGGATGGTTTGAGGGCTGGTTCTCCCCTGTAAGAGTCTAGGGATGGAGCCTATGTCCCCCAGCTTGGCAGCTAACACCTTGACAATCTGTTTTCCAATGAGTCACTGCATTGCCCAGGCTGGCCTTACACTCCTCTCCAGGCTCACGTGATTCCCCTGCCTCATTGTCGCAAGGCAGTGGAGCCGCAGGTGTGCCCGCCACACGGCTAGTGGCTATATTCGATACCACAATGGCAACAAGGTTCCCCATCCCCTCCACTGAGCTGCTTCTCATATATTTGCTGCCAAATATTGCCTTTTCTGCGTTTGGTTTCACAACAGATCTGGGGAGATCCAGCACTGGAGAGTTGAGCTAGGTCTGTTCCCAGGGGTCCTCTGGGGCTGCTTATGGGAATCTTCCTCTCCTTTGGTGGTTCACAGTGTCAGGATCCAAAGCTGTGATGAACTCTGTTGAGACAAGGAAGCCTGGCTGGAAGGTCCTTTAGGCTTTGAATTACAGTTTGTGCCTCAGTTCCCTGCAATGGCTGATCATTTGGTTTCTAGGCAGAGGCCAGGAACACCCTGTGGAGCACGCTCCAGGGAGCACTGAGGACGTGATGGAGGCCGTCCTGTGGTCAGTCTCAGCTCAGGCAGGCAGGACCATCTGGTGGCGGGGGGAGGCGGGATCGGGGGTGGGGGGAGTGACAGGGGGGGCGGCCAAACAGATTCAGAGCTGTCCTTTGTGAGATACTGTGTTGTCCAGGCAGGACTTATACTTTCAGGCTTCATCCTCAGGCACACTTGTGGCTGGAACGAAAGGTTCCTGCCATCACGCTCACCATCGCTGTGATGTCTGTTGTTAGGCGATACTGTTAGCCCTACCCAGGGCCCACTCCTGTTAGACAAATGCTCCTCTGCTAAGCTAAGCTCTGCCCCTCCAGCTCTTGAATTTTCTTATTTTTATGGTAAAATATACAGGACATGAAGCAACCCATCTTTTATTTTTAGTTGTGCGGTTCAGCGGTTTGAGGACTTGAGACGTTCAGCTATGGCTGTTACTGATGTCGCATCTTCAGAACTTCTCCGTATTGAGACCCTGCACCCTTTAATCGACAGACTCTTGCCCCCCTTCTGATAACAATAACCACCATTCTTCTGGATCTTGTTTTCCCTTCTGCAGTGTGTGTGTTGGGGTGGTTTCATTATGTAGCCCAGGCTGGCCTTGGACTGGTGATCACCTGCCTGGAGTGCTGGGAGCAGAGGCCAGAGCCACCCACCTCTGTCTCTGTGGCTTTTCTAGAAACCCTGTCGATGAGGCCCATGAACCACTCATCCCTTTGTGGAAGCTTAACCTTTGAGATGGTGTTGTGTGCATGCAGACTCCTGGTTCCAGGGTCGCTCACAGGAACTGTCTCCGCCCTCTGCGTCCTTGCGGTCTGAGGAAGCGTCACTGCAGGCCGCACCCAGGCCAGCTCCTGTGTGGTGTGCACGCCTGAGCGACACCGTAGGACTCGGTAAAGACCGGTGCTGCCTCTGGCTGTTGTGTCTGTCCTACATTGTACAAATACCTTCTTCCTAGGGCATGCCCGACCAAGAAACTGGCAGGCAGCTCCTGTGTGGTCGTGGGTCACCAAGGCGGCCTCGGGTAGGGAGGACGGCCGTGGGAATGCATGAGAGAATCCCGTGGAGACCTCACGACACACGCTCCGTGTTCTGCTTTGGCCCTGACTGGAGCTTCTGAGGGGTGCTCTTTTGTTTGCAGGGGGTTCGAATTGGAAATACTTTCTCGGCTTTTCTGAACAGCCACACACCTGTCTACAGCAGGTACCAATCTCACGAAGGGCCTTGTCTGCTTGTAGGAGGACAAGTTGTGTGGCTCTTCCATCCATGGACCTCCCCCTGGTCTGCGCACTGTTGCCATGGTGACTGAAACAGTTTTTCAAACTAGGGAAGGAATCTCTGGGGCACTTGGGAACTGAGCAAAGTGAGAACATAAGAGGGGCCTCAATGAGAGATGCTGGCATCGGTACCTGGTTATTAATAGCTCAGGCCGGGTGGAAATTGGTAGGTGAGTTTTGCTGTCATTCGGAGGGCAGGGAGGATGCACTAGTGGGCTGATTTTCACTTAGCGCATAGATTCTTCAGTGCCTGCATCCAGGCAGGGCCAGGACCCGGCTCTTTTGTTTTTCCTGAGTGCTAGGAACGGAAGTAGGTCTTGCACGTCCTAGGCCAGCATTCTACCCTGGGCTGCGGCCTTGTTCTGTTTATGTGTGGCATGTGTGTGTGAGTGTAAGTGCGTGGAGGCATGACAGCACCTTTGGGCAATGTGCTCAGGGGTGCTGTCCGTGTCCTTTGAAATAGGCCTGGCTGTCTCAGGATGGCAAGTGCGTATCTCCATGCCTGGCATTTTGACGTGGTTGAATGTCTACAGGTTGAACCCAGCTTCTCCTGAGTGGGAGACAAGCACATACCAGCCTGAGCTCTCGCCCCAGGCCCTCTCTACCTGGTTTTTGAATTTTGTATTGTTTGAGACAGTGTCTTGTTATGCTGCTCTGGTTACTTGCTATGAAGCATACATAGCCTTGAACTGTCGGTGGTCCTGCCTTTTCCTCTCAAGAGCTGGGATTACAGGGATTTTAGGCCTGAGCCTTTAATTGTGGTTTAGGGGTGTTTGTTAACCAGAAGCTCTTGTGTCAGGGCAGCTGCTAACACTGGGGAGACCATTGCCCGGACACCTAGCTGCAGGTCAGAACCCTGACAGGAGCTCAGCAAAGGCCCGCAGCCCCAGTCATGCCCCAGTGACGTCATGACCATTGCCGGGACACCTGGCTGCAGGTCAGAACCCTGACAGGAGCTCAGCAAAGGCCCGCAGCCCCAGTCATGCCCCAGTGACGTCATGACCATTGCCGGGACACCTAGCTGCAGGTCAGAACCCTGACAGGAGCTCAGCAAAGGCCCACAGCCCCAGTCACGCCCCAGTGACATCACATCAGTGTCCCAGCATTGGCAGCCCAGAAGTCTACTGCGTAAAGGCGGAGCCTCGGCCTTCCTCCAGAAGGAGCTCTAGAATGAGCCAGGGTGACGCAGAGTTGGGAGTTCCTCAAAGGAAGATTTATTTGGCAAGGTGTGATGGTGTCTGCTTGCTTGTTTATTTTGGTTTTGGTTTTCCAAGACAGGCTTTCCCTGTGTCGCTCCGGTTGTCCTGAAAATCCCTCTGTAGACCAGGCTGGTCTCAAACTCAAGAGATCCCTCTGCCTCCTCCTCCTCCCAAGTGCTGGGATTAAAGGCATACTCCACCACACCCAGCCCCTGACTTTAGTGATTTTTGGTGTGTTTTACTGTTTTAAGACAGGGTATCATGTAGGCTAGGTTAGCTGAGAATGACCGGAAGCCCCTGACTCCCATGCTGGGATCACAGACAGGCACCGCCATCCCTGACTGAATTTGATAAATATTTAAATGCTCCCAGGTAGTTGGTCATGGATTCTTGGCTTTTGAGCTCTCCTGCCCCTGGGACCTAGATATGGGAATAGGTAAGTCGGGAAGGGAAAGGAAGAAAGTGGAAAACGAAAACCGGGCCAGGAGGGGCCTCCCTCTGAAATGTCACCTCTACAGAGGTCACTCAGCAGAGAGAACTCACCATTTTTTTAGCTCACGCTTTGCATATTGTCTGAATACATTTACACATTGGCTGTGAGGAGACCGTTACTCCAAGTGTGTAAGAGAAAATAGGTGTCATCTGTCTCCTGTTGTAGTCATGATAGTGTCAGTGCTGAACACATCTCAAGCACAGGACAGGTTGGGGGCAGCCAGGGAAAGGAAGGAAGAGGACCCGCAGCCAAAAGGGAGGGGAGACTTGCAGAACCCCTCATCCCTCTGTGGACTGTGAGCTCTGTGCCCCGAGCCCCTAGAAACCTCGGAGTCCACAGTGGAGCTGGAATCTCACGTTCCTTCTTCTTATTCCAGACTTGCCCTGCGCTCCCCCTCAGTCCTCACAGTGTCCAGCCCTGAGCCTCAGACCTTGCACAGGCCCCTCTGTTGGCTGTCCCTCTGGGGAGGACGGGTGCCCCGGGACCTTTGCAGGCACGGTGTCTGGTAAAGGCCACAGAGGCCTGACCTCTGCAGCGTCCCCAGGACCCGGACGACGCCCCTGTCCCCGCACCTGGATGTTTGGTTCTCGTCCCACTTTCTGGTACACAGAACACTAGGTCAAAAACAAGCGGATTTTACAGGTTAAAACTGGTCGTATTTCAGCAATTTCAAATCACTTGGCTTTATTATCTATCACCTTTTCCTGCCAGTCTGACCTTTGAAATGCTTTAGTTTTCAGCCAACTGTAAGAGAAATAAGAAAGAAGTGTGACATTATTTCTGGTAATTGTTTAACGTAAGGGACCTGTGTGGAAGCAGAAAGTCAGAGCTTCAAGGAGCGTGTAGGTGTTTCTCGTTGACTGTTGACTACGCCAAGACACTAGCACATTTACGTGACATCTTCCTTTAAGCCAGCAGCCAGGAGGCCTGAGAGGTGCCCGGGAGGAAAGGGGGAGTGCTGGACAAGCCCGGCCACCTGAGCCGACCCCCAAAACTACGTAAAGGTAAAAGGAAAGAACTGACTGCTTTGACCTCTGCGTGTGCACACACATGCCACCCCCACTCACATGTGTATCACACACGCACAGATAATATAAACAATATAAACTTACACGTAAAGACGTCAATGGAAGCGCTCTTCATTGAACAGTAGGTGTCTCTGTAAATGTTTTCGGCTTTAACGAGGTAAAACTGTCAAGACTGCATATTGAAGGCGTTTGCTATGATGTTCTGATATAAATATACATTATGAAATTACATATACACAAATATATTTACCTCACAACTAGTTCATAGCGGCTCAGAATGATGAAAATCTGCCCTCTCAATAGAGGAAGTGCATTGCTGGGATAAGCTGCAGGATTTAGCTATCTTTCAGCCACAAGGTCGGGCCCTGTCAGCAATGTCCCATTTCCTTCCCTTTCTTCTACCTTTTCCTCCACAGCTCCCCTGACTCTCAGAGGTGGGCCTTGTGTGTGTTAGGAGTGGGGCTCAAAATCTGGTGTCTTCTCCAGTACCCTCTCTCACCTAGCCTGGAGCTCACACTTTGGCTAGACCGGGGTTCCCAGGGACCTGTCCTGCCCCAGCAGGAGCTCCAGCTAGACACGAGTGCAGATGCTTGTAGGTTAAACAGTTGGCACTCTGGAATCCGGTTTGTTGTTTTTGTTTCTGTTTGGGGTGTTTTTTTAAGCCAGGTCGAATTATGTGCCCCAGAGTGGAGTCAAACCCAAGTTCTCCCTGCCTTGGCCACCCACCACCGCCCCCTTCTTTCGTCTGCTCTGCAGCCATAGATGATCTAGACTGAGCCTTGCCTCACCTCCTCGCTGGTGGGGTTGCGTTGTAAACTGCCCAGCCCCCGCTGTGCATCGCTGGGAACTGGCCTTGGGCTTCCTGCATACGCTGTAGTGGAGCTGGGAGCCACCTCTGTAAGCCGCTTCCGCCTCTTGAACACCGGATTACAGGCGGGAGCTGCAAAGTCTGGAGTCCGCTGAGGCTCCTCCTGCAGCGCTTGGTGGCGAGAGTAGTTACCTGGGGTCACTTGGCGTTTACTGTCCCCGTTTCTCATTGTGTCTTAGCTGTGTGCATGTTGGGAATGGTGTGCACACTGCCTGACGGAGACAGGGTAGACCAGGGTAGACCAGCGTTGCCCTGTGATCTGTGTTCTGGTCACTGCTGGGCCGCTGGGAGCAAGCAGGCTGCTGCTACAGTGCAAGTGTAGGCCCAGCACTGGGAGAGTGAAGCGGAAGCCCTGGTGCTCAGCTCATTTGGGCTCTAGAACAAATCCCCATCAGGAAAACAAAACCCAGCTACAACAACAAGAAACCTAAGACATGCTAGTGGTCTTGGCATCATGTTATGGTGGGGCTGTCTCGGATTTTTACGGATGGCTCTTACTGATCTGGCTTTGCTCTTGTGCAGGGTCATATTCTCCTATTTCTTTGCATGGCTTCTTTGATGTTGAAAATTGAGTATTTAAATCCAAACATGTAGTAAGTATGTGAATCAGTCTCCAAGGTTTGCCCTTAGTTTGAGTCCAGCCCAGGCACCGAGGTTATGTATCAAGACCCATCTCAAAAAGGCAAAAAAATAGGTAGTGGCTTACACCTTTCATCTCAGTACTTGGGAGGTAGAGGCAGGCAGATCTTTGTGACTTCAAAGCCAGCCTGGTCTACCCAGTAAGTTCAAATAGATCCAGAGCTACATAGTGAGACCTTGTCTTTCAAACAAACAAACAAGCAAGCAAACAAAGAAACAAATCAAAACAGGGCGAGAGAAATCGCCTAGTGCCTGAGAGTGCCGAGGACTGCGTCCAGCACCTAGCATCAACCCTGATGGCTCATGGCCCCCTGTAACTTCAGCCCCAGGGGCTCATAGACCTGGCCTCTTCAGGCACCTGTCTACTTACATGCATGTATGTGCCCTCCCCTGCACCGTATACATGTAATTAAAAAATTTTAAAATAGTTTTAAAAAGTGAAAATGAGTGAATGAATAGGTAAAGAATTTGGTCACAGCTTTATAAAGGCAGAATCTCGTTTTGGACTAACCTCAGCTACTTCCTTTGCAGGAGGGTGTCCCTTGCGGCCAGTGTCTGCAGGCCTGGGCTCAGCTCCTTGTCCAGTCACAAGTACGTGCCCCGCAGGGCAGTGCTGTACGTGCCTGGCAACGATGAGAAGAAGATAAGGAAGATCCCATCCTTGAACGTAGACTGTGCAGTGCTGGACTGCGAGGACGGGGTGGCCGGAAACAAGAAGGTAACAGTAACGGCCTGCGGGCTGGGCCCTGGGCTGAGCTGGGCCGCTCTGGAGCTAGCGTTGAGCACTGTTGGAAAGTATCTGTTGTCCTCAGCCTTTGCTTAGTGATTTGGGATTCAGAAATTTGTATCAGTTCTACCTCTCTCTGAGGGTTAGTGATTTGGGATTTAGAATTTTGTATCAGTTCTACCTCTTGCTGTTATGTGTCTTCTCTGAAAGGGGGCATGCATTTCATCAATATCTAGCTTAAAACCATGGTATTCTGTGGCTGTGATTGGTGTGCATATAAATAGAGAGCTTTGCATAATTGGTTAGCTTAAGTAAATGAGTTAGACGGTTCTAAATTCATGGCAAAAGATTTCCAAGCCAACTGAAATACAATGAAGGAATTTATTTTTCTTCTTTTTTATTAAAACTTTTTTGAGACAGTATTTCTCTGTGTAGCCTTAGCTATTCTGAAACTCACTGTATAGACCAGGCTGTTCCTAAACTCAGAGATCCACCTGCCTCTGCCTCCACAGGCCCGGCACAGAAGTTTCTTATCTGGTAGCTGAACAGTAGACACTTTGGTTTCACTTTGCTTTGATTAACTTTATTTTTAAAGGTTTTAATTTTTATTATTTTATTTATTGTTTGTTTACTTGCTTACTTACTTTGGTTTTTGGAGACATGGTTTCTCTGTGTAACAAGCCCCGACTGTCCAGGACTTGCTTTGTAGACCGGGCTGTCCTTGAACTCACAGAGATCTCCTGCCTCAACATCCTGAGGGCTGAGATTAAAGGTTTTTGATTGGTTTGGTTTGGGGCTTTATGTTTTTTGAGACAGGGTATCTCTGTGTAGCCTTGGTGTCCTAGAACCCTCTTTGTAGACCAGGCTGGCCTGGAACTCACAGAGATCCACCTGCCTCTGCCTTCTGAGTGCTGGGGTTAAAGGTGTTTACTACACTGCCTGGCTTATTTTCAAGCTTTTAAGCAATGAACACACATTTGTTTGATAATTAGGTGAAATATGTAAATCTGTACAATAATAATTTATGTATGCATGCAAATGCTTTGGTTAAAAACATGCTTCCTCCAACCTTGTTTACCCATTGGGTCCCTAGGCCATCTGGATCCCTGCTGTCTGGGTAGTGCTTGCTCCATGGGGTCAGAATGAGCCTGTCTGAACTGCACAGTTTCCAGATTAATTACTTTCCTTGGAGATTCTAGCAAACAAATATTTGGCTTAATTAAAAAAAAACAAAACAAAAAAACAGTTCACTTTCCATATCTTTGTAATGATAAAACCCACATCTCCCAAATATTTGGAAAAAGATTAGAATAAACGTCTTTGTTGTATAATTAATACAATTAATCTTCTTTCTCCTAGAGAGTAAAAGTAAATAGACCTTTTTTTAGACACTATGATTTGGTTCCAGTATGCCCATTCCCAGACTCATGTAGTGTCCTCTAAGATTAGGTACTAAGTTGTAATTCCTGTGTAACTTGGCTTCTTCCCCTCAGTGTGGGGATGACAAAATCTGCTTTTGTTAGGGATGGGGATCATGAGGGGGAAAAGCTGATAAAGGGCCTGCAAGTAGCTTCATCTCCTGCAGGGAAGGGGTCAGGTAAAGCCTGTAGCCATTTCAAGAGCCGGGCTACAGCAAGTCCATGGAAGCCTGAAGAAAGTTCTCCTGAGGCTGTCCACCTGAGGATCTTCTCTGTCCCTCTCATGAGACTATGACTCCTTCCTGCCACACAGCTTGTCTGTGTATCTGTGTCCTCAGCCCTTCTTCATCCGGGTGTCAGCAGTTGAGCTAGTTAGGAGCCTGAGCAGGTGAGCAAGCTATGTCTTGAGTGAGTGTGCATCTGCCTTTTTGTTGGGGAGGGGGGTGTTGAAACAGGGTCTCACTGTGTATCTCTGGCTGTCCTAGAACTTATTCTGTAGCCCAGGGGGGAGGGGCCTCAAACTCACAGAGATCCGCCTGACTCCGCCTCTGGAGTGCTGGGATTAGAGGGGTGCGCAATAAACACAGCTGTGTGCATTTGCGCCTGTGCACACACGCATGTGGACGCCACGGGTTCTCAGGACCTCTCCTCCTTATTTTGTGATAGTTTACTGGCTGGTAGGTTAGGTCAGCCTGGCTGGCCAGTGGCTCTCAGGGATCTACCTCTCTCTGCCTCCTCAGTGCTGAGATCACAGACTTGGCTTTTTACAGGGTCCTGGGGTTTGAAGCCAGGTCCTCATTCTTTTTTCTTTTTTTTAAGATTTATTTATACAACATTCTGCCTGCACCCCAGCTCTTACTATAGATGGTTTTGAGCCACCATGTGGTTTCTGGGAATTGAACTCAGGACCTCTGGAAGAGCAGCGAGTGCTCTTAACTTCTGAGCCGTCTCTCCAGCCCCCACGTCCTCCTTCTTGTGGATGACTGAGATACTGCAGGTGTGTAAGGGACCTCAGAGTGGGTTTAAGGCACCCCAAGACCAAGCACAAAGGAGATTTATTTGTCTCAGAGGGACAGAGGGCAGGGAATAAGGCACAAAGGCAGGCCATAGAGGAAGAGGGAGAAGGGAGATGGTATCAAGAAAGAGGGGAGACAATGGGAAAGGGGAGGCGTATTTGTCCCAGGAAGTTGGGGGCCACAAAGGACTGCCTCTGGATAGAGAGGAGATAGACTTGGCCCATAGCGAAAGGCAGCTTATGAACAGAAGGGAGAACCCTGAGCATGGCGAAGGCATTTTGTTTTAATGTTTCGTTTTGTTTTAAAAGATTTATTTATTTTTATGTGCATTGGTGTTCTGCCTGCATGGCTGTTGGAGAGTGCCAGATCCTCTGGAACTGGAGTTACAGGCAGCTGTGAGCTGCCATGTGAGTGCTTGGAATTGAGCTCAGGTCCTCTGGAAGAGTAATCATACTGTTAGCTGCTGAGCCATCACTCCAGCCCCTTAATTGGGCCTATTAATTAGGTGAGCCAAATCAAACCTTTGATTGCTAGACTTCAATACTGTGATAGTTGTGACTTGGTGGTCAGCCTCAGGAGGAGGAAGTGGCCAATAAGGAAACAGACCTGGGTGGCCAGCTTTAGGAATGGAATCTAAAAGTTTTTAGCAAGGCGGGGGGGGGGGTGTCGCCTGCACAGGCAGGCCTGCTGTGCTCACACTGGCCAGGGCCCCTTCACGGTATTAGGGTTCTCAGTTTTCTCATTACAGCTGAATAGTGCAGTAATTGTTAACCATAGTTTTCCACATGCTGAGTTGGAGTCAGTCGAATTCCCTTTAACAACCCTCAGGAAGTCCCAGTAAGTTAGTATAGAACTGTAAGAAGGGGGCTTGGATTTATTTGTTAAGATGTCTTTCTAGATGTGAGGTTAGAATGGTCACCTTGACAGCGGGTAGAACAGCTTGGAGGTGAGCCTGGGCATGCCTGTGGAGGGCCATCTTGATTGAGCTTACCTGCTGTGGGCAGAGCGGACTGGGCTCTTGGACCTTGTAAAGTGGAGAGAATCCCCCCAGCTGGAGAGAGGGCTCAGCAGTTAAGAGCACTGGCTGCTCTTCCAGAGGACCTGAGTTCAATTCCCAGCACCCACATGGCAGCTCACAACCATCTGTACTGGAATCTCATGCCCTCTTCTGGCATGCAGGTTTACATGCAGATAGAACACTCAATCATTAAATGAATAAATAAATCTAAAAAGAAATGTAACTTAAAAAAAAAGTGGAGGGAGTGAGCCGAGCATCCGTTCCCTTGCTGCAGCTGCTGTCTCGTGCCAGCCAGTGTAAGGTCCTGACGCTTTGATTCCCCATGATGATGGAGCGCATCTTGAACTTCCTTCCTTAATTGCTTGTCAGGCTATTTTAGCCGACCCAGGAAAATAAGAAAAGACAAACCATAAAAGGGTTTTAATTTCATCTCATACACTGTGCTTCATAGTGAGCATCTCAAGGCTTTTTTTTGGATTTTGTTTTCATCATCTGTCACTCACGTCATCTAAGCATCTGACAAGCGTGCATATGAAAATCTAACAAGCTTGAGAGTAACTGTTGAAGAGCCTGGAGCCAAGTGCTTCGGAAGACATCCTTGAGAACTTCTGTTTGAGTTTATTTAACAAATATTTTAATGGTGCTGACAAAATATCAGACACTGTCAATTACATGACAACTCAGAGAGGCACTACGATCATACTCCTTTTGCAAGTAGGGAAACTGAGGCATCCTGAGGTTATGCTCATGATTTATCCTGGGAATATGACTATTCAGTCATCTGAAGCCAAAAATCCAGTGTCTTCATGAAGGTATTGAATTCTGTCATTGCCCCAAAATCTTTGTTTTTGTTTAGTTAACAGTGCTGGGATCATCAAGCCCACAACTTCATGCCTGCAAGGCAAGCCTTTGACCAACTGTTTTGTTTTTCTCCATCTTCCTTCTTCCCTTCCTCTCTCCTCCCTCCTCCCCGTTTCTTTCTTTTTAAGGTAAACAACCGAATTTTATTTAGCAGTAAAGTGACTGGCTGGTGTTTCTCTGTTTCCCTTTTGTAGGTCTGGGGATGAACTCAGGGTCCCTCATGCTGTCAAGTGAGCTACTATTGAGCTGATAGCCCAGGCAACACAGACCTTCTTAAAATCTTATTAGGTGTTTGTTTAGACAGGCTCTCACTAGGTAGCTGTCCTAGAACTCTCTATGTAGACCAGGCTGTTCTTGAACTTGCTGATATCTACCTGCCTTTGCTTCCCAACTGCTGGGATTAAAGACATACAGCAATACACCTGGAACATTACCATTTGAAGCCAGTTAGTTCTTGGGCTGGACAGAGGCTCAGTGAGTGGCTCAGTGGTTAAGAACACTTGTTGTTCAATTTCAGTTGCTGGCATCCACAGGGTGGCTCCCAGCTACCTGGATTCCAGTTTCAGGAAATCACCCCGTAGGCCCCTGCATGTTCGTGGCACACATAAACGTACACAGGTTCACATGTGTACACGTAAATGACAAAAATGTTAAATAGAGGAATTAATTCTAGAGTTCTTCTATAATGCTTTCATTGCCAGCCAGATGGAAGACCCTTCCCCATCGTAAACATATGGCTTCTGTTTCACTGCTCCTTCTCCCATGCACATGCACTCACACAAACACACACACACACACACACACACACACACACACTCACACAGTACAGCTCTCACATTCATCCACACTACCATACACACTCTCTTTCTGTCCCTGTCTTCTCTCCCAATCTATCTATATACACAGGTCCATTTGACTGGGTTTTAGAATCTTGAGCATTAGCAGTTTTGTGGGAATAAATGAGAGTGGTTAGGTGTGTTCTCCCCACAGGGAAAAAGCAGGAAGATGTGCAGTGAGTGATTAAATGCTCACAGGGCACAGGGGGCCAACCCCTCTTCAATAGGGGTGTGGATTAGGATGGAGAGGTCCACTCCCAGGTGCCTTGCATTTATTAAAAGACTTAAGAGCTTGGAAGATTTCTTCAATAGCAATTGGGGCATCCAGGAGCCTTTTCAGAACAGTATGGAAAGCTGAACTGTGCTTGGGAACGCGGCAAGGTCTTTTTGATCCTTAAAGGTTCTGAAATAAAAACCTATGCAGGATTTTATGCAAGCAGTAAAGTGTTTCCAGTCATTTAATAATCCCTTCATACCTTATCCCTGACAAATAAATAGCCTTATCCCTGACTAATAATTGTGGGAAAACAAAACTAAACAACCCTCTTCCTCCTTCTCATTGTTTTGTTCTTTAGTCCTGGTGTCCTCTTAGTGGAAAGCCACCATACTTGGAGGTCTCTATTTAATGAGCTCCACAAAGTCTCTTCACAAAGAGATGAAACCTTTAAATCATCAGTTATTTCTTCTCCTACAGTTCCTAGGAATCCAATTAAGACAGGTGATGACCCACAATGTGATGTTTCTAACTTCTGAAAAACCAGGCTGGCCAATGAAATGTACCTCTGAGTTTCAGCTTTACATTAAGGTTAAAAAGGGGCTGGCAGTATGGCTCAGTCTGCAAGGCGGTTTTTAAAAGTAAGCAGACTTGAGTTCCACTTCAGGTCCCACGTTAGAAGGAGGAGGAAGAACACGAGGAAGAGGAGGAGCCGGAGGAGGAAGAGCAGGAGGAGTAGGTACAGGAGGAGCAGGAGGAAGACAAGGAGGAGGAAGGGAGCAGGAGGAGCAGCAGGAGGAGGGGCAGGAGGAAGAGGGGGGGCAAGAGGAGGAGAGGAGTAGGTGCAGGAGCAGGAGGGGAGCAGGCGGCGGAGCAAGAGAAAGAGGAGGAAGAAGAGGAGGAGGGGAGCAGGAGGAGGAGCAAGAGAAAGAGGAGGAGGAAGAGGAGGAGGGGAGCAGGAGGAGCAGGAGGAGCAGGAGGAGGAGGAGAGGAGCAGGAGGAGATGTAGAGGCAGCAGCTGCTAAGCAGGGGTGCCTGTACTGGGGAGGCAGACAGGAGGGTGCCTGGGCCTGCTGGCCAGACCCTTGAGCTCTAGAGCAGTGGTCTCAGCCTTCCTAATTCTGCAACCTTTCAGTCGAGCTCCTCGAGTTGTAGTGACCCCCAACTGTAAACTTTCTGTTTCGTTTAGTTTTGCTTTTTCAAGACAGGGTTTCCTTAGTTGTCCTGGACCAGCTTTGAACTCACAGAGATCTGCCTGCCTCTGCCTCTGGAGCTATGGGACTAAAGGCACCCACCATGGCTACCATAACTTATTTTTGTTGCTACATTGTAGCAATAATTTTGCTACTGTTATGAAATGTAATGCAAATATCTGTGTTTTCTGATGTTCTTAGATGACCCCTATTGGGGGTCATGAGCCACAGGTTGAGAACCATTGCTTTGGAGCTAGCCCTTATCTCAAAACCTAAGGTGGAAAGAGACTGAGAAAGTTACCCAGGATCAGTCTATGACCTTCATGTAAATGTACACACACACTCACATTCACACACGCTTTCACTCATAGATACTCACCCACACTACATTAATTAAAAATAATTTCCTTTCCTTTAAAATTTTTTTAAACCATGAGACAAGGACATGATTTTCACAAAACAGGTCCAAGATATGTATTAAATTTTATTTAATTAATTTTTTAAAAATGTATAGGTCTTTTGCCTGCATATATGCCTGTACATCACTTGTGTTCCTGGTACCCATGGAGGCCAGAAGAGGGTGCTGGAGCTGTTAGCTCTAGAGTTCCAGCTGGTTGTGAGCCGCCATGTTGCTGCTGGGAACCAATCCTGCCGCCTCTAGAAGAGCAATAAATGCTCTTAGCTGATGAACCATCTCCCCAGTCCCATGGCTTTATTTTCATTCTATACTGTTATACATAATACTGTGTGAGGAAAATGGTTTCTTTGGTAAAAGAAAAGTTAAGAATTAACCCAAAGGAAGCCTTTGTATTAAAGATCTGCCCTGCTGTCTCCTTCAAATGCATTTTTTCCCTGCATCCAGTCGTGTGTTGGAATTGTGCTTGTGTTCAGTGGTCGGAACCTACCTTCCAGAAGTTGGTAACTAGTATGGAGCCTCCCAACCAGTTCTGGTCAGAGAAAGCAACAAGTTCTTGGATGAGTTATTAATTAGGTACAATGAACATTCCAGAATGACCTCTCTGGGCATGTATTAGCAGAAACTTTTAAGGAGAACAATGAGCCAGAGAGCTGACCTGATATGAGAGTGGGCTTCTTAAAGGCACCTCAGATTTCTCCATCAATAATCATTTCTTGGAGTCATCCACTACCTGGTAGAGATAAGTGGGGCTGCGCACCTTTCGCTTCAGCACTTGGGAAGCAGAGGCTGGTGGATCTCTTTAAGTTCAAGGCCAGCCTGTTCTACAGAGCCAGTTCCGGGGCAGCCACAGCTATACAAAGAGGAAAGCTGTCTCAGAAGCCCCACCCACTCATTCAGAAATGAAGATGCAAAGCTGGCTCGGCATAGCAATAGACTTCTCGTCGGTCATTTCACCTCTCTGGTCCCCTTTGCGGTAATGGGGACCTGCTGGGAATGGGTGTGCTGTCAGGAGCACCTCTTTTTCCATCCAGTGCATAGCTAAATGCATCAGGGGCTGTAAAGAAGAACCGGGGCCAATAAATAAGGAAATCTTTGCCGCTAAGCAAAGGGAGGCTGAGGCAGATGCAAAGGCCCAGATTTGGAGTCAGTTTGTGTGGCTTTGGGGTTAGTCATCCGTCTTCAACTCTGACACTCAGGGAGGTCCAAGCATCACCCTGTCCCCTTTCTGGGGTGAGCAGGAGACGTTGGTCCATTTGCCTAGGTAGTTTCTGGGTGTCCCTTGGAGCTCTGGAGCTGACCTTGGTGCTGACAGTTGTCTGAGGCTGACTCCAGAGAGCCAGCAAGGGCTTTTGTTTGCTAACACAGTCTCTAAGTGTGGGTGGATTACTTCCCCTCCTTCTCTGGCAGCTCAAATTCTCAGTGACGACAATACAGAGAGGGGAGCAGACTGTTCCAGGTAACAGCTGGTGAGTGCCCAGGCAGGCCCAACCCCAAACTCCAGTGTCCCAATACAGAGAGCCAGTGTCTCCCTTCTCAGGAGCCAGGATGGTTGCTGCAGACTGAGGAGGAAAACGATGGTTGGTCGGGGCTGAAGATGCAGGTCCGTGAGGAAACTGCTTTTTCTTTTTTTACAGACTTGACGCTTGCCCTGCATAAAACCATGCAGGTGGTACATGCGTGTCATTCCATCACTTAAGAACCCTGTGTTACCCTTGGACACACTACTGAAGATGCAGTTGGAGACCAGCGTTGGGCTAGTCTCAAAATGAACAAACAAACAAAACTTGGGTAAGCCGCCATCCAGCGGCCCCATGAATGGATAGAAAGCGGTTCAGTGTCTACTTGCCCGCCAGACTCTTGGCTTTGTAAAGACAATTCCCTTCTGTTCCTGAAACTTACCAGAGTGTCTCGTGCTAGAAGTTCTGCAGCAGATACCCGACGAGTAGATCAGTTCTGTGTGATCGGTGCGTTGTCATCATTGTTCTGTATGGGCTAATTCAGCCCTAACAGCACATTGCCTGAGGACACCCTTGGCTCTCGGGTATGTTGTGCATTTTCACGCCCAGTTAGCAGTCCACACGTGTTCAAATGCATGCTGTTTGTTTATTCTTCAGACGGAGTTTCATCATGTGCAGTGGAACTCACTTTGTAGATCAGGCTGGCCTTGAACCTACAGAGATCCTCTGCCTCTGAGTGCTGATTGAAGGAGCATAACCATGCCTGACATATCTTTATTTCTTACAAATGCATCTATAAAGACCAAATGAAAGAGAACTGGAGCGGTGGTTTGGACTGTCCAAAGGCCTGAACGAGCGTCAGACTGGATTTTTTTGCTGTTAGACTTAGGGTCTTGTGTGGATTTTAGATTTGAGGTGACACACTCTGCCGACATTACAGTAGACCAGCATACAGACGCTCCTTGGTAACCGAGCATACAGCAGCCGGTAGACCACATTCCAGAGAAAGCTCCCACTTTGGGGTTGGGTATACTGTCCCTTTGCTGTTTGATTTTAGCCTAGTTGGTGTCCCGGACTACACCACATGAAAGAGGCCCGCATGTCTGCCGTCTCACTCACAACACTCCACAGCTGAGCTCTTGGAGGCCCAAGCCTATTTTGACAGCTCTCCTTAGTCCACGCATCACCAGGCTCCATCCCTGCCAACATGTCTCACATGGATTTGTGGACATGTGTAGCATGCCTGTGCGACTTGCAAACACCCATACATTAGTCCAATAATAATTGGGTTTCTGTACAACTGGAACCCGGTACTATGAAGCTGCCAGCATTTCCTCTTGGCCACCAGTATGAGGCAGGAAAATTATAGTCTAACTGTCTTCCTGTTTATTGATAAACAAAGTGGCCTGCCCAGCAATGGAGCCTGATTAGCAGTTTGCACCCTGTCTGAAAGGGTAAACAGAGCCCTACTGTTTTCTGTGTTTGACTGCAATTTGCATCTTTAAAGAGGTTGGGCTCCCTGAGATTCCTGTTCGACGCCCCAGTGCTGGGTCCTCTCTGATACTGAGGTGGCAGTCCTTATTTCAGCCTCCTTCATCATGGGCCTTTGCCAGCATTTCCCTTTTCCATCTGTCTTGTCGTGAACTTCCCCACAGTCACCTGTCTGAAGGGGGCGGGGAGGAAGGGCAGAATGGAGAGGAAACACGTTTGTTTCATTGTACCCAAATTTGACATTCCTGTGAGGCATGTCATGCCCACTGCGTGTAAAAGAGACCAGCAGACAAAAGGGAACCTGGTAACCCCTTCTTCGCCCCCAGGCCTTCCTCCTCCTCCTTCTTTACCCACTCACCAGAAAGTGGCCTCCCCCTCCATTTTGTAAAGTACACAATATTAGTTTCTGCCTGAGTTTGGTGCCGTGCTTATTCTGAAATGTATTCTAAGCTAATTAGGTTCTTAAACTAAATGGTAACAGATCACATAGCTGACTCCCTCCATAATTATTTTCAAATGAAAGAAATGAAGATCATTTTAACTTGAATTTGCATAATGTAGAAGGTCGCATAAATACGGGTAAACATGCATTAATCTGTTTAAACAAACTTTCCCCATAATCCTTACCGCATGTAAACAACATTTGTTCTGCCTTAGAGATACTGCGTGATTGGACTCCCGAGACCCAGTTATCCCACTCAACAGTTTCCTTTTATAACTTCAAAAGAAATGTTATATATTTATTGGAGGCCGCAGGGTGTTAAGTGTAGTTAGGCATAGATTGTACCTCAGCTATTTCCCTAATGCCAGTGGGGATTAAATTAGATTTTATAGCAGTTGTAGAAGTCTTTTTGGTAGTTAACACGTGGGATTTTTAAATCCTGGAAAACATAATCCTATTATAAAACAAGCAGCTGAATTAACATTACCCAGGAAGAGACTCTTCATGGATTAGCAGGTTTTTTAAAATAATAACAAAGAAAATCATCAGTTCTATGGGGGATATTACATGCTTTTCTCAACAGTAAGAACAATGAACTGGAGAGGGAGAGGAGATAAATGGCAGAGCATTTGCTCAGGGACCAGTACTCTTTTGGTGGGCGAGGGCAGTGGAGGCTAAGAAGTGAACTGTGAACCCCCTTGTCTGTTACCTGGCCATGAAGCCTGCCTCCCCTACAATGGCAGAATCCTTATTGTCAGTTATTTCCTGCTTTCCTGAGACCATCAACTTAAGCAAAACAGTCACTGGAAACCAATGTCACTACCAGAAATACAAATTGTGCGGTGAACAGAATTTGTCTGTTTTCTGTGAAATTAGTAATGTTTTTCCATTGGTCAGCCTACAGAATCAGAATTTTAGGAAGAGAAAGGTCCGTAGTGTTAATGTAATTTTTAAACTTCGATTCCGAGTGTTTTTTGTGTGTTTGTTTTTAATATTGCCGGTGGATATAGCCTCAGCCCTCAGTCTGGGACCTCAGAAAGCAGTCGGCGCCTCCACCCCAGCAGCCACAGTGATCAGCCCAGCCATGACACATGGCGTTACAGAGCAGTCAGGAAACTGTAAGCTCCAGCGGGCTGTCACCTGGGAGGTATGTCCTTGAGACCCTACAGCCATTGGGTTTCTTGACCCTAACTGTAGGGGCTGCTGCTGGGCTTGGGAATGTTCACCCAAGCCAGGACAGTCCCTTTAGGCTTAATCTCGTCTGGATTATCTTTGTGTCCAAATGGGCAAGTCATTGGAACTTTTCCTGAGAAGAGAGATGAGGTCCCTGGGTCAGTGAGCTAGCTCGTGGGCAAAGGCCGCTGGCACCAAGCCTCGAAACCCGACCTTATTCCCTGGGGCCCGCACGGCAGACGGAGAGAACTGATTCCTTCAGCTTGTTCCTGACTCCCACACCCATGTCTACACATGCGCACTCACATACAGAAACAGGACATAATCGTTCTTGAAAGATGCTGGCACAGCGAGAGGAGCTGCTCTGTGGGAAGAAGAGCTGTCCCGAGGGGAGTCAGAGGTGAGGCCTCCATCCTGACTCTCAGGCGAGGCCCCTTTCGGGGTTCCTTCCTTAATGTCCTTTCAATGCAATGCCGAGTTAGTGCATTTGCTTTCCCTTTTTGTGGGAGAGGGAGGGAGCGAGAAGATTCTCCTTGAAGGAGCATTTCGTGCCCTCCTGAATAGGCTGCTCCTTAGAAAAGCCACACAGCAGCAGTGGAGCGGCTGGGGCACAGGTGTCCACCGTCCCCTGGAGCCTCTGTGAATGAAAATGGCCTCCCTTCTCTCTGCAAGTGCACAGATTGCGTTCCTGAAGGGCCTACCATCCTGGCCCGCAGGCACCAGGGGACCCGCCTCCTGATGCTGTTCCATCAGGGGCTGGCGTTCATCGGGGAAAGTGAGCGTAGCCACAGCCATCCGATAACCTGCTCTTCATTTAGTGATCCCAGACTCCTTAGTGCCACATTTATCTGATCTGTATCACAACTGCAGATGGGAAAAGGTGCTACCTCCTGTCTGGAGCTGACTCCTTGGGTTGTGGAGGTAGCGCAGTGGTAAGGACGCCTGTTGCATAAGCGTGAGGATTGACGTTCAGATGCCAGCACCCACATGAGGAAAGTGGAGATGGGTGCACGCACGCCTGTAGCCCCGAACTGGGCAGAGGGAGGGCAGAGACAGGAAGATGTGTGATGTCTGCAGAGTGATAGCGCCTTCCTCTTCAGGCTGCGTGGGTAGAGGCAGGAGCACCGCATCCGCGTGACACTTGTGCACACACTCTTCTGCTGGCTAGAGCATTTCAGAGGTGGGAGCCTCAACCGAGAAACTCCCCGAAAGATCTGGCTGCAGGCAAGCCTGTAGGCCATTGTTACCCAGTGAATGAGGCCAGCCAGCTCCTTGCGGTGGTGGTCCGCCCGTTGTGGGTGGACCTCCCTGGGCTGTGCTCCTGGGATCTCTAAGGAAGCAGGCTTAGCAAGCTGTGGGGAGCAAGCCAGTGGGCAGCACCCTCTGGGCCTCTGGCCAGCTCTGCCTCTGCATCCCTGCCCTGCGTGAGCTCCTGTCCTGACTCCTTCCGTGATGGGGCAGAGTGTAGAGTGTAAACCTAAACCCCTCCCTCCCCGAGTTGCTTTTGGTCATGGTGTTTGATTGCAGCAATAGTGATGCTGACTAGGAGAACCATGCAGACCCCACGCTCACACACACTTACAGAAATCAGTTGACGTTCGCGTCCTTTGAAGAGTCCTGATTCCAGTAAAATAATAACAATAAAATAAGAGGCTAGTGAACGAGGACGGGGCAGTGAGAGCTGGCTTCAATAACAGATTAATCGTTCTGTTGGTAGGTGTCTTTTACTGCGAGGTCCATCCGCTGTCCTCTTCTGCTGCAGGCTCTCATTTGTAATTGAGTGCGTGTAGAAATGACAGAATAAATGATTGGTCTGGTACCACACTCAGGGTGGAGTGTGAGACTTGCCGTTCTGTCTCTGCTTCAGGATTCACCTGTGGCCTTTCCTCTGCCCAGTGTCCTTGGTCTTGGCAGGAGTGTCCCCCAGCAGGCCTCCCAAGACCGCACATGCCATCATTTCACCACTTCCGCTCTGTGTGTCCCTCGTATGTCTTTCTCCTCTCTGGCTGTCTTTCCCTGGAGGCCTCACAGGACAGGACAGGTCAGTGTTGTCAATACCCAGCGCTCCCAGCACACACCACTGTTCTCAGTGGGTTGTGGTAGAGTGTCACATCTGTCTGTCTGCTCTGCAGGCAACCATCACACAATTAATACATCCAAGGCGACCCATCGCAGGTCAAAGGCTCAGTCTCCTCGGCCCTTCTTGCCAACAGTCATGCCATCACCATGTGGCGCCTGGAATGACGTATTGACGATTCCCGGTGTGGTGGTCCTCCTTCAGAGAGAACCATGGCAAAGTAGTCTTTCCTTCCTGCTAACTGGGGGACACCCTGAGGACAGCCTGCCTGTGACCCGAGGCTCGAGACTCGGCTGTGGTAGCACGGTAGGCAGGAACGAGAGAGCTGTGCCAACCTGGCTGAACATCCTGGCTCAGTTTCGCCCAAGTGTTTCAGGTCAATGCCCTCAGCACAGTCTGAGCCAGATCTTCCAGTCTCTGCAGCCGAGGGTGTCCAGCAGAAGTGTGTGGGCCCAGAGGGGTTCGGGGAGCAGGTGACACTGGCCTTGATTCTTCTCACTGCCCTGAACTCAGGCCGTCTTTCCTGATAAGCAAAAGAGAAAGTGACATTCTCATGTGAAGTTGATGTATGCATGACATGAAAATACATCTGTAGCCAGGCCTCAGCCGTGCACACCTGTAATCCTCAGGAGGCCGAGGCAGGGGGATCTCTCTGAGTTCAAGGCCAGCCTGGTCTACAAAGCAAGTCCAGGACAGCCAGGGCTACACAGAGAAACCCTGTCTTGGAAAACCAACTAACCAACCAACCAAATAAATAAATAAATTCTGTCTCTAAAATCCAAAATAATAAATTAATTAATAACTAAATATGCAACGTGAGGAAAGAAAAGGTTACATTTTGCCTCCCAGATCAAGGTCCGGTCTGCAATGGCGGGGAGCTGAGGTGCGGGGGCTGCTCACATGTTTCCACAATCAGCGCCCACGGAGGGACGGAATGCCTGTGGTTGACCCATTTTCTTCCTCTGACACAGCGGGCGGGTCAGCCCACCTCCTGCCCCGCCCATCTGTCACCCCGACAGCTCACACTCTTCCCCAGTGTTTTTGCTGGTCTCCATGCTGACCTTGTTGACCTTGGGGGTGCTGTTGGGTCGATGTGATCAGCGGTTGTGTGGAGGGTCAGATGGCTTGCACGCAGCAGTGTCAGTGGGGTTTCATGGCCACGTCAGCTGCAGAAGAGTATGAGATTAAAGGGACCCAAGAACCTGGCCTGATCACATCTCAAGGTTGGAGCTGAAGCCAAGAAAGAGCTGAGAGACAGAACGTGCTACCAGTCTCGGGGAAAGCCTCGAAGGCGGCCACACAGAGGGGCTCTGGGGCGACTGAGGCGGCAGCGTCGAGACAGCTCCTGGCGGCAAGGACTTGGGTGTGAAATTTCAGCGTTAGGTGTTGGGAGAAAGTGCTGGAGAAAAGCAGCTTTTGGAGGGCAGGCAGGCCGTGTCTTGGCTCTCCTCTGGAGGGGACAGTCTGTCCTGGCGGCAGGAGCTGGCGGTGTGGGCATCTGCCTCAGGCAGCAGAGTGTAGTAAGGGCTGGAACTCCAGCAGCTTTCTCCTTGCCACCACCGGCACTGAGGGTGGTCTCCCATCCCAGCCCAGTCTAGAAAGTTCCTCCCAGGCGTGTCAAGCTGTCTCCTCCACACTTCAAGCCCCGTGGAGGCAGAAGATGTGATCAAAGCAACTGTGATCAGGCACTCGTACCAGTCACAGGATTGGCACTCGTGACATCCCGCGTCTGCTTATTGCTCCAGAGGCGTCACTTGTTGCTGGAGGTGTGGGGTGTGAGCTTGGTGGTGTAGCTGCCAGCAAGTTTCCTGTGCTCTTGTGAGCAGCCTAGTTCACCAGGCTAGACTTGTGAGCCTTTGTCCTGTGCTTGGCACCCTCCCCGGGGTGAGTGGACATTTGTTCCTGCCTCCCCGGGAAAAGTTAACACAACAGTAGGAAGAAGCTACCCAAGCCGGAGTAGTGCATGGTGGGAAATGCAGGTCACACTGCAGGAAGTACCTCAGCCAGAGGCCAGGCCACCTGACTCCCCAGGGCTCCCAGGACCGTGGCACTGGGAAGTGACACTGAGCTCCACAGCTTCTGTTTTCTTCTTCACGCCCCTGTGCCCAGGCCCCAGCTCCTCCTCCTCAGCTTTGGCATCTCTTCTCTAAGCAGAGAGCGAGCCTGCCACAGTGCAGCTTTAGAGAACTGAAAGCCCCAGGCGCCCTCTCTGGGGATCTCTGCTCTCCTTCATCCCTCACCTGAAGTGTCACCTCCAGGGCTTGCTGAGCTGTCTGCACGGTACTTGACAAGTTGTGTCCGGGTATTAGCTCAGAGGAAGGCTGCCGTCAACACTGTGCTCTTTAAAGGAGTGTTGGGAAGTGTGCAGAACGTGTGGTGTTTTCACAGTGTTGGTGTTGGTGTGCATGTGTGTGGACCTGGGCGCTGAGCCTGGAGCTTTGCAAGCCCAGCAAGCACCCTGCTTCCCGGCTGTGGCCTCCCGGCTGCCTCTGCCTGGGTTCCGTGACATTAGTCAGGGTCTCACCAACTTACAGGCTGGACTCACTCCCTGTCCCACACGGGCCTTGGACACTTGTGCTGTGTGTGAAGCACGCGTGCCCCAGAGGGGTCGTGCTGGGAGTGGGCTGACACGTTGGACATGGGGGTGGGTGGGAGATCCTAACCGCGCAAGGCCCCTTCGGGACCCCTGTCCCTCCCTTCCGCTCTCTCGGTTCCTGGCATGAGGTCAGCAGTTCCCCTCACCAGCCCTTCCACCGTGGCTGACTACACTAACACAGGCCCAGAGCGCCCGTTCCCACCACTCAGGGACCGGTTTCCACACCCGTGAGGCCTTCCTCTTAGAAAAGCCGACCGTCAGAGTGCTTTTCTGTAGTGAAGGAGGAGGCACTGCCACACACAGATCGGGAGGGGCAAACATGCAAGTGTGTGCTCCTGGGTGCAGGTGTGTGCTCACTTGTGCCAAAAGCTGGCCTCCAGCGTGTTCCTCCGTCTCTGTCGCCCATAGTTTTTGAGGTCTGGTCTCTCACGGACCGGCTAGGCTGGCTGGCCACCAAGTCGCGGGGGTCCTGCTCAGCTCTGGCATCTCAGGCACGTGCCGCAGCTGACCTCTTAGGTGGTGCTGGGCATCCAGGCTCAGGTCCAGGCCCAGGCGCTGCCTGTCGCATGTTTAACTCCTGGAATTGCTGGTGACTGTGTGTTTGCCTTCTTGCAGAACTGCTGTGCTGTTCACTATTGCGTTTAAAAACTGTTCTAACTACAGAGAAAAGGACAAGTTAATTTTGAAGAGAGTAAGTGTAAGCAGCCAGGGCCTGTAGAGCTCCGGAAGTTAGGAGTCGAAAACAGTGAAGAGTAAGTCAACCCTTGCTGAGGAGCGAAGGCGGGAGGGAAAGCTGGTCTCCTGCACAGCAGCTCTGGCCTGTTGACTCTGCCCCCTCATGTGCCCCTTGGGAAGTCCATCAGGTACTTCAAGTTTATCATTTCCCTTGCTCTTGGCAGCAGTAAACAATATTTTAAAGGAGGGCTGGGGAGAGAGTGGAGAAACGGTGCCGCAGTTAGGTGACTCCCGTTCCGGGAGATCTGCGGCCCCTTCCGACCTCCACAAGGGAGCACACGTGCCGTGCGCAGGCATACACACAGGTGAAACACCGCGCACAAAAATAAACGTTAAATGAAAAGAGAGCTAGGGCTGCTATCTTGGTGACATGACGGTGTGTGTCGCTCGAGCCTGATGAGCTGAGCTGGGGTCACTTGTTGGGAAGAGAGAACAGGCTCAGCGAAGCTTCCTTTGGCCTTCACACACATGCTGAGGCACAAGTTCTCGCCACACGGTACACACAACAGTAATAAAAAGTTTAAATGTTTACAAGGAAGGAAATCGTCCTGGGTCTACCAGTTTCTCATAAAAGCCACTCGACCTGTTCCTGATGTGCTGTCTCAGTCCTGTGGTCACAGGCTATGTGTTTTACCGGCTACAGTGTATCTGCTTAAAATGTTACAGCTGTGCAGCTGAGGTGGCCTTGCTTCCCGTCCCTGCCTTCCCAGTGCTGAATTCTCCTGTGCATGGTGTGACTGGCTGCTTTTAGAGCCATATTTGTTGCTTTGAGATTACCACATGAATAAGTAGAAACATTTTATGGCTTTTCTTTTTTCTTGTTTTTATGTATGTCTGTGTGTGTGTCTCTGTGCGCACGTGCATTGTATGTGTGTATGGATGCCTGCAGAAGCCAGAAGAGCGTGTAGGAATCCCTGGAGCTGTAGTTATAGGCAGTTGTGAGCTACCAGATTTAGGTGCTGGAGACTGAATTTGGGTCCTCTGGAAGAGCAGTAAGTACCCCTAACCACTGAGCCATCCTGGCCCCATTTGTACTGCCGAAGTGTTTTACAGAAGGGGTACCTGGGGCGTGGGAGGAGCCCAGTGGGTGACAGTGTTTGCTGCACAGGCGTGGATGTGAGGTCCACAGTACAGGCCGGGCACGGCTTCTCACGCCTGTAGCACCAACACTGGAGGGCAGAGACAGTGGAGCCTGGAGCTGGCTGCCCAGCTAGCCTCGTGGGAATGGTGGGCTTCAGGTTCAGTGAAAAAGGCTCCTGCTGGCACAGACGTAGGTGCACACTCTTCCACAAAGAGAGGTGCACAGGTGCATGCACACATACACAGGGATCCAGAGAACCTTTTCAGAGCTCCTGACCACCCGTGTCCCCTCACTAGCTATCACTTTTGGCTTTGAGGTCAGATCCCAGACCACTCCAACAAGGCGAGTCTAGGTAGCCAGTTGTCCAGGGATTCCCTGTGTCATCTTCTGGAGCGATCGGTGGCCTCCGTGCTCCGCGGGCGTTTTGTGTGGGTTCTGGACCTGCCTGTCAGACGCTTTAGCCGCTGACCATCTCCTATCCCCAAGCTTGTTAGCTTTGGACCGGCAGATTCCCTGCGATACTTTGTTTTGATATTCTGGCATTCACTAGATGGGTGGAGGTATTCTCGTTAGCGAATTGTCATAAATACACGTGCAATAAACGTAACTTAACCAGGAAATGTCTGGGGAGGTGGCTTAGTGGCTGGACAGTGGCAGGTTGTCTAGCAGCTGTGAAGTCCTCGGTTGAATCCCCCAGGACAGCAAAGCCCACGAGTCTCCGAGGCCTTCATTCTGTGGGTCTCTGCTCAGTGGGATCCACCTCATAGGTGTTTCCTCTAAGCCCCCACAACTCTGTGGCAAGCCAAGGGTTTATGGGGCGCCCTCATGGGAAAGGCCGTGCTCTGCCAGGCTGGGCTCGGATAACTGGAAGTCAGAGCACTCCACTCAGAGAGGCACAGTGGAATTCCAAGCTTAGCAGTAAAGAGATCCTTCCCAACAAATCTTGGGAAAGCCTGGGGGAAGGAATGTCATCCTGCCTGGCTTCCTTTTTTGGCACCTTTTCCCCTCTGGGGGAAGGGGGTGGGGCACAGATCCTGAAGTGAAGAAAAGGACTATGGGCCCTGAGCCGCCCTGCTGCTGCTGATTAGCTGTTTTCGGCAATTATGCCCTCCATCCAGGGTGTGGCGGCTGGCACCTCTCTTAATGAGACAATTTCCAGGGCTTGCGTGTGTGCGGCCCTGCCGGCTTCCTCTTGGCCCTCACTTGATGCAGTCCTTGGCAGCTTCAGAGTTTACTGACATTCTCACCAATGTGGCGCATTCGTCTTGGCCAGCATGAGCCGTCGGGGAAGACACGCCAGTCTGCCATCACACGGGAGCTCAGGGAGAGACGTGGAGCCAGAGGAGCCCGCCAAGCCAGCGTGTCTTCCCGGAGTGGGGACATTGCCTCTCTCACTCAGACATCTAAGTTCAGGGTCTTCAGGACGCCCCAGGTCTTCCTGTCAAGTGAGAGTTTCTGTTCCGCACTGGAGCAGCCGGCGCCGTGGCCCAGCACCTAACCACCAGCCGTTAGGAAGGGCACACCACGTAGGCAACTGCCCCGCTCTGCAGGGCATCAGGTAGGGGTGGAGCAGCCACCACCCGACTGACACAGGAGCGGCCACTGCAGCTGTCCGTGGCGGAAGCAACCTAAGTCTTGGACCTCCTCCGGAGGACCTCACGGCATAGACACACACGGGGAGGGTGTGCTTCAGAGGCAGCACGTAGGAAGAGATGAGAGGGAGAGCTGTGTTCGCAGCCCAGGCCCAGCAAGAGCTTGATGGTTTTGGAGGCACCGTGACAAGGGAGTCCCGGAGTACCCAGTGCTTAGGGCCATACAAGATGAGGCTCGAGGCCAGCAGGAGCTAGGCGATGCAGAGCCAGGGCCACATAGTAGGGCTTTCACCTCTCCACCTCCTGCCACGGGCAACAGTGGATTTTGTTTTTCTTTGAAGGGCTTTCTAGTTTTCTCTGTAAAATTCTACTTCCTGTCTTCATGGGCAGAGTCTTCCGAGAGACAGACACCTACAATTGTATGCCACATGAAAACAGTTTCAAGGAGCCACACTTTGATTCTGAGAGGGACTCTGCGTCTCCTCCACGGATACGGTAGACCCTCCGAGATCCCTGTACCGAGAGCCATCAGAACCCTAAAGTGACCGGCTTTCTGTCAGTCCCGAGGCCAGCCAAGCAAGCCCACATAGCTGTGCCTCCCTCCTGTCGACAGTCGTGAAAACAGATGCAGGTCCTGCTGTGGTGCAGGAGTCCTCTCTGGAAGCCGGGGGGGGGGGGTGTCAAGTGCCCATTATCCAGGTAAGCAGCATCTCCCTGGGAGACCAAAAATGCGTGTCAACATGCCAAGCATGGGCAGCCAGAGCCACCAGGGCCACCTGGGAAGGGAGGCCTCAGCCAGGCAGTACTAATAAAACCAGACAATGCCATAGCGCTGGCAAAGCTCAGCCAGGAGCCCGGCAAGGGCGCGGTGGGAGGAAGGGCCTGCCTTCCTCCAAAATCAATGTCCTTGTTAACTTGGGCAGAAGAAAATCTGACAGCTCTGGAAACCTGCCCATCTGAGGCGAAGGAGGAAGCCGAGAAGCGACTGGAGCCAGAGGAAGACTCGAAATGGCAGGTGAAATTAGCTGCCTGTTGGGATCCAGGGTCCAAGCTCTCCGCTCCGGTTTAAAGATGGACGTGATAGGCCTGGGCACAGGTGCCACTCTCCGCCCACACAGCCTCCCCGCTGCCCTCTGAGCGGCTTCACCCCTGGGGTCTAGTTGGAGCTGTTTTTGAAACAGGCCCTCAGCTGCAGGCCCAGGTTCCTGAGGGCTGGTAGGTTTTGTTGTCTGGGGTGTAACTGGGAGGCCACGGGCCTCACCACAGCCTGCAGAGAAACAGTGCCACAGACAACTCTAGAGGAGACGTGCCTTCTTAGTGGCCAGGGGACCCCCGCTGGCCAGTGGGTCTTCACACCTCTCAGCCGGAGAGGCTGGTGGGAGTCCTTGGTACTCCAGCTCCTTTTCCTGAGCTCTGAAAACCGAAACTTGCACCGTAGGTTTGGGAGCTGACCACGAAACTCAAGCTGAAGCTGCTGACGCCGCTTACTGACCTCACGGTGTGACGTGGTCGTCGGTTCTGAGGAGGGAAGGCGTGGAAAGAGACCCCAGTTACCCTCCTCAGGGGCACGCCGCTCTGTGTTGTTCCGGCTCTGGGCCTTCTGTGTGCTGGAGCAGCCACAGCTGGCAGGCTAGCCCTTTGCGCTGGAAGAATGCATAGAGTGCGTAGAGGTTTGCAGCTGCAGAGCTGCAGAACTTCACTTTTCTTAAGTTCGGATTTCAGTGGGAGAGTGTGCTGTGAAAGACAGCGTGTGTGCCCACACGAACGAGCCCATCGTTTGCAGCCCCAGCAGTGGAAAGATGATCTGTGCGGGTTTGGGAGTCGGGAGAATTTCCAAGTGTGCCACCCGAGCTTGAGGACCCAAGTTCTGCTCTCACCATCTTCACAGTAAGAGCGGAGCCCGGGGCACAGGCTGCAATCCCAGTGCCGGCAAGGGGGCCACAGGTTCAGTGAGAGACCCAGCCTCAAAGTGTAAGATGGAAGATGAGACAAGGCATTGACTTTTGGCCTACACACACACACACACACACACACACATGCACGTGTACACATACATCCACACACACATGTGCAAGCACACACAAAAAGGCGGGTCCTGATCATGATTCGTTGCTGGTGGACAAGTCTTGTTTGTTTGTCTATTTGCGATGTTTCTCTGTGTAGCCCTGGCTGCCCTGGTACTTGCGCTGTAGACCGGTCTGCCCTTGAACTCAGATCCACCTGCCTCTGTCCCCGAAGCCCTGGGATTAAAGGTGTGAGCCACCAGGCGGGTGTTTGTGTGATGGCTACACACACTTCTGGTTTTCAGATACCAGGTTCCCTGACCTACCTCTGCTGTGGGGATCGGGCCCAGGCAGGGTGCAGCTCAAAAGAGGACCCCTTCCTTAACACAGCCTCTGTGAATGGTGAGGAGACAGATGACATAAACCTCTCCATTGGCGTGGCACGCCCAGGGATGGTGACAGCTTGTGAGGCGGGAGGCAGAGGAGGGTCCTGGCTGCTCAGGCTGCAACACTGAGCTCTCCTGGAGCCATGCCTGGCAGACTGACCAGGTTGTGATGCTGAGCATTTTCTCTGCACAGGGCCAACCGTGTGTCTCTTTGCTGGTCTTTGCCTTGGTTCTCTCCCCCAGAAAGGCTGTGATTTCATCTGTTTGAGTTAGGGGTGGTAGAGGCAGGGTAGTTTCCACCTCAAGATTCTACACTAATGTGTTTTTGGCATATTGTCTCAGGGGGAAAAAAAAAGAAAGAAAAAAGAATAAAAGAATATGGCCAGTCTCTTCCTCCTGATTAAAGATCCTGACCTTAGTGGAACAGGTTAACTTAAAAGGACTTTGCATAAAAGGACTTTCCTTTTATGGGGAAATGGGGCAGTAAGGACTGCAGGGCGGTAGGGGCTGGAGGACGGTGGGGGCTGGAGGACGGTAGGAGCTGGAGGACGGTAGGGGCAGTAAGGACTGGAGGACAGTAGGGGCTGGAGGACGGTAGGAGCTGGAGGACGGTAGGGGCTGGAGGACGGTAGGAGCTGGAGGACGGTAGGGGCTGGAGGACGGTAGG
>REGO01000110.1:2841831-2856884 GCA_010120015.1 Rhombomys opimus
GCTGGAGGACGGTAGGGGCTGGAGGACGGTAGGAGCTGGAGGACGGTAGGAGCTGGAGGACGGTAGGGCCTGGAGGACGGTAGGGGCTGGAGGACGGTAGGGGCTGGAGGAAGGTAGGGGCTGGAGGAAGGTAGGGGCTGGAGGATGGTAGGGGCTGGAGGACGGTAGGGGCTGGAGGATGGTATGGGTTAGGCAGTCAGTCAGACTCAGGCTTTGTCTGTTGCTGACTTTGTGTGTTGGACTGAAGCCAGGCATTCTCATCTATGAAACGGGTGGTGACAAGGAGTCAATGAGCAGGTGTCCATACAATTCCAACATGGCGCCTGGGCCACAGGCTGTCCCGTCGGGTTCTAGCCTTTGGAAGTAACATGGCAGCTCAAAATGAGCACTTGCTTGGGCGTCACCACGGAGCACCGCCTCCCACACCCCAGCCTCTGAAGCCCCTCCCCTCCACCTCCATCTGTGACATCTGTGTATTCTAACCCCTCCCCTTCCACCTCCATCTGCGACATCTGTGTATTCTAACTACCCCGGTTTGCTGAGGAGAGATTTTTTGTCTTGTTCTGAGAACTCTTTGGAGTCTCTCTTACAAGGATACTAACTTTATTCATTTGGGCTCGGCCCTAGTCACCTCGTCACCCCTGAAAGGCCACACCTCCCAATGCTCTCACCCTGGATATTAGGTTTCGCTCACGGATGTGGGAAGGATGTGACTATTGAAGCTGCAGCAGGTGGGGTCCCCAGCAGCAGGTGGGGTCCCCAGCATCCCAGTCTACCCAGTCTGCTCCAAGACAGCTCTCCGCCAGCAGTGCCCGGGCACACTGGGCTCCCGCCTCCAGAAGGGGATGTGGAGGCAGGAAGACCAGCAGCTTGAGGCCAGCCTGGGATACTTAGTGAATCTGAATCCATCCTGGGCTACATAAGACCCAGTTTCAAAAAACAAAGTGGGAAGAAGAGCTGGCCGACAGTATGCTAAGAACGCTTGTTTTTTGTTTTGTTTTGTTTTAAATGGTGGCTCACTTTGTAGCACTAACTGGCCTGGAACGTGCTATCTAGACCAAGCTAGCTCTAAAGTTACAGGGATCCCCCTGCCTCTGCCTCCCTGAGACTAAGATGCCCACCCCACCCACCATTTCAGGATGCTTTGCCAGGGAGTGGCTCCCGGTGGTTGTCTCCTGTTTTTGCCAGTTGCCCTAAGGCAGGAAGAGTGTAGTTCTTCTGTACTCTGAACATTTTGTCCTTCCAAAAACCCTTGGGCTAAAAAGCAATATCCAGGGTGATGGCACCTGGACATGTGGCCTTGGAGAGGTGACACCCTTGTAACTAGGTTAGTATCCTTATGAAAGAGACTGAAGAGTTTCCAGCCCCCTTTGCCCTGTGAGGACTGGGGGAAGGCACTGTCCACGAACCAGGGATGGGGCGTCCGCAGGTCTTCAGACTGCAAAGCAAGCCCTGTGGCCTTGGACTCCCCGCCTCCAGAACTCTGAGAAATCAGTCATTTTGTCACGAGCCACCCACACTGTGGGGGCCTGGCTAGACAGCCCCCAAGGAAGACCAAAGGCCCAACTCTGCCCAACTCCTCCTGGCTGAGATCTCGCAGGAGTTGGTAGGGGGTCTGAGTGCATCTACAGGTAGGATGTTCTTGTCTTCTCACACACTGATAGTGGGATAATGCCTAGGCAAAGGTGTGCGTAACACTGGAGATTCGAAAGGCATGTGCCACATAGGCGCTTCTCATTCTTCCTCAGCAAGTCAGCGCTTAGCTGGGACATGGACTCATCCTTGTTAACTATTTCCTTCCCAGGGGTAATCTTCATTGTGACCATAATATGTCCCCTAAAAGAAAAAAAAAAAAAAAAAGAAGAAGAAGAAGAATCAGATTGTATTAATATATTGGATATCTTGGAGGAAGAATTTGTCTACTTAATGCTTATTTATCTTTAATGTACGTTTGGGGAGTGGGTGAGAGAGAGAATACAATTGAGAGAATATTAAAATTTTTGTCACTGGGTTAGAAGTGAAATATCTGATTCTTGTGCGATAGTGTGGTCGCGTGTGAGGATTTGGGTGGCAGAGCTCAGCAGGCCCAGCTCCTCTTCCCTTTGGCATACAGCCATATTCCTCAGACTCTTCTGCAGCTATGGGTAGCCGTGGCATTAAGTTTGGCTAGGAGGATGTGGTGGAAATGACGTGTGTGACTTCAGAAGCTGATCTTAGACACTTCTGTGTTCTCTCTACCTCCCTGGGCTCACTGCTGATAGGCAGAGAGAGAGAAAGTTTGGGAGTTACAGGTTAAAGAGTAGACCCAGGCCTGGAAAGAAGGCTCGCAGAGAGAGCACCTACTGCTCTTTGGGAGAACCTGAGCTTGGATCCTCACACCCAGCCCATACAGGGCAGCTCACAGCCCTCAGTAACTCCAGCTCCGGGGATCTGCTACCCTCTGGCCTCTCAGGCACCGGCATACAGGTGACATATTTACATACATGTAAACCTTTAGCAACAACAAAAGGACTACTGACAGCCTGATCTCTGAATACAGACACAGAAACACACACACGTACACACACAAACACACATATGACCACATACACACACACACAAACACACAAGAGACAGACAGAGAGACAGCCAGAGAGAGAAATGACTGAGAGACAGAGACAGAGAGAGAAGGGGAGGGAAAGAGAGAAACACTGAGGTGTAAGTATGTACAGGGGACTTTGGGAAATGTCTCAGAACACCGCAGAGGTTAAGAGATTCTGTGAGCCAGTGTCTGTACGTTAAAAAAGTAGAAAAGACATTGGAGTAGTATAGTCAGAGCCCAAATGCCAGGAAACCATGGCAGACTCGGTGCCCAAAGGCCCAAGAACCAGAACTTGAGTGGCCGGAGGCAGAGAAGCACTGATGCCCCAGCTGGAGGAGATAGCATGTGAAAGAGTCATTCATTTGCTCTCAGCCTTTAGCAGATTGGGCGGCGCCCACCGCTCTGGTGACAGAAGTGCTAACCTCTTCCAGAACCTCCCCCCCAGAGACACATCCAGAAATAATGTTTCACCAGCTCTCTGGGCCACTAGCCCAGTTCACGTATCACATAAAATTAACCCTCAAAGCTCCATGCTCGTCAAGGTGCACACCCTCCTGGCTATTCATTTTCTTTTTAAAGATATCCATCGACTTCCATCTATGTAAGAGAAGGAATGAACTCTTACCCTTTTCCCTATCACCATCCTCCACGTATATGAACATACAATTATATTAAAAGTCACTGTATAATGTAATTATGTAAACAACCTCACAACTATGGCAACCACTGAGGGCTATAATTTTGTCTGTTCTAAAATGGCATCGTGTTCAAGTCGGATGGTATAAAGCATTTTCAAATGTTCTCTTTGATTTAACAATATCCGTTTTAAGATTCTCCATGTCTCCCCCACCTCCTGGCTTCATAACTCATTTCTTTTTACTGATGAATAATATTTTGTTGTCTATATGTATCACAGTTTGCTTGTTGTCTTTGCATTTGCTTCATTCATTTGTATTGATTACCATTAGAGCTCCATTGGGAGCTGGGAGTTGGAAAATGTCTTAAAATGTCTTAAGTAACCAGTAAGTCCCCAGTCAGTTCCTAACTCTGCTGCAATCTGAGTTGGCTGGGTTGTTAGCTGACGGCCTCTGTTCTTGTCATCTAGGGGAGTCCGTAGGTCTTATTCTGAGTTAGAGCTTTTGTTTGTTGGACCTCGTGTCTTTTTCTTGCTTGGTTTATTTGCTCATTTTAATGGAGTATGTTCTCTAGTCACCTCCTCAGAAAGGGTCTATGGCATGTCCGAGGAAGTATTTATTCTGCCTTCATCAGTTCCCGACTGATGGTTCTGTTGTCTCTTCTGTCTCTCTTCTGATTTCTTTGAGATGCACAAAGCCTCTGAGTAATACCTTTCCATCAAACCCAGGTGCAAATCGCCTAGTATTGGCTTGTTTGCTTAGCTAAGCGTTGGGAATGTTCGTCTCTGTGCAGAGCTATACATTGGGGTTGGGGGAGGGCTGTTATGCTCACTCACTAGGATTTCTCTCCCCACTTTTGGACTGAAGCAAGCACAGAATAATTATCCCAGAGATGATTTCTGGCAAATAAGATAATCAGTAGTTGGAAAGGTATGTTTCCGTGAAGACTGTTTATAAACACGCCTCTTGCTGCCAAGATCTTCAAGTCTAATTAATTGACATCACTGCAGCCCCGCCTCTCCAGTTGCATCACTTACATATCTGTACACTCTCTCACACGTTTGCACACACGCCCTGTCACTCGCGGGCACATACACTCACGTGAGTGCACCTGCCTCACTCTTGTTTTGTTTTTTTTCTCAGTCTGCACAAGTCTATACACTCAGTTGACTTGCTCTCTAACTATTTCATCTCCTCACTCCATCAAAAACTATTTTCTGCATCTCCAGTCTCATCAGGATGTGCCTGGCTGAGACTGTCAAAACCACTGAGCAGAAGTATTTAATCCAGAATTGGCTCATATTAAATTGGTGAGGATCAGTTGAGGAAGCAGCCTTGAACTTCTTCCTAATTGTTTACTGGAATGGAAGTCTTTGTGCTATGGGATGTATTCAGCATCCTCCATCCTCCCAGGCCATGGCCTCCCACTGACTCAGAGCTCTCTGTGCTCAAGACAGTGCAGAGAAGAGGAGAGAAGGGTGCCAGGCTGTGTGTAGGGACACTGCCTTTGACAAAGGTTTCTCATAAGCGGGTGTTTTAGTGCCTGATTGGGTGGACACGTTTTTTGTAAGCCCACTTATGTAACACCATAAAGTGAGTGAGGCAGCAGTGGGCCCTGAGGAGTTTGAGCTGCCCAGCTGGGAGCTGGGGACGGAGTTAGAGCTTTCCTGGCGGTGTGGCAGCTGAATGTGTCTCTTCAGCACTCTGAGCCCTGGAGCCCTTGACTGCAGGTGAGGACATGCACCAACCTCCCAGGCTGCTGCAGAGGTGAAGATCAATGTACGTCAAGGCGCTGTGTCAGGAAGGGACTGTATAGATGCTACTCCTCCTTGGCTGACTTTAGAGAGAAGGAAAAAGACCAGCTCCATTTTATTTTATTCCACATCTTCCCCTTCCCATGGAGAGCTGTGAAGGGAACCCAAGGCCTTGGACATGTTAGACAAACTCTATCCCACTCAACTACGTCCCCAGCCTTAGTCTTCTTTTATATGAGGAATGATCTGTCACTTAAATAATTCTGTAAGTGTAGACATTATGACAGGAAAGATTTGTCAGACACTTATGTGTCTTCTGTGTCCTGCAGATACGAGTATCTGTGATGTGTTAGCTCAGCGCCGTATCACGCTGGTTCATGAGGTCCAAACCCCCCTCCCCCTTCCCGAGAACACGGCCTCACTCAGAGTAGGTGGCTGAAGACAGTAGTGAGGGGGAGGAGCGGCAGGGCTGAGCGGTGGAGGTGGTGGCAGCACAGGCTGCCCGGCCTCTTTTTGGCAATGGCTGGAACCGTGTCCCAGGGCCCTGGCAGAAGTGGAAGGGATGCTAGTGTAGGCGGCTCGCAATTCCTCCATCCTGGATCTGCTCACATCCGCACGGGGCTCAGCATCCAAATTCTAGGCACGTGGCTTTCTGGTGAGGAGACTCAGCGTGGGAGATCATAACTGGTGTGGGGAGCAGGCATGTGTAGGACCATGGGGAGAAGGCTCGGTCCTGGACTGAGGACTACGTGATTCTTATTCTCAGGGTGGAGGGAAGCTCCTGGGGCGGACGGCCAACTTCAGGTGCCAGTTTGGCCCTGCTCTCCTCAGTAATTAACCAAACACAGAGTTTTGATGGTGCAGGTGGGGTCAGCCCAGTAGTTAGTTGCTTGTGGAGAAGAGAGGAACTCGGCCTTGCAGCGTCCCCTGTCCCGTGGCCCCGGCAGGCGCCTTAAAATAAATCTGTCTGCCTGTGTCACTCCTCCTCCATCTGCCTCTGCCCCTCCCGGTGGTCACTGTCCTGGGTGGGTCCATCTATCCTGCTGGCCCTGCCCAGAGATTGCCTTTGTCTTTGACTGTGTTTTAACCCAACACACAATAGTTCTGGAGCTGAATGTTTCTTTTCACTGGAAATATTGAGCTGCATTACTGGAAAGATAAACCCTGTAAGTGAATTCCAAATTAAGCTCTAACCTCTGTCTTTTGGAAATTATTTAGCTTGATAAGAGTGAAATACTTTTAAAATGACATTTATTTAGTGGGTGGGAGTTGGGAGGCATTTCCACACCATAGAGCTCATGTAATGACGCTTTGTGAGAGTTTCTATTTCTGTGGTAAAACGTGACCAGAAGTAGCCTGGTGAAAAGGGTTACTTGGCTTGCACTTCCACGTCCCGATCCATCTTTGGAAGAAGCCAGGACAGGAACTCAGGGCAGAAATCTGGAGGCAGAAGCCGTATGACTGCTGTTTGCTTACTAGCTTGTTCTGCAGCACTTACTGAGCCGCTTCTTTATACGATTCAGGTCGAGTGCCCAGGGCTGGTGCCCATTGGTGAGCTAGTCCCACCCGTATTGAACACTGATCCAGAAAGTGCTTGTCAGCCTGGAGAGGCCTCTTCCCAGGTGACTGTAGCTTGTACGAGCAGAGAAAAAACTCAGCACTGTAGGAGGACGGAGCACAACTCACAGCATCTACAACACTGTCTCCTACACACACTGACATACACCCGTACATACACACATAGGCTAGGAATTTAAAATATGTTTGTTGTGTTATGGTTGTGCACACTTGTAATCGTAATACTCAGGAGGTTAAGGCAGGGGGTCATGAGTTCAAGGGCAGCCTGGACTGCATAGCAAGACTATCTGAAGAAGAGGAAAAAGAAAGGAGGAAGAAATCATCTGAAGCCTCACTGGAAGTGTGGAAAGGACCAGGCTGCCCAAGGCCATCCTCAACTCAACGCACCATGCCTTCAGGGTCAGCCTGAACTGCACAAGACCATGTGTCAAAACAAAAAACAAACAGACCAAGCCCGAACACAACAGAATAAGCAACACAGAATGGTTCTGCACTGTGGTTGTCTTTCGTGACTCCATGCTCTCTGGCCGTCCCTGTGTGAACACCCTCCCCTCAGCAGTGAATCTCAGCGCACTCGATGAGCTTGTCCACTGGCTCTGCGCGCAGAGGCCGCGGGGCCCACGGTGCCCAGGTCTTAGCTGGCAGTGGCCCTGGCTCTCTGGGGAGTGACACACTCTCCCCATTTAAGTGCTTATTTTTTTATCTTGGAGACTGGCTGTAGAATGCTCCCTTCCAGTGTGCAATGCTAATGCTCACAAATGTCTCAGCCGTTCTCTTTGGTCACACCCAGGCATGGCCCGGACCTGGGTTCCGTGAGAGTCACTGACCACAGACTTCAGTTCGTAGCGGTTCCCTGCGGGGTGATGTGTGAGGCTCCTCAATTGTCCGTGACAGTGCTCCATATACACAATCGATCCCTTGGTCCCCAGCGCTGCGGCCCAGCCTTTCTGTCTGGCTGGGGCGGAGCCCTGAGGGCTGGGGAAGCGCGGTGCCATCAGAGTCCTCTTAATGGCGGTCCTCCAGTGAGGCTAGCAGGTGGTCTTGCAGATGAAGTGTGTAGTGTGGTCTCGCTCTGCCGCAGGACTCCGTGCATGATCGTCATACCTGCTGCCCAAGGAGCCTGTCAGTCCCATCACTAATCAGCCTGGGGGCTACTCAGAGTGGCAGCGGGGACCTCCACCCTGCCAGCCACGCTGCCCGCTCTGCCCTCAGCTGCCTGGGGTGGCCACGCCAGGGTGAGGCCATCAAGCCAGGCCCCCCATCACAAGCCAGGCCTCCCATCAGCCACAATCCTGAAATATTTATAGTAATCCAGGCAGGGCTCAGACTCACACTGTCCCGGCTGAAGCCCCAGATGTGAGGGCACAGCTTGGGAGGGTCTGCTGACGCCCCTGCCTCAGATGGCTCACTTGGGAAGGCAGGTAGATCAGATCACAACGAAACAGCCAAATGTGGCCCTCTTCCCAGAGGCATGCTTGGGAAGAAAGTGACATGGCTCCGCTTCCCCTTTACCCAGGCACTTTAGGTCACGTGTATGTAAGAAAAAGTCAAAATGTCCCTTGCTCTCAAATGTCAAACACATTTTCTGGGGAAGATCATGGTAAAATAGGAGTAGGCAGATTTTTCCCATGGCTGTGATAGCTGCCTCCTCAGAAGCAGCCCCCATTTTGTCCCTCAGCTCTGGGTTCCACTAGCTTGGGTCCCTCATCAAATTGGTTTTCGTACATGGGAATTATTGCTAAGTACTCTGAAATGGTATCATTTGCTAGTTGCAAATTATTTGGGTGTATCTTGAAGCTCATTAAAAGGGAAATGTCCTATTCTGTAAGGAGCTGCATTTTTACATTTTCAAAATCAGATGTTCTCAGTGGGGAGCAGGGTTTTATCTTTGTCAGTGCTGGCTTTAGCTAAGTACATTCCAGATTGAAAACTCTAAATGAAAGAACCACCAGGGAAAGCATGGGGGAAGTTTATGTTGGGAGACAGGAGGGCGACACACAAACACACATATATGAAATATACACAGGGTTTATCTATGAATTTAGAAAGCCTTTTTTTGTGTTGTGGTTTGTTTCCATCTTGCTAGTTGTTCATGTTTCACTGGGAACGTTGCAGATACAGAGCTGCAGAGGTGCCAGGCTCCATCGTGGTGTCCAAAAATTGGCTTTGTACATATGCTAAATTAGAGATTGGCTGGCAGCAGCAGCTCACAGACCCTGCGTTGGCAGGGGTTCCTCTCGAAGGAAGGCAGGGCTGTGAGCCCGCAGGACTCGCTCTGCAGCCGGCAGAAATGCAACATGCTCCCTCCCACATGCCAAAACCGGTTTTTAAAATAAATCCTGAACCTTTCAAGGCATCGGTTCTGGCCCGGGTAGTAGGACCGCAAGGGTCTAAGCTCCTATCCTGCCCCAGGGAAGGGGCCCTCTCACTCCTTCAGAGGACCTAGTTTCCAGCTTTCCACCAAAGAGCCCAGTTCATTTGGGCTACTTCCTTTAGTCAATGGGGCACCCTGGTGCCAAAGGATGAAGGTGGAAACGCTTCAGATGAAAACCTTTTTGTTTTTCTCTTCTCCCCCCAACCCCCACCCCCAAACAAGCAAACTTCCGTGATGGTTTGATGCAAGCAGAATTAACTCAGCGAGGAAGCATATTAGACAGCCGAGCAGAGAAGTCTTTGCCAAAAGGATCAACCATCTGGGAGTTTTTCTGTCTCTGTATCAACCAGAAACTGCCTTTCTCATTTACAAGTAGGTAGCTGATGGCTTTACTCTTCCTAAGAGATAACACTTCATTTTCTAGACAGTGATGAGTTTTAAGCAAAAACAGGTTTGTTCCTAAGGCTATGGTTGTTGATCCTAGAGACCTGTGTAAGGGTGACACCTGGAAAATCAGGAGCCCTGCTTTCCAGCCTGGAGGCCTGGCTTCAAATGTCGACAGTAGGCATTTCCTGGAGCCCAGAATATGGCACATTTGTTTCAGCCACTTTCCCTTTTCCGAAAGGGCACAGTGAACAACCAGGAGCTGAACAAGGTGACCTCAGTCCTAGTTGGCTCCTGAGAGTCGCAGCCTTAGAGCCCTGTTTAATCTGTGTTTAGCCCCGTGAGTTCAGAGAGCCGCGTGGAGGAAGCTCAGCCTCACTCTCTATTGCCACGTTGGCTGGTTTAATGTCAGCTTGATAGAAATTATCATTTTGGAAGATGGAAACTCAGTTGATAAAATGCCCCACCAGATGGGCAAACCTGTGGTATGTTTTCCTGATCGATGAACAATGTGGGAAGGACAAACTGGCAATGGGCAGTGCCACCCCGGGCAGGTGGTCTCTCCTTGGAGGTCACCTTGGAGTCACGCCGAGCATGAGAGGCTCGGGCTTTATGCCTCTTCCTGCACCACATATGTCCTGGTGTGGAGTAAGCACTTGGCTGAGCCTCAGCTGACCTGGGTTTTAGTCCTGGTTATGCCTTCAGCAATGGCATCGAGTCTTTTGCTGATTTCTTTTATCTTCTTGTTTCAAAAATGCCTGGCTCTATTGGGCATGGTGGTCCATGTCATAATCCCTGACCCTGGCAGATAGGGGCAGGAGGACCAAAGGCTTTAGGAGATGGCTCAGGAGTCAAATGAGCAGCAGGTTGGGTCCAAAGCTGTGGAGCTAGGGGATGCAAAGGGCCAGGTTCCTAGAATTAGCAACTCATCAGTCTAGCCAGCTGGTGAGTTCAAGGTCATATTTGACTGCATATGGGCCAGCCTGGGCTCCATGAGACCTTGTCTCAAACAAACAAACAAAAAAACCCAGAAAACAAAAAAAAAACCCAAATAATACAAGAAGATAAACAACTAGAAAATTGTGGACCCATCTTCAACCCTAACGTTAATTGACTTTGTGATTCTGGAGCTGGCCTTCTGGAAGCACATTCACCCAGCAGTGATGGAAGGAGCCTGTAGGACCTAAGGGAGAGGCAGAGCTCTCTTAGGTAAAGCTGCCCAAACCCAACACAGGTGCCTTTCCAGTACAGGTGAGCAGCAAAGGGAACAGGTGCAAAGCTGGTGGGGACTGGCATGTGTACCATGTCCCTAAGACATGTCACCTTTGAAATGACCAAGAACAAAACTGTGGGTCTGGAAGCGTCTGAACAGTTACAGGAGCCAGTGAAGCCAAGAATGCTAGAGAGAGGTCATGTGTGAGCTTAGGGTCACCCCAAGTCACCTCTAAGGTCAACGAAACCACTAGGGCCACAAGTTCTGTCTCCAGGGCACAGTGACATCGTAGAGATCTGCCAAAGACCTCCAACAGTCCACCTGCCGTTCTCTACACAGTGGGGTGTAATTTGGGGAGAGAGCATGAGAACGGGAGGTCCCTCTAGTCTGTACCCCTGGTTGTCCTGGACTGCATGTGTAGACCAGGTTACCCTTGAACTCGCAGAGATCTACCTGCCTTGATCTCCTAAGTGCTGGGATTGAAGGCTCGCGCCTCCATGCCCAGCCCGAGAGAGGGGGTTTAGGAGGAGGAACTCACTTCTGTTAGCTTACCGCTTTCTAACAGCGCTAGGGAGCCATTTATTCCAGTGTTCCCAAAATGTGGTTTCAGGCCTGGGGAGATGGCTCAGTGGTTAAGAACATTAATGCTCTTCAAGAGGACCCAGGTTCAATTCCCTGCCCCCACATGGCAGCTCACACAATGTGATATCTGTGGGGGATTAAGCGGTGGCCTCCCAAAAGACACACCCTAGCCTGACACCTAGAACCTGTGGTTGAAACTTTGTAAAAAGCATCTGTGAAAGTGTAGCTAAGAAGGTACAGGCAAGGTTACTGTGGGCTGGCTCAGGGAGCCCTACACCGGTGCCCCTTATCCGAGCCGCAAGGAGAAGCGGTCAGCCTGAAGCTGGCGGGATGGCTGCAAGGTCTGCCACCGCCACAGAAACCTGCAGAGGGTCTCTAGGCCTGCTGACATTGACGTCTGAAGCCTAGAACACAAACTTTTGGCTTCTGGAGCCATGGTAGAGTAAATCTCTTGTTCCCTAAAACTTTACAGATTGCCTTTTATTTATTTGGGGTGGAGTTACAGGTGGCTCTGAGCCACCAGCAGGTACTGGGATTTGAACCTGGGTCCGCTGGAAGAACAGCTAGTGTTCTTAACTGCTGAGCCATCACCCCAGTCCCAAGGTCCCTATTCTTAATCAACTTTATCCTTTCAAGTATTTGGTATTAATAAAATTCTGATGTCTTGAGACATATTTGAATGTGCTGGCCTGTTTTTAGAACTCTCAGCCTATGCTTGGAAAAGCGTCCTTCCAACATGCCCTTCATTTCATTTTAAATATTTTATTTAGATTTTTATATATTTATGTGTGTGTGCCCATGAATGTGGGTGCCTGCACAGGGCAGAAGGTGTTCTTCTGGAGTCCTAGGCGGTTCTGGGAGGCTAGCCTGGGTCGTCTGCCGGAGCGGCCAGGGCCGTACGCGCCGAGCCATCTCTCAGCCCTTATCGTGGTTGTAGAATATGGTGTGCAGTGGTTCAGCTCACAGTTGATGCTGAACAGCTTATTGTTCTGGTATTTATGACAATATTGGATCTATTTCTTTCCAAATGAGTGGCTTTTAATAACAGCAATGGTGTTCTTGTTTTCACAGTCCAAATTCAGCATACGAACAACTTTCTCTGATGGTTGATTTCTATCAGGGAAACTGTGGAAGTGTTTGCTTCGTAATTGTCCTCTCCTGTCTGTCTGTCTTCCTGTATATTTAGCGTGCAGGAACATATTTCTACAATGTATGAGTGTGGAAGGCCAGGCCGACTTTGAGAAGTCCGTCCTCGCCTCCGCTCTGCTGCTGTGCTTGCGGACGCCAGGCTGATGGCCTGCTTGCTTCTGAGCAAATCTGTCTTCCTCCTACCTCCCCGACCTCACAGCCGCACCCCGCCGTCTGTTTACTCTTCCATTAGGACTCTTCTCACCACGCAGACTCTTCTGCCTCCTGAGACCTAGGACCAACGGTGTGTGCCACCATGTCCAGTGCTTATTTTTCCTCTTTAATGTGCATTCCAGGAATTGGGCTTAGGTCCTTGGGTCATCAGGCTTGCTCTGGCCCCATCTTTATCTGCTGATATGTTTCTCTGGCCCCAGCGCTGTTCTCGATTCTTCTGCCTTTCTAGAGTATAAATCAGTCATTTCTCCTTCCATGCAGCCTTGACTGGCCTGCAACTCACTACATAGGCCATCCTGGCTGTGAACCTGTAGCAGATCCTGCTGGCCCTGCCTCCTGAGCGCTGGGATTATACTTGTTAGGCAGCACACCTGGCCCAGACTGCCATCTCCTTAGAAAATCTCAGGAACTTACTTCAGTCCCTACTGTTTTGTGTGCCTACTTATTATTATTATTTTTGTATCAGTTTGGTTAAGCAAGCATTTAAAAGCAAACAAACAAACAAAACACTTGCCAGTTGCTTGCCAGGTAGAAACCAACATGTTGGCAGGATGGGTCAGTAGATGTTTGGGATCGATGGGACAGGTGCTGAGCGAGTGTGTTCAATTATATTGGGTGTGGATTGGGGCATATGTATTCAGAATTCAGCATAACCTGGGAAATGACCTGGGAAGGAATGTGATGGTCAGACAGGGCTCTAGAGTCCTGAACTTACATTCCAAGTGACCCTACAAACCTGTCCTTGAGCTAGCCAAGGAGGCCGGCCTTTGCCACTTGTCACAGACAGAATTAGGTAGGACCTTGGATGTTGTGATAGCCTTCATTTCTGGTAGTAACTGAACAAGAGAAAATTGCGGGTCTGTACCAGGGGAGACACGCCAAATGTGGGTTATATCATCAAATCTGTTGCTGAGAATGGAGAAGGAGCAGGCTGTGGTGGAGCCCTTCATCTCAGCATTTGGGAGGTGCAAGCAGGAGAGTTAGGAGTTCAGGTCGGGGGAGATGGCTTGCCGGTAAGGTGCTTGCCGAGCCAGCGTGAGGGTCTGAGTGTTGGTCCGCAGCCCATGTACAAAGCCCGGCATGGCGGCGTGCACCTGTAGGCCCAGTGCTGGAGGAGAGGGTCATGGTAGAAGTTGAAGGGAGTTGGGGTAGAGTTGGGTAGGTTCCTGGAACAGCTGATCAGCAAATCTAGACATTTAGTGAGGCCCAGGTTCAGGCTCACAGTTCACGCCACCGTGTGTGGGGACGGGGGAGGGGGTCAAGGTGGCAAGAGCCTAAGGGACATGGTTACATCCCAGCCACAACCAAGAAGCAGAGAGCAAGGAGTTGCAGCTGCAGCTCAGCCCTGTTTCTGTCTTCATGCAGTGCAGGATCCCAGGAGACTTCCACTCACTGTGGATGGCTCCCCCCCAGCTAGTGCAATGGAGGTAATCCCCAAGGCCTCACAGAGCCTTCTCCAGTGGCTCTTCACTCTGTCGGGTTGAGGTCCAGTACGCAATTGGAGGCTGCTCTGCTAATGACAACCCAAAGAAGCAGGGAAGACTATGTTCTCATGCTTGGGTTTGATGCCGTGCAGGAGGATAATGACCAAAGGGCTGACCAACAGAGCAACTGGGAGTTTAGCGAGGTCTTCTGACTCTTTTCTCTGGGTCTTGGATGGAGACGGTGACCCGCTCCTTCACCTGTAGGAAGGGCACCACTGGGCCGAAGTTTTCTCAAGTTGCTTTAGGGAAAAAGAACAAAAATGACAGTAGCCTTCCTGTTTCTGCCCCTTCCTTAAAAAACAGTAAACACTTTGGTGTGTGTGTGTGTGTGTGTGTGTGTGTGTGTGTACACAGTCTTCTCCTTCCTTCATGTCAGGTCCTGAGGAATCAACTCAGTCATCAGGCTCGTCAGCCTTTATCTACTGAGCCCTCTCACCCACCATCTGTGCCTTGCTTAACTGCCATCATGCCACATTTGAGGGTAGTTCATACTGAGCCCTACCCATGGGGCTGTGTAAGCAGACTGGCCTCTTGGAGGAAAGCATCTCAGTTCCAAGGGAGCAAGCTGGCCTTCTCTTGGGGCTGGACAGCAAGGACACCAGAGCTGCATGTTGCATTCCCACCTTGGTCACAGTTCTGGAGTGAGAGCATCGGGCCTCTGAAGCAAGGGTCATGCTAGCATGAGCTAGACCCCACCCCAACTGCATGGTACGAGATCATGGGTGTTGAAATTTGCACAATTTGGAAAAGCAACGTTCTCCACGTGCTATAACCTAACAGATATTAAATACTTACTTCAAACCTCACATTACCTCCATCAGACACCGCTGCGGTTTCCTCACTGACACACACACATACACAATATTTGACACTGGGTCCCAAGCTTACTCTACAGCTGAGGATGACCTTGAATTTGTCTGGTCCTCTTGCCTTCCAGAGACTGGGGTACAGGGATATGATGCTGAGCCGACAGTGATATGATTATAAACTGTCCCTGTAACCCAGCCTGCCACTGCTTCCTGCTCAGTAAGAAGCTACAACTCCTACATGTTCTCCCATACCCCATCCCATCCTCCATTCCCCACTCCATCCTCCATTCCCCACTC
>REGO01000110.1:2857762-2869941 GCA_010120015.1 Rhombomys opimus
CTCCATCCTCCATTCCCCACTCCATCCTCCATTCCCCACTCCATCCTCCATTCCCCACTCCATCCTCCATTCCCCACTCCATTCTCTATACACTCACTCCATCCTCCACACACTCACTCCATCCTCCACACACCTACTCCATCCTCTACACACCCACTCCATCCTCCACACACTCACTCCATCTTCCACACACTCACTCCGTCCTCCATACCCGGCTCCATCCTCCACACACCCACTCCATCCTCCACACACCCACTCCGTCCTCCATACACCCACTCCATCCTCCACACACCCACTCCATCCTCCACACACCCACTCCATCCTCCATACCCGGCTCCATCCTCCACACACCCACTCCATCCTCCACACACTCACTCCATCCTCCACACACCCACTCCATCCTCCACACACTCACTCCATCCCCCCCACACTCACTCCATCCCCCATACACTGCCACACTAAACTTTAACAAGTTGGGGCTGTTAGCACTGGCATTCCCCTGTCTCTGCTCTCCTCTGCCTAGATATGAGCAAGCAACCTTGAGCTCCTACCAAGTCTTCCCTAAATAATGCATTACAGCTTCTCTCTTTTTTCTTTTTGTTTGTTTATTTGTTTGTTTGCTTATTTTTGGTTTTTTTAGACAGGGTTTCTCTGAGTAGCCCTGGCTGCCCTGACTCGCTCTGTAGACCAGAATGGCCTTGAACTCACAGAGATCCTCCTGCCTCTGCCTCCCCAGGCTGTGATTACAGATGTGTGTCACTCTGCCTGGCTCTATATTGTACTTTCAAAGTGGCTCAGTGAATAGAGGCAGTTGCCAGCAAGCCTGATAGTCTGAGTTCAATTTCCAGAACCTCTGTTTTTGAGGTGGCTGTGAATAGTCAAAATTCACTGATTCTTCCCCAGGACTGTTGTGAAAACAGCTGCCAGTCAACCTGTGCTCTCTACAGCCTGGCACTCCTAGGATGGATGGTCTGAAGGCTAGAGCTAGGAAGTACATTTTGTACTTAAGACCACTTAGTCATTGTGTCTCCCTTTCTAACCTAGGCTGGCCTGGAACTCCTGAGCTTCCTCCTGCCTCAGCTCTCACAGATCTGCCCTTTGTCTTACAGCCTGTTTAAGGCCTGAACCCATTATAGTTAAAATCGCTGGGGCCCCTACAATGGCTGGGGCTCCATTGTTCTACTATCACCCTGGTCAGAGTTGAGCAGGGTGTGGTGGTGCACCCCTTTAGCCCAGCACTCAGGGAGGCAGAGGCAGGCGGATCTTCGTGAGTTCAAGGCCAGCCTGGTCTATAAAGGGAGTCCAGGACAGCCAGGGCTACACAGAGAAACCCTGTCTCAAGAAAACTCAAACACAAACAAACAAAGCAGACAGGGTAAATTTGCTGCTGTAACTGGGCACTTGTGTCTGGACTTAAGCCTGCACTTTTTAAGACTCATTAACCTCCTCGACTTCGGGGAACTGGCCTTTCTCCTCTCTGAGGCCTGGCTTCTGTCGGCAGCGACTTCCCCCAGCAGCCTGGCCATTGCTGGGTGAGCTGACACCTGATGTCAGCCCTGGCCACTGTCCATTGGGGCTTTGTGCAGAGCCCAGCACAGCGTGCCTTAAAGGGCAGACACAAAGAGTTCTCCATTTTCTTAGGACTCCATCTTTTGCATATTAAAGCAAATCCTTGGATTTCCTGCTCCACTTACAGTTAGGGAGAAACCGCGATGTACTCTGGCAGGAAGCGGGCTCGGACGGTGTTAGAAGTCAGTGCTCCAGACAGGTGTGCGTGGTCAGACGGGAAGCCCTGTCCGGCCTGTCCGGAGGCCGTGTGGGCAGAGCTGCCCGCCCGGAGGCTTCCGCCACCATCGCACAGGAAGGGGACCACTCCATCGTGACACCAGCCATCCAGCGTCCACACAATCTGTTCTACGAAATTGCACCTGGGGCGGTCCGGGGAAGGATCTGGCAGAGTTTCCGCTGCCAGGGCCGAGGCCCTACCTTCAAGCCAAATCGCCCCAGTGGTACTGCGCGCTGAGCTCGCCCTGGGGAAGTCAACCCACTGGTTCTCACGTTAAATGCTTTATGAAGATTTGTTGGGCGCAGAAAGAGGAAAGAAAACCCAAGTGGTTCTGCCCAGCGCTGTTTTGTTAGCAGTCAGTGGGGGTGCGGGGTGCCCGGAGGTCGGGCGTTTAATTACAGATGCTCCGGTGTGCGGGGTTGGTGCGCTGCGTGACATTCCCGCCACCTTCTCTGCAGCGCTCATTTGCGGGGACTGTGGCCTGCCTATGTGCCTGGGCCCAGGGGACAGCCCTCTGTGGGGACCCGCCTTAGGATGAAACCTGCCCACCTGAGCTGGGCCTCTGGAATCCTCATAACGGAAGGACAGAACAACCCCACAGTCCCCTGACCTCCACATGTGGGCTGTGGCACACTCGCAGCCTCCACGCCCACATACAAAACAGATGAATGTAACTTTTTAAAAATAACGTAAGTATGTTTCTAGAGCTGAGGGTGCCGGCCAGTTGGTACCCTGCTTGCCTTAGTGTGTGGACTGGACCCCAGCACAGCCTGAACAGGTCAAGTACTCCCAGCACTGCCAAAGCGGACGGAGGAGGAGTTCAAGGCCAGCCTTGCCTGCGTAACCCAGCAGAGCAAGTTGGAGACCAGCCTGGGTTACATGAAGTGCTTGTCTGTAAAAAAAAAAAAAAAAAAAAAAAAGAAGAAGGATTTGTAGGCCAGGGCCATCTCCCTCCTTCCATCCTTTTCCTTCCTTCCTTTCTTCTTTCTTTATTTTTGGTTTTTGAGATAGTTTCTCTGTGTAGCCCTGGCTGTCCTGGAACTCTCTCTGCAGACAACCTGGAACTCAGAGATCCACCTGCCTCTGCCTCACCAGTGCTGGGATTAAAGGCGTGAGCCACAGGACAAGCTGTCTTTTCTTTCCATTGTTGATTTTAAGAAAAAAGGTATGAATGAGATGGAAAAGTACAGCCCTTTACGATGCTGTGGCCTTCTTCAGGAAAAGCATCCTTTTCCTTTCAAGTACTTGGGCCAGTGAGACAGCTCAGCAGGTAAGTTCACTGCTGCCAAGCCTGATGACCGGAGTTTTACCCCCAGAATCTGTGCTGGCAGCTAGCCTGGTCTGCAGAGTGAGTTCCAGGCCATCCAAGGCTATCCAGCGAGATCCTCTCTCAAAAAAAAAAAAAAAAAAAAAAAAAAAAAAAAAAAGAGTGCCTGAGCTAGGGATGTGGCTCAGTGAGAACTCGTCTAACAGAAGTACTGGGTGCGTGACACCCTAGCACTTAGAAGGTGGAAATGAGAGTGGGGAGTTGAAAGTCACCCTTCATTTTTTGAAGGCTTGAGACCAGCTTGGGAAACATGAGACCCTGTCTGAGACAAGCTCTGGAAGGCTTTAGGGTGCTTTTTTTTTTCTTTTGTGTTAATTTCTTTATAGCTTGAAAGCCTTGCCTGTGTGAAAGGTCAGTTCAGGAGAGGCACGGTCCGGTTTAATGCCAAAATAGCTCCTTTTCATTTGGTTTCTGCTAATACACACATTTTGCCAACCTGAGTTTTTCCTTCCTGGCTGAGAGGGAGACAAGGGGTACGCCTGCAGATCTGAACCATCTGTTTGGTGTTCTGCTTGGGGAAGGCGGTGTTGAAGGCTTGCTCGGGGACTCACTGGAGTCAGGCTGAGCCTGGTCTCTGCATGATGAGGCTGCGTGTGGCACTTCCGCGTCTTCCTTCAGAACTCCAGGTTCTCTGTGTTGAGACCTTAGGAATCGATGAAGCAGCCGGCACAGAGGCAGGGATTTCTTACCCGGCATCACTGTATGTTTATAACCCGCCATGGACAGCCTGAAGAGGTGTGGCTCAACAAGTTTCCAAGCCTTGGTGATGGGTAGAAAATTTCTTCCTACATAGAAGTAAGCTAGCTTTTTTTTTTTTTTTTTTTTTTTTTTTTTTTTTATGGTGCAAAAGAATGTATATATATTTAGAATTAACCAGCTGGACTCAGTTTAGATGATCCCAATCTTGTTGGCAACATCCAGAGCATCATAATCAGGAGCCAACCGAACATATGCCTTCTTCTCTCCATCAGGCCTTATCAGGGTATTGACTTTGGCCACGTCAATGTCATAGAGTTTCTTCACGGCCTGTTTGATCTGGTGCTTGTTGGCCTTAACATCCACAGTGAACACGAGTGTGTTGTTGTCCTCTATCTTCTTCGTGGCTGACTCGGTGGTCAGGGGGAATTTGATGATGGCACAGTGGTCAAGCTTGTTTCTCCTGGGTGCACTCTTTCGAGGGTATTTGGGCTGCCTCCAGAGCCGCAGGGTCTTGGGCCGCCGGAAGGTGGGTGACGTGCGGATCTTCTTTTTGTGGCTGTGGACGCCTTTCAGCACTGCCTTCTTAGCTTTCAAGGCCTTCTCTTTGGCCTCGGCTTTGGGAGGGGCAGGAGCTTCCTTCTTCGCTTTTGGTGCCATCTTGGCGAAAAGGTTTGACTATCGTAAGCTAGCTTTTTTTTTTTGAGACACGGTTTCTCTTTGTAGCCTGGCTGTCTTGGAACTCAGAGATCCATCTGCCTCTGCCTTCCCAAGTGCTGGGACTAAAGGTGTTCTCCACCACTGCTTGGCTTTGGTTCTTTCTATTTTCCCCCCTTAAAACAAAACAAACAAACAAACAAACAAACAGAATCTTGGGCTGGAGAGATGGCTCAGAGGTTAAGAGCACTGGCTGCTCTTCTAGAAGACTGGGGTTCAATTCCCAGCACCCACATGGTGGCTCACAACCATCTATAGTGAGATCTGGTGCCCTCTTCTGGTGAGCAGGTGTACATACAGATGAAATACTGTCTACATAATAAATAAATCTTTAAAAACAAAACCAGAATCTCATCTAACTCAAGTTAACAAGAACCTTGCTGTGTAGCTGAGGATGACCTTGAACTTCTCGACCCTCCCCGTCCCCGACAGCTGGCATTACCAGTGAGCGCCTGCTCACCCTGTTTGTGTGGGTTGGGATCAAATCCAGGTCCTCGAGCATGCCAGGCAAACGCTTGTACAAATGAGCACGGTGCCCAGCCCCAACAACTGGTCTTGATGTTCACATGAAGGGGAAACTTGATCCGTTTTCCACACCGTAGCTGGAAGTTACCTGATGGAATATGCTGCCAGCATCATTTACAAGTGTTCAGGCAGGGCGCAGGTGACGGGCCTGTTATCTCCAGCACGTCCGGGCCCTCACTAAGCCTGCCTCATTAAGTTATGAACTCACCACTCTTGATTTACCATTCAAAAGGACAAGAGCGCCAGGATCCTGCCCCAAGCGATGAGCCGAAGCACCTGCGGCAAATGGCGCACTTTCCCTCCCATAATGAAGGAAGGTGGGTGCTTGGGCCTTTGATGACTGTGCTCCCTTTGCTTGTTTACTTTGATTCTCCCATGCAGACTGCGGCCCAGCAGGAGGGCTTTTAAACCAAAACAGTTAATTACCTTCTCTAACCCAGAGAAGTCGTGAAATAGAAATACCGAGAGCTGGAGAGGGCAGCTTGGCTCCAGCTGTACTTTGTACCCTTGGGAAGAGAGACACCTTCTCAGTCCCCCAGGGCCCTGGTGGAGGAAGACCAATTAGAGCCTGTGCTTGGCGAGGTGGCTGGCCACCCACTCTGATGTGTCAGGGGCTGGACCAGGAGGACCCAACACGGAGACCCATGTTCTGAAAACATACGGGAGTGAGCCGTTCTGGGCCTAGCGGCCCTCCCAAAGGAACACGCTTCAGTGTGGGTGAGGCGGAGCAGGGGCCAGGCCAAGCACGGCTCCTCCTGTGCAGTCCTGGGCACGGGGCACCCGGGACACGTCCAAACTCATGTCCCGTCAGCTCTTCAGCCTTCTTTCCGGGGGAGCCCAGCCCTAACTCCCTCATTGCTAGGCCCTGCTCTAGTGATGCTTTTGTCATTCTGTCCATCCCTGGCATTAAGCAGGCTCCCCACCCCTGGCTTTGTGTATACTAGCCATCTACTACGTGGGGGGGGGGGGAGCACACATATACGCATGACCCACGTGGAGGTCACAGGTCAGCTTTCAGGAGGCTGTGTTCTCCTTCCACTGTGGACTCTAGGGATGGAGCTTAGGTCGTCAGGCTTGTACGTGGCAAGTGTCTGTATTCGCACAGCCGTCCCATCTGTCCGCTTGGGCTCTTGGGAGCTGTTCCTTCTGCTGCTGCTGTTAAAACCCTCAGTTTTCAGAGGCTCTGGTCCCACTCCCATCCTCCCCTACCCCTCGTGGGCTTTATAGGAAGTGTTCTGTCCCCTGAATTGTTCTTTCACTTCTAACCCTGTGGATGTCTCATCACTAGCTGTGGACTTCTGGTGTGGGAATGGTAAATTGGTGCAGCCATTTCAGAATCAGCTAATGGTTCCTCAAAAGGCTGAATATACGCTTACTCTATGGCCTTGGAGTCATGAGAAGCAGAAAGGTGCGGGAATGTTACAAAAAAGAGGGATTGCAAATGTTCACAGAGCACCCTTCATAACAGCTCCAAAGTGGAAGACACCCTCAAGTCTGCTAGCCGATAGGTGGCTGTGATGTGCCTAGCCACACAGAGCCTGCGTTTGACAGTGAGAGAGAAGTGTTGACGGTGGCAGGACATGTGAATCCTGACACACAGCACATGAGGAGGAACCGTTGGCAAAGCCGAAGGCTGTGTCTGTGAGTTTCAAAACAAAGCTCATGCGCAGAGGGAAAGGTACAGTGGCTGAGTTATGTATTGTGTGACGTTTACATCTTTAACCCATTAGCGAAGGGCAGGAGCCATGGCTCAGCGGTGAAAAACAATTGTTGCTCTCACAGGGGACCTGAATTTGGTTCCAGCACCAACATGGTGGCCCCTGGCCACCCGCATGCCGATTGCAGGGGATTCAGTGCCTTCTTCTGGCTGGTGAGAGCACTAGGCATGCATGCATGTGGTGCACAAAAAAGAACTCTAAAAGAAAAAAACAAACAAAAACACCACCAAAACAACAACAGCAAAGCCCACCAAAACAACAGCAAACCAAAACAACAACAAAGCCCACCAAAACAACAACAAAGCCCACCAAAATGGCAAATAATTTTCCACAAACAACAAAGTGGAAGTTGTTATTTTAAAATTTTTTATTGTGAAAATGCCCAAATATACAAGAATGTTAAGAGAATTGTGGGTTTTTAGGTAGTCATTGAGCAGCTCCCCATGTATGAACCTTTTAGAAATATTTTCAGAATTTTTTTTCTCATTAATTCCTGGAATTTCAAGAGATGAGCTCATGATGGAAAGAGGACACATGGGTACAGACGAAGGCAGAGGAAGATGCTAGTGGGAAAATACAGCAGAAATACATGGAATTCATTGTTTAATCTTCCAGATTTTCCGATGTTCAAAATTCCAAGAGAAGCCCATACTTCTTCCAGTCCTGCTGCGTACTTAGCCTAGACTGGATATTTGTTTATAGTTCTTTTTCTGATTTTTGAGGTGAAATTTACATACAGTGAAATGCACAAATGTAAAGACTCTGATATGAGACAGATGTAAAGGCTTATGTGACTCCAAGCCATTGTCCTAACGTCTTTTAGAAAATTTTAACCTATTTTTACACTCATTGGAGATGGGGTGCACACCGGGCGCGCCTGGCTGCTGTGGGGTCAAAGGACAGCGTGCTGGACCCTGTTCTCTTCCTCCTGCGGTTTGGGGTCGGGCTCTGCAAGCCTGACAGCGGCCTCCACCCTCAGAGCCTCGCACTGGTTCTCTTAGACATGTTTTTTTAATTGCTCGGAGACTATAAAACAAATTGTTTTCATGGAGGTTTGAATGCTGTCATCGTGTTTTATATGCTGTGTTTGTCTGTTAATTAAATCTCTGAGATGGAAATTCTAGTTGCATGCTGTCAGCCTTGAGAGTGAGCCATCTCACTCTTGAGGTGAAGGATGGTTTGTGTTTCTCTCCACAAGCCTCTGTGTTAGTGTGTCTTTCTTGATAAGGACATCTGTGGTTTCAGAGCCAATAGGGATCACGTGTGGGGGTAATGTAGACTGAATCGAGGCTTGAGAACGTCATTTCTGCGGGCCTTTCTACCTTCCCTCTTTCCTTCCTGTTTTTTTCCTTTCAGGAAACAAACCATGATTTCTTTTCTCCAACAATGAAAACTAGTGAACCAGAAATTCCTATGATATATATATCATCTATTTGTATGTCCTGTACATGTTTGAAACTCTCAGAGCAACACTCATTGCTTTGTATCATTAATGACCTTTTAAGAGGAAACACTGTCTCTCCTCTAATGAAATACATTACGAGTTTGCAAGCATCAGGGAACATGTGTTTCAATTCAGTTACTACATCCCTTTTTGTGACCTGTAATGACAAACCCTGTGCCTTTATAAGGAAATGCAATATGGTGCCCTGTGATGACCTCTTTTGTGTAACAGGCATTTCTGTTTTTTGCCATAAATGCCCACAAAGCAGATGAAAAATGAGGTCTTTGAATAGAACAGTTCACTCAAAGGTTTTGGGGGTTTTTTGTTTTGATTTAAACTAAAATTGACTTTGAATTTTTTATTTTATTGTTTTTATTTTATTTATATATAGTTTGTTTATTTGTTTGTTTTGAGACTTTGGAAATTTTATGCTCGAAAATTGGAAGAAGTCATTCCTGTGACCTCACTTGACCAATGAGGTGAAATGGAAGTGGGTTAAGATGGGCCAATCTAGAAAAGGTAAAATTTACTAGTGCTTTGGAACACCGGAATGGTACTCATCTGTATGATATGAAAGTACTAATTTGATAGGTTTTTTATTACATATGCTGTACATCTCCCCGGGTCTAGAAGGTCCTTCCTATTTCTTAATTACCAGACCTCAGCGTGGGGTGGAAAGACCCCACCCCCATCCCAGTAAAGCGTGTGCTTTAAGGTTCACGGTTTGGGGCGTGGACAAGCGAGGGAAGGTGCTAATTCAGATGTTGGGGACAGTGATGGTGCGGCTATTCAAGGCACTTCTTTGCTCGTGTTTATCCGTTGTGAGTCTGTAAATAAGCCCGAGAGGGGTCCTGGTTGTCTGATGCTTCTTGAGTCCCGTGCCCTGTCTGTCTCATCCTATCCCGACAGTAGAATTGATGCCCCTCTAATCCCTGGAAGTTTGGGGCTAATGAACTGACTGCTGAGCCGCCGCCACGGAGCTTGGTCCCAAACTATACTGTACTTCACACTCGATTTATTCTCCAGATGGCGACTGTGCCGCCCCGCCGCGAGGGACCGCCCCTTCCACTGGAGTGTAAAAGTGGACGGGTGGTGTTTTCTTTGCAGATCTCGTCGTTCTGAGCTAGGAACTCGCGAGGATGATTACTTATTAGCTTTAATGGGTGCCAATTGAACCAACTGCACACAGATTTTCTCCCTTCCTATCGGAGGCCGAGGGTCTCGGGATGGTTGATTTCTCTGCTGCCTTACGTCACTGTCACCGAGCATGTCTCCTCCCCAGGTGACAGGAAGCCAGGCTCTGAAATCAGAGCATTCCTTGGTGCCTGGTGCAGACACAGTCACGTAGTACTGTGGCTTATGGGTAAGGACAGTTTTATTAGTCTTTGGTCCACTGCACCAAGGAGCCCATGGCACAGAATATCGATCGCTTGATGGGACTTTGGGAAGAGTCTGGGAAAATCTTGGTCCATTCCAACCTTGTCTGAAAGCCTGTGAAGTTGGGAATCAGGCATGACCCAGAGCACGGGTGGCCGTCAGGGAGACCTGAAGAAACTTTTCCTCAGAGGCCTTGATTCTCTCATCCCCCTGTCAGATCTGCGAGGGCAGCTCAGGCCACCATGATGATCCCTCAGCGAGGCTGTTCATTTGCAGGGTGGTCCCTGCTCAGCCTAGTGAGGCCAACTGTCCCCCCAAACGTTCTTTCTTTCCCCACAAAGCATGCTCCTTTCCAGACTTTTGCAAGTCACTCTAAGGACCCCACCAAAGAGTCTGCCAGGTACCTGTGGACCGCTTCTTAACCCTCCGAAAAGATGGAGGCCAAGGGAGGAGTAGGGCTAGAGGGAAAGAAGGACCAAGGGAAGGGAGTGACAGTGGTGAGAGAGATGGTGGCGAGAAGTCAAACAGCAGAGCACAGAATGTCTTTCTCCTCACACCTGGCTGGACGGAATTAACAGAGGACACGGCACTAATGTTCTTAGAAGCTGCCTTTCTTTCAGCCCAACAGATGGCATGGGTGTGTTTACCAGCACAGTGACATGTATTGAAGTAACAGAAAAAAAAAAAATCCACACACTTGTTGGTTGGTGCACATTCAGGAAGGTTGTTGGACACGAGGGACCCGCTCTTCATTGCTGTAAACTGTGGCAAGCCACAGCCTGTTACAGCTCTGTGTGCGGCACGCCTCAGACACAGTCCTACGCTTTGGAAAAGGTCTGGTGTGATGCCAGGAAACAGCTCCCTGTTTATTCTGAGCTTAGAGAGAGAGAAGAAGGGGGAGAAAGAGAGAGAGCAGCACACCCCCACACACACACACGAGGAAAAGAATAAAATGCCGAGCGCTCAGTGCTTATTATTACAACACGAGAAGGCCTAATCAGATTACACCTAGATCCTGAATTAGGTGCTTCGTTTGCAGCCAGTTTCACAAGGATCGAGTTTTGCTAAGTCAACAGAAATGTGCCAAAACCATGGCAATCTGACTTCAGATGAAAATCATAAGCAGGTTTAGCACAGGAGCTCTGAACAAACAGTTCCCTTCAAATCCACAGACATAACCAAACCGCTTAGGGGTCAGGCCCTGTTTGATACCAGACAGAACTTGGGAAGTTTCTGGGGATGCTGCTTCGCCAAGCACACATGTTTGGTGGACATGTTGACTGTCCTTCCTTTGTAAAGGCAGGGTCTTGTGATGTAGACTGGGCTGGTCTAAAACAAGCCATCCTCTTCCCTAGCCTCCTGAGTGTGCCATCATACTGAGTATGGGTGTACAATGATTTTAAAGTTTTTTTAAAGACCTTTTTAAAGTTCATTTCTCCCTCAACAGTCTCCAGAATTACTTTTTATTTCCCATTCACTGTGTGCATTCTGCGAGCCTGACTTGCTGTAGGACAAGAGCCCAGGAGCTGGGATGTCCAGAGACCCAGGCTACCCAGGGTTCTGGTGGTCCAGGATGTGTGCAGCATGACTGCTGTTTAGGTTCTCTGATGCTGTGGGTCTGGAAACAGGACTCTGTCCTGCTACTGTAGATGGCCATCAAATCCTGCTCATGCCACTCTGCACTTGGTCACCAGAGGCCCCCATCAGCTCCGCAGCCACAGCACCTAGCAGGGTGGCTGGGTGGGCTCTGCGCTGAGGAGCAGGCAGTCTGGTGAAGGAAATGGTATGTGTGGACTCAGGCCACAGCAGCCACATCGTCTCAGGAGCCTTCTCTTGCTCTTGCCTACATTTGGCCCAGTTATTCACCATCAGCTGTCTGCTAATCAAGTCCCTGCAGAGACACCCTAACTCCTCCTGGTGCCCTCCCCATGTGACCTGGCAACTCTGTACTGCCCTTTCATCACACTGTTCACCTCAGACCCCGACTGGACACCTTCATGGTTCCCAGCCTGAGGCCGACTGACTCATGTCTGCTTTAACTCGACTGTCTTGGGTTGTCTCTCTGACTGGATTTAGACTTCACATTGGCTTAAGTAATTGGGTCACTTTTTGTGTTCGATGGGCTCTTGCCATTCTGCAAGTGTGGAGCTCAGTGCGCGCGGGCTGTCCTCCAGCTCAGTGCGCGCCCGCCTGCGCCCCTGCGTGGTAGGCTCCACTCAGCAAGCAGTTCACTGTTTTCTGTGCTCCGAGAGCTCTTTCCCTAGATGTGTGCTTCTAGCAAATGGCTGCATGTTGTCAAAAGTTTTTACATTTATGTCTTTTTATTATGTGTGCTTGGAAGATTGCCTAAACATACACGCAAACATGGTACACACACACACACACACACACACACACACACACACGACTAGTCTGTGACTAGTGCGCATGGAGGACAGCAGGAAGTGTCACTCCCCGGAACTGACAGTTGTAAGCCACCATGTGGCTTCAGGGGACTGGATCCTATCGGGGAATAGTGAGTGCTCCTAACCACTGAGCCATACCCAGCTCCAAGACTTCCTTCCTCCCTCCCTCCCTCCCTCCCTCCCT